>CM021101.1:740130515-740236845 GCA_007115665.2 Sequoiadendron giganteum | reverse complement strand
TATCTATACATCTCACCTTTCCCTCCCTCCCTCCCTCCTACCCTCTCTAATTGTCTCTATCTACCCTCTCCCTCTTTCTACGTACCTCTCATTCAATCAATCCCTACCACCCTCTCTCGCTCCCTCTATCCATCTCTCTCTATGTCCCTCCCACTCTATCCCACTCCCTCTCTCTCCCTCTCTCTCCCTCTCTCCCATGTCTCTCCCTCCCACCCCCCTCTCTCTCAGGTCTCTCCCTCTGGCAACCTACCTAAGTAACTCTCTCTTTGTCTCTCTCCCCTCTCTCTATCTATCCTTTCCACCCTACCTAGATAAGTCCCTCTAAATCCACCCCCCTCTTTCTCTACCTCTATCAAGTCACTCCCTCCCTCTCTCAGGTCTCTCACTCTCACTCCCTCTCTCTCCCACTCCCTCTCTCTCTCACACTCCCTCTCTTTCACACTCCCTCTCACTACCTATCTCTCAAGTCTCTCCCTCTCACCCCCCCCACACTCTCAAGTCTCTCCCTTTGGAACCCTACCTACATAACTCTCTTTTTCTCTTCGTCTCTCCCTCCCACCCCCTCTCCCTCCCTCCCTCTATCCCTCCCACCTACCTAACTAAGTCCCTCTCACTCCAACCCCTTCTCTCCCACTCCCTCTCTCTTAAACTCTCACTTCCATCCCCTCTCCCTCTCTCCAGACTCTCTCTCTCTAAATTCTCCCTCCCTTTAAATACATACTTACATGTGTAGATACAATCTTACATACATACATACAATATATATGCATTGATACATGCAGGCATACGTACATACATACAAGCATGCATACATGACATACAAGTATGCATGTGCATACAAACATACAAATATATCAGCATGCATTCAATATATTGGCATTTAACATAAAGGAGTACATAATGCGAGCATGTTATAACACGCTCGCATTATGTCTTAGTTGACATGTTTCTCGCAGAAGCAAAAACAATGTCAAAACTGAAATATAACACAAGCGCGCTATAGCGCGCTCGCGTTATATCTTTCTTTCAAAATTCTTGAGCCTTAGACTTGGTATTTGCCTTGGAATACCAACCCAAAGGTTTGGAAGGCATTCCCAACAACCAGAGACGTGTTTTTAAAAAATCTACCATATTTCACATAATTGAGTTCGTGCTCACCATCAGGATTGCACATGGTTCAATATCGAATAAATAGAACACATGGGTAATGTTGGGTTCTCTCTTAGCTATCCAACGATGTAATTTCTTTCACTTTCTGAAAATGTTAAGTCTTTCATCCATAATTTATTTTATTTGTATGTCATTTTTTAGCCAACAAGCAGTGTTTGGTATTTTTTTCATTATAAATTAACCGATCATCAAATTTTCAAATAAATTACATTTTTATAAACTGGACTCCATTCTACAAATTAAAAAATTCAATTAGTTTCCACAATTTATAGGGGTAGCACGGCCAAAATTCTATTTTTCAAGAAATGTCCACTTCGAAAATTAGTAAAAAATCAAATATTCATTAAAAAATTATTAAAAAAATCATGCGTAACTACATACTGTTAGCTAACTTCTGACTATTGCAATTTTTAAAATACTAAAAAAAAGTTCACCGTACGAGGGTCGTAAAAGAGTTGCTATGTTATGTTTTTCTGAAAAAAACAACACCAATTTTTGTACGTCCCTCTTTTGAACCCCTTAATATCAACCATTTTAAAAATAAATTAGTATTTTAGAAAGTAGACTCGGAGCACTTCGATCCTTGTTTTTGTTCCATCTCAAAATTTTGAGTGTAACTATCCTCAATTTCACGTCCAAGGTCAATATTTCCTGATTTCAGAAAAAAAATTTCCACTTAACTCCCCTTTTTGGGAACCATCTTTGTGCAATTACCCTATCTTAAAAACAAATTTATCACACAAAATGGGTAGATCTAAATTTTCATAGATCACTTTTTACATACTCTACAAGAAATATCATAATCTTTATTTTCAACTGAAAAAGGATCTGGAAAAATACATATCTATAAATTTATAAGTACAAATGTTTAGTCTGAAAATAAATACACATTGATTAAGGGTGGACTACATTTTCTCTTCTTAAAAAAGTGTTTGACATGTCAGAATATGGGCCATATTCTATTGAATAGCTCTCAAATTTGAAACATAGTAGACAATCTTTACTTAAATATTAATTTAAAGTTTTAAACCATGTTTCCACTAAAGAATTATGTAGACCATACCTACTCAAAACAAAAAGAATTTCCTATAGATTTTACTCATGAAGCAGATATTCTTGTTGTTGCAGCAAGTGTGCCAAATTTGGTTCGTGGTGATTGGCTAAAACCTGGTGTAGTACTGATTGATCTTGGCTTAAATGCAGTAGAGGTATGGCACCTTCTCACTGCCTTTTCCAAAAAAAGTTTGTAAGTAAATGATGGTTAATATATAACAAATTAAAACTATTGCTTCCACTTTTGCAAGATCCTAGTGCTAAAAGAGAATACCAATTAGTCGGTCATGTTTCCTATTAAGAGGCTTCAAGAATAGTTTCAAAAATTAATCCCCTACCTTGTGGTCTTGGTCCAATGACTATTGCAATGCTTTTGTCCACTACTCTACAATCAACAAAATGAGCATATGGGTTCAATTGAGGTTTATGGGTATGTGCAGGATCATCATGGAAAAAATAGGCCCTTAAGTGGCAATGAAAATTCAGAAAAATTAGAGTTAGGCAACTTGACGTAAAAATTTGAATAAGTTATCTATATTATTTCAAAAATATGTAAAAATGGAATCTGTGGCAAATTGAATGTAGCTTCTAAACTACTAGGTTAATTTTTCTATAAAAAAAATCTATTTGGTGAAAAATTGAAATTTCAATGCAGTAGTACTTAAATTTCAGGGAAAAAATAAGTAGGTGTCTGTCTGACCACCCTAACCATAATAAAATGATAATATTTTTTTATAAGATTTTATATATAAGTAGAGAACTCATATCCGGATGTGATACATATTTAAAAAAAAAAAAATTCAAGTAGAAAATTAATTATGAATTTTTTATTACAACTTTTAAAAAATATAAAAACTCGTATGTCTGACCACCTTAACTTGGTCAAAACTTCATGAAATTCATTTTTTTTTTTAATCCTATAGTATGTGAAGCATAGAATGTGACGCATGTTTTGTATTCAAAAAATGTGATACTGTTTGAAAGCTATAGATGTTTTTTTCTATCAGGCTATCAATTAGGACTTTAGTCATAATTCTAATAGAAAATGAATAATAATAATTTATTAGATTCAAAGTAAATTATAATTTATATTGGTAGAAAGTTGAGAAGCTCCTTTACAAACCCTTTTTGTTTCATCAATTTTGGGTAAAATAAAAGTCATCAGCCACATGGGCAAAGTCTGGAAAAGCAAGGTAAGTTGTTAAACATGTTTTTCGTGTTGACTTCTTAGGATTGGCAGTTCTGAACCAAATTCCAAACCAAGCCTGAGCCTAATCCTTAGGAATTAAATTTTGTGTCATCATATTAGATATCGGATTCAAATCGGATATCCGATTTGAATCTGATATCTTATATGTTTTAGATATAAGTTTTAAAAAAATTATACAATTTTTAATATATGATTTCAAAAATGCAATAAACTTTATAATTTAATATATATTGTAGACATGGAAAATGTACAAGTTCATTTTGGCACACCTGATCCCGATTTACTGACAACATTTCCTCTTAAAAACCTATTCTCGGCATTTCATCACATTTTATCTATTAATTTAATAAATCATTATTTATTAGATTAAATCTTCCTCTTTCAGTGATTAAATTAATCAATTTAATTTAATTAACCTTACATCCCTGTTTAATTAAATAAATCATTTTATTTAATTAAAATCTCTAAAGTCTTCTTATTAAATTAAATAAATTAAAACTTATTTGATTAAATCCAACATATTCCCTCTAAATTAAATAAATCAAAACATTTATTTAATAAATCATTTCCTCTCAATTCTTGACTTAAAATTAATTCATAAACTTAAGTCTAAATTGTCACATCACCTAATTCTTCAATAATTTAATCAAAACCATGATTAAGTTAATCCCTTTCATTAAAATTCTCTAGAGAATGCAAGTTGCACAATAAATCAATTACTTTGATTTATTAATTCATCTATTTTCCCTCACAAGGCATCAAAAAGGAATATTCCCTCATTTGAATTCAAAGGAGCCAAGTGGACTTAGTCCTTCCAACAAGGCATTTAAGACCTCTTACATGTCCCTGACCTTGAGCCAAGTGGCATTAACTCCATTTCTTTCCCCTCTTCAACAAGTTAACTCACAATTTCAAATTCAAATTTATTCATTTATCATGCACATTGGCCAAAATGTGTTCATTCCTCCTCCAACCACATGTGGACAAGTGGCACAATTCCATTGGATTATCCTTTGTCCCATATTGCACAATCTTGCTCACCTCTTCCAAATTGAAGTCTATAAATTGGAGACTCTTCTCCTCATTTCTCATCCACAATCTTCATGCAAAGTTACTCTCTTCAATTGAGAACTAATTTTGCTCATTTCATCCAAGCACTCATCTCATTTTCACATTTGCACCAAGGTTATGCTCAAATCTCTTGGGAGATTTGACCATTTCTATATCATCTTCATTGCAACCTAGGAATTGGGAAAGGGACAAATGCAACACTACATTGGCACCAATTCTCCCATGGGATCATCAATCTATTGGCTAAATTAGGATTTGCTTTTATGATTATTTGAGTTTTTGTTCTTCATTTCCTAATAGTAGTTTAAATAGGTGGATTTCATGGGGAATATCTCATGCTTGTGTACATGCATTTGATCTAACATCTAACCATGTTTGTTACTCTTGTGCATCTACAGGTTTAGGGGTTCACATTTTGGCACTAGAAGGAGGGCTTGAAAAATTTTAAATCACGTTTTTTCAAAAAATTCCGCGGTTTCTAACATTTTTTTGTGCAGACACAGCAAACTCAACCGCGCAGTGCTATATCAAGTTGCTTTCAACACCACGACGCAATACTTTGCTGCTTTTAGAGACACATCGCCATATTGACCCGCGCTTAGTTCCCTAAACACCGTGTATCCCACCCACCTGTCTTTTTTCCAAAATTTCTAACTTTGTCGCGCCCACCCCCGCGGTGCAATATTCCATCGCTTTCATCACCGTGGCACAATATCGCATCGTGCTTTCTCCAAACTCCACCGCTCTATCCCTCCTGCCTAAAAAATTTTAAATTTTCAAACTAAGCCGCCCCTAAACTGCGTCGCTTACCTTTGTCACGCCGCTTTTGCACTCTCTGTCTCTGCAGATCGCCGCCCAAAGTCAATCGTGCGGCGCTATATAGCACCGCCTTTTTCCAAACTTCGCCACGGGAAAATAGTGAAGTTTTAAATTAACATGTGCTTTTTAAATTTAGGATTTTTAATCTTTAATCTGGTTTTTTTTCTTTATTGCTCTTTGGTTTTCTTTCATTTTGCAAGATGGAGCAAAGGAAGAAGTTTATCATGACACCATATTCACTAAACCCAAAGTGTTTCTAAATACTAAAGTGTTCTTTAACACTCTTCAAAAAATTTGTTAAACATCTTTGACCTTAGGAATACTAAATTCAGTTTGGGTTAAAAAGAACAAGCAACTTTATTTTTTATGACACCATGCCTTTTTATGTTGTACAAAGTGTTTTTCAACACTCTTTAAAGAATTTGATAAGTTCATTGATCTTAGGACACTAATTTTCCATTGGGTTCTAAAATAAACAAAATCAAATCTTTTCTTTTAAAAAGCTGCCAAGGGGCTAAAAAGAACTTTAGACAAACACACTAGATTTTGTTTAAAGGATTCAAAAATTGAATAAGGCAATCTCACATTTCATTTGGTGCTTAAAAAGAAGTCATCATTGCTTTGAGGTCTAAAATGAACAAGTGTTTTCAATGTTTTGCAATCCTTTTCACAAGTTAATATCATTTAAAATGTGTATGCGCTTCTCTCACACTTCATTGCGATCTTGAGAATCAAAAACATTTTGGTGATATTAGATTGTTAAAAAGATTGCCTCCACATTTCAATTTGGGCACTTAACAAATGAAAAAAATATGCAAGTGTGAATAAACTTATTGTGAGTGTTATCCTTTTCTTTTTAAACAAAGGTTGATCGAACTACGAATATGTTTATTCGCTATTATTTATCTTAGAGGGCCTACTTTGTGGGAAAAAGTGCTCACCCAAGGGAATGACCGAACCGGGAACACGCTAAAGCCAAGCGACTTTCAACCGGTATATAAGTGTGGATTCTTAAGGAAAGTTCAAGAATCACGAGGATTATTCCAACGAGATGGATAGAAATGGACTCTCGCCGATGTTGGATAATCCCCCACGAACGAAATGCCCACATTAGAACCCTTTGTTTAGAAAAAGGCCAAAACCTTGTCTATCTTGTTGGTGCAAAAGGTCATGTCCTTTGAAGCCGCCCCACGTTATACATGCGGTCTTATTGTAGAAATGGAAAGTATGTCATGGGAGATTCATGGGTACTAATGCTTGGTTGACACGAGAAGTGTGTGTCATGGAGGGGAGCCAGTGTGGTCAAGCATTTAGCCATTTGCACAAGATATGTGGAGCTGGATTTATCCAAGTGGGAACCCAACAAGATATTGCCTCATCATCCTAGGATTGTAAAAGTGCTTGAAAGAAAAGAACACATTGCTTGGTTCTCAAAAACACTTGAAAAAATGAACATTCACAAGACCTTCAAATTTCAAACCCCTTTGAGGAGACAAATACCTTTGATGAATTTAAAGCACTCTTGCTTTCCCTAGGGATTCTATCCCTAGAGGTTTCTAAGTGCTTGAATTTTATCGTCATTTGTTTTCAAAAAGGCTAAACATAGGTAACTTTTGCCCTATTTTTCTCGATTTCCACACAATGGACCTTGTGGGATGAGAAAGAAAGTAGGACATTAGATATATAGTTTGAAACATAAGCAATCAAGTCTCTTTGATAAAAATAAATTCATTAAACCAAGATAAAGAGACAATTTGAACTTCATGTGTGTTGTTTCCAATGATTTCCCACAAGATTAAAATCCCAAATCCAAAGTTCAAAAAGATAAGCCTAAAATCCTGTGAGCAACGCCTTGAGATGCTCCTTGAAGTAAGAGAAAGACTTGTATACAACTTCTACAAAAAGGCTTCAAGGAACAATCCAACTTTGTATGCGTTTTACTACCAATAGAATCCCGAACTTTTTGAAAGGTTTTCTTTTCTCCCATAGGAAGTATAGTGTGTTCTTCAACACCGAGATCTTGTAAGAAAGAGTTGTGTCTAGGTTCAAGTCTAGGATCAAAGCGTCATCCCCATCCATCTTTTCATCAAATCAAATCTCATCCCATCATCAAACCTTTTGAGAACTCTAGAAAAATCACTCGTGCTAAACTTATAGGGCTAAACCAACATCACCATATCTTGGCTTAACACACCTAGCCAAAATAGTCAACACTTTTGGATGAACCTACCTTTAGGATAACACAACTTCCTAAGGTTTACTAGTTCACAAATAAAATTGGCTTAACACACTTAGCTAATTCATCCACTTGTGCAAGTTCCCCTAGGATAACACAACTTCCTAGGGAATACAACTTTATTACAATCCTGTTTGACTTAATGCATCTAGTCAAAACATCACAATCAATCTAAGTCCTTACAAGTTTAGCACTACCCTTCAAAAGTTCTCCAAGGGTTTCATTCACTCGTTTCATCCGTTTATCCCATCACCATTACCACCCTCTTTGATCTTTGGCTTCCCTAGTTCTTCTCTCTTGAACCTGAAAGGTTAGGGTCAAATGATCCCTATTTTTTATGGTTCAAACTAGATCTCAATACAAGAAGAACATGGAGAATATTAGTGAAATATCAACTTCTATGGACATGAGTCAGTTAACCTCTAAAATAAACCTAGCAAGATGAAGCAATCCCCCAAGTAACTCTCTTTTATCATCACAAAATCCTCAAGAGGAGAGTCATCAAGAGGACATCACAAATGAAGACATGGGGATGACACAATCCGAAATAATGAAAATGGTTCAAAATCCCGGGAACCATAAAATTGTCAGTGCCATGTTCAAGTACTTAAATACAATAGCCAGAGGAGGGGTCCAGTTCCCTTCCGACCTTGACGCAAGCACTAGTACGAATATGCCTCTTACCAATGCATCCCCCATGTCAAATATCAATCAAGAAATACCTCACACCACTTCGGTCATCACACCAACCTCACCAAATGTAAACAAGGGGAGTGCCATGTTTCAAGAATTGCAAAGGCATTGCCTTGTGGCTAACAAAGAGGCGGTCATCACCACCACGATGGATAATTTTGTTCCGAAAAATCCATTGCACCCAAACGTCCCACTCACATTCCATAATCTCGCCAGTTCGTCTTCATTCCATGCCTCACCCACCTATCAGTTAAACATACCAAATTCTCTACCACAAGGAGAAGGTGATTTATTTAGAGCAATTGAAGTTGTTGATCCTTTTTCTTTCTAGGGTAGCCTACCACCGCTACCCCCGTTTTCGTTCACAACCACATCACCTCTTGGATTGGGTTTTCCTCCCCTAGACATCGGTAGCTTCTCAGATCTGGGAAATATGAGCATCACATCAAGTCCTCTCTTCTTGCTCGCAGCACCACAAATTACGACCACTCAAACTACCCTCGCAAACACATACATTGGTCCTCAAATATCCCAAAGCATGGCTTCTCAAGGACCAAACATCTCCACCACCCCTCCAACAACCCAAATCCCAACCACCGCCATAACCCCTCCATAAGTCACAACGGTTGGCGTCATTCCCGTTCCACCACCAATCCCACCAAAAGATAACATAGAAAATTCATTCACCACCGTAATCCAAACCCTTCAAAAGGCCAACCAACAAAGAGTACTCAAGCAAAAGCAGCAAGCTCAAGCTCAAGCCCAAGCTCAAGCACAAGCTCAAGCACAAGCCCAAGCTCAAGCACAAGCACAAGTGCAAGCTCTAGCTCAAGCACAAGCCCAGCAACAGGCACAAGCCCAATACCAAGTGCAATTGTAAGCGATCCATTTGCAAGCATACCAACAAGCCCTGCAAGACTTTTAGGCACAACACCAAGCTAAACAACAAGCTTTTTTGGTGCAACAGCAGCTCGACCAAAAACAAGCTTTGTTGGTGCAACAGCAGCTAGATGAACAATGAGCTTTACTAGCACAACAACAGATTGATCAACAACAGGCTTCATGGGAACAAGAATAGATGGACCAACAACAAGCATTGTTGGAACAACAGCAGCAAGATCAACAACAAGCATTGTTGACACAAATGCAGGCATACCATCAGGCTTTGAATACACAATCGAGCTTACAACAAACACCCACTAGTACTCTCCCCACCCATCAAACACCTCAAACACCTCACAACTCATTCATCCCACCTCCTGATCCGAGCAAAGATGTCGCAACACAAATCAAACTGCTTTCGCAGCAAGTGTTGGACTTACAAGCAGGAAAAACCACAAGGACACTAAGGAACTTATGCCCTTATCCTTTTGACAGAAGTCTCACCATGATACCATTCCCAAAGGGATTCGAGATCCCCAAATTTGACAAGTATAATGGAACGGTTACTAACCCTGAGAACCACGTCAGGGAATTTCAGGTGCACTGCATGGAGGTCGCATACGACGACACTTATCTAATGTGACTTTTCCCCCATAGTTTGACTGGTCCATCCATGGAATGGTTTTCTCGCCTACCCACGGGAATTAAAACATTCGAGGAAATCATGGAAGCCTTCCTTAAGAATTATGCTTTCAATATGGGTGCCGATGTTAGTTTGGAAGAACTATCTACACTCAAACAAAAAAAAGGGGAGCTATTTGCATCCTTCTTGCAAAGATGGTGATCCAAGGCCAATCAGAGCAAGTGGACCATGCCAGAAGAACAACAATTTTGCACTATCATAGCCAATCTAAATGAAAACTTGGCATTCTACTTAAAAATGCAGTGCATCACATCATATGACCAACTAATCCCAAAGGCGCTCAACATTGAAAGAGCCCTTACTGTGTGAGGAGGTGCACCAACATTCACTCCATCGTAGGATAACCACCCATCTAACAACTACAATGATAAACCTTGAACTTGGTCGAGGAATAAAAATATCACGAATGACGGCGTGATCAATGCTAAAGTGGTCATCGGTGCCCCTAAGCAAAATACCCAAACCCATCATCAATCACAAAATCATAATCGCAACAATGTGCAGACAAATGTGATAGTAGCACAACAACAACCAACTCCCACCAATCAAATCAACAACTTGGGTAATCGAGGACCACCTCCCCGCAACAAGTATCCTCCCAAGCGGAAATTCATAGCTTTGGGTGAATCGATTGAGTCCATAATGAAAAAGCTAGTCAAGGAAAATCTAATCAAGGTCTCTAACTCAGAGCAATACATGGAACCCATGATTGAAACCACCATGGTATAATGAAAATATCCTTTGTGACTATAAAAAGGTCAAAGGACATACCACCGCCAATTGCATGAGGCTGAAAAACATCATCCAAGACCTCATTGAGGATAAAATCATCAATATCAAATAGCCAGCTGGAAACCAAGACCTAAAAATATACACGAATCCGATGTCGAACCACAACCAAGGGAACAATCAAGGAAATAATCAAGGGAACAATAAGGGCAAGCAAAAGTATGCTAGTTCTAACCTTGTGTATGAGGAGATAGTTGAATGCGTCAATGAGATGGTCACCGTCATAAATGTCAAAGGAGCCAACAATGATTGTGGAGTCACCACACATGGCGGAAAGGTTACCATTTTTGGGGCACCAACTAAGACCCCCATTTCTAATACAAAGGGTGTCCCCTATGACTACAATGTCATTGACCAGCTGAAAAGAACACCCGCCCAAATCTCCATCATGGAACTATTGAAAATCTTCAGCTCCCATAGAAAGATCCTTGATGAAGAATTAGTTGTGTCCACCATCTCCGCCACCCTTGACACAGAGCAGTTCCAAGCTATGGTGAGTAACATCGTTACCCCAAATCTCATTACATTCTTTGACCAAGATTTCCCCCCACAACCATCTCATAACCATGCACTCCACCTTCAAGTGCTCATCCATAAAAAGAAATTCAAACGAGTCCTGGTGGATGGAGGTGTAGGCCTTAACATATGTTCCCTAAAGCTCATAAAGAAATTGGGATTCACTGAGGATTCCATTAATAAGAACAAAAGCATCACGATAAGGGTATATGATGACCAAGAAAGAGTATCTTAGGGTACTATCAAGATCCCCATTCAAGTAGGGTCAACAACCATGGAAACCACTTGTCAGGTCCTCGACCTCGACCTACCATACAACATCCTCCTGGGATGCCTATGGATCCATGGAATGAAGGCAGTGGCCTTGACCTATCACCAATGCATCAATTTTTCACATCAGAATGAGGAGGTCACTATATATGGGGATCCCAAACCTTTTGCCTACTGCAAAAACTTGGAAGCAAAGTTTTTCAAGATCCCCCAAGTACCCAAAAATGATGAAGAACCATCTACTTCATACATAGACCCAGCCAACCTTGCTTCCACTTCTGTGACAAAGACACCCGCCATCCCTGACATATCCGAAATCAAAAACATGATCCAGGACAATGGATGTGGTGACTACATAATGAAAAGAAATGCATTTATTGTAGGAGAGTTACCACAATCTCCTAGGTCTCATGGACAACCTCAGCCAGTTGAAACACCTGTCCACACTGTTAGGGCAGAACCTTTTAGATTCCACTATTGCGGGATCTCAGAAGAGAAAATGTGGATGAAGAGGACATGTCAAACACATTATACCAAGATGAAAGGCCCACCCCCACCCTACCCATGGAGGAAACTAACAGAGGGTTACAAATGATGTTTGGTATGGGCTATAGCAGGAACGAAAGCCTTGGAAGAAATAGTGATGGACAGCTAGAGCCCATCATTGTAGAAAGAAGAATGTGGAACCTTGGCCTTGGGTATACTCCTCTGAGTATAACCGTACATGGTAGGGGTAATCCCAGAAGGGCAGTCAGGTCCTCTCCTCAAGTAACAACAACCACTCCTAGACCACCTATTTGCCTAGGTATCCCACTTGACAACTTCACTTTTGACGTCACCGATGTTTGTGCCAATAGCAACGATGATTATACCATAGCAGGTCTCCCTAGGCTCTTTGAGGATTCCACCTTGTTAATGATTAGTACCTCCCCAGCTGAGTCAAACCAACGAACCCACCAAATCACCTTAGTACACCTGCAACTCATCGATCACGATCAATGAGGACCACCAATTCTCGACTCATTCAAAAATGATGAGGCGCTCTTAGAATTCATGGGACTAAGGGATACAATTCCATCTGGGGATCATAAGGCAGGCTTCAACATCATATATGACACCCAAGCATACTATGGGGAGATGATTGAGTCCTTCAGTCACAAAAGGAAAATATAGAGAATAAGCTCGGGGTTATTGAGTGAAAACCACACTGTGGCACTCTCTAACCACAAAATAGTAAAAATAAAGGATGTATCCAATGGTGAAAACCTCTCTGAGGCATCGGAGGATGAAGAATTCAATCTCCCCCCTACTACTCTACATCAAGAACAGTCAGCAGTCCTGGCAGAACAGTGCAACCCTGTCAACTTGGGAACAGAAACAGAGCCGCAAATCACATTCTATGCTCAAACACTTCAAACAGAAGAACAAGAACTATTGGCAGCATTCTTAAAAGAAAGAAAGTTAAACTTCGCATGGACTTATGCCGACATGCCAGGTCTAGATCTAAAAGTAGTAGTTCATCATTTGGCCGTTCATCCCGGAGTGAAACCATTCAGACAAAAGTTAAGGAAAATGCACCCACAGATAGCTCTGCTCATGAAGATGGAATTACATAAACTCTTAGACATTGGCTTCATATGAAAAATTGACTATCTGGAGTGGGTATCTAATCTTGTGCTAGTCTCAAAACCGAATGGGGGCATCTGCATTTGCACGAACTTTAGAGATCTAAACAAAGCATGTCCTAAGGATTATTTTCCACTACCCAACATTGACATGATAGTGGATATGACGACCAGACATGAGATGCTATCACTGATGGATGACTTCTCGGGATACAATCAAATAATGATAGCAAAGGAAGACCAACATAAGACAGCCTTTACAAGTCCTTGGGGCACCTACTGCTGGAATGTGATGCGATTTGGGTTAAAAAATGTAGGAGCTACATACCAAAGAGCCATGACACTGATCTTCCACGACATGATCCACAAAATTGTCAAAGATTATGTGGATGACATATTGGCTAAATCAAAGAAAATGCAAGATCACATAGTGACATTGAGTGAAATCTTTGACAGGCTAGAACAATACAAGGTTAGACTCAATCCAAAGAAGTGTGTATTTGGGGTACAATCAAGAAAGTTGTTGGGATACATAGTTTCAATGAGAGGGATAGAGGTGGATCTTGCAAAAGTAAAAGAAATATTTGATATGGAAGCACCCAGAACATTAAAACAACTTAGAGGATTACAAGGTAGACTCCAGTCCATCCGAAGATTCATAGCACAACTGGCAGATAAGCAAATTGCCTATTCACACTTGCTCCACAAGGGAGTAGCATTCAGATGGGACGACAAGTGCAAGAAAGCATTTAGAAAAATAAAAGAATATCTACTTACACCACCTGTGTTGATGCCACCAATTATAGGGAAACCATTGATTTTATACATCTCAGCAACAACAACCGCCCTTGGTGCCCTTCTAGCCCAACATGATGAAAAGGGAACCGAGTGGGTGATTTACTATATCAGCAGAACAATGTTGAGGCATGAGCTCAATTACACATCCATAGAAAAGGCTTGCCTGGCACTGGTATTTGTAGCCCAGGAATTTAGACACTACATGCTAGCTCATCAAATTAAGTTAATTGCCAAGATAGACCCTCTAAAATATCTATTGTCAAAAGCAATGCTTACAGGTAGAATGGCTAAATGGGTAATGATATTATCTGAACATGACATTGAATATGTCGAGTGAAAGGTGATCAAAGGAAAATTTATTGCGGACTAGCTAGCAGAAGCTCCCCTCTACACAAACAACCCACTCGTATCAGAATTTCCAGATGAGTCTCTTTTCAATCTCAATGTAGCTGACCACTGGAAACTATACTTTGATGGATCTCACACACAACATGGATCAGGAGCTAGTGTGTTCTTCATTACCCCACAAGGAGATTTCATACCGAGGTCTTATAAGTTGTCATTTCCCTGTACAAACAACATTGTAGAGTACGAGGCTTTAACCATAGGTCTCAAAATTGCAACAGAGTGGCGAATCATGGCATTAAAAGTTTATGGAGACTCGTAGCTTATCATTAACCAAGTCAACGGGGAATACCAAACTAAAGATGATAAGCTCACACCCTACAAAAAGGTGGTAGAAAGCCTCAAGGAATCATTCATTGACATCACTTTTGAGCAAATATCGAGGGAAAACAACAGAGCAGCATATGCAATGGCAATAATTGGATCCTTGCTAGATATCCCTCGCAACGTCTCAAAACATGAATTCCTGGTAGAGTAGCTTCTCGTACCCACTTTCAAGGTACCAGAATCGGAATATGCATGTGAACTCGTTGGTCCCGATGATCTTTGGTACCATGACATCTACACCTATCTAAGATTAGGAATCCTCCAAGCCAAAATTACACCGAACCTAAAGCGAACCTTCGTCAAAAGGTCCTTACGATTTGTCATCCTAGGAGAAACCCTCTTCCGTAGAAGTGTTGATGAAACCTTGTTACGTTGTTTAAAAACTGAGGAAGCCTTGACTGCTCTAACTGAGGTACACAATGGCACTTGCAGTTCGCATTCGAGTGGTATGACCTTGGCCAAGAAGTTGCTAAGAACTAGATACTACTAGCCAACAATGGAAAGAAAGGCGCATAACTTTGTCAAAAGGTGTCTACAGTGCCAACAGCATGGAGATCTCATTCACACACCGGCTCAAGAACTGCATCCCATTGTTACACCTTGGCCCTTTTCCTAGTGGGGGCTCGATCTTATTGGAAAAATCTCACCCACCTCATCCAATGGCCATAAGTTCATCATCACCGCCACCGAATATTTCACAAAGTGGGTCGAAGCAATTCCCATGACCTACGTCACTGGAAAGAAAATATCCAAGTTCATCTTGAATTACCTCATTTTTCAATACGGTGTACCCCAATCCATTATCTCAGATAATGGGACACCCTTCAAGAATTAGGATGTCCATGACTTGTGTGAAAAATTCAAAATCAAATATCATTTTTCCACTCCATACTATCCACGAGGCAATGGCCAAGC
This sequence comes from Sequoiadendron giganteum, assembly GCA_007115665.2. Lineage (NCBI taxonomy): Eukaryota > Viridiplantae > Streptophyta > Pinopsida > Cupressales > Cupressaceae > Sequoiadendron > Sequoiadendron giganteum. The sequence continues at coordinate 740,221,363 of CM021101.1, read as the reverse complement.
AGAAGCTACAAATAAAACCATTCTAAAAATCCTCAAGAAAACAGTCAATGACTCTGGTTGTGATTGGCATCTATAGCTAAATCTTGCCTTATGGGCCTACCGCACCAGCATCCACATGCCAACATGCGCCACTCCATTCTCCCTAGTCTACGAATCAGAGGCCATCCTCCCTATTGAGATCGAGCTTCCTTCACTGAGGATATCATTGCAAAACCTCATCATAGATGAGGAATACAGGGTTACAAGAATGAATGAGTTGGATTTACTAGATGAATGGAAAATGGATGCCCTAAATCATCTATAGGTCTACCAAAATTGCCTGAAATAGAACTACAACAAGAAGATAAGGCAATGCACCTTCCAAGTTGGTGACCTTGTGCTAAAAGAGAACCAAAAGAATGTGCCCAACCCGGATACAAAAGGAAAATTCAAACCCAACTGGCTAGGACCTTTCATCATCACTGCAAGTTACACGTTAGGGGCATATCAACTAGCAACACTAGAAGGCAAGCCTCTGCAGGAGCCTCTGAATAGCTCTCATCTCAAAAAGTTTTATGCCTAAGAACTTGCAAGGTATAGAAATAGAAAATACAAAAACAATTAGAAAAAGCCTTGAAAAAATGGTTACCTTGACGAAAACCTGGCAAACAAGCGTCTTGGTGACAACAAAAAATCAAAAAATACAAAAAATCAAAAAAAATCAGAAAAATGATTGAAAACAGTAAAGAAAAAAAAAATCGTCCTCTAGTGAAAACCACTTCAATTGCGCTTTGGACAAGTACCTTGGTGAAAACCTGGCAAACAGGTGCCAAGTGTAAATAAAGCACTCTCTATCTACCAGGATCTGCACGACTCATCCACCCACCCATTTTCCCACAACCATACCATAGCCTGAGTTAGTGTCCATATCATATTCTCCCATGGTACTACTTGGCATATTGCTAAGGTCAGTTTGTCCCGCCTTTCAAAGTAGTCTATCACACCACACTGGGGGCATGTTCTCACATGCATCGGATCAAATTCGTGTGTATTCTCATAATCTTCTCAAAGGTCACTCAAAAAATCCAAAAACATCCAAATCATTCAAAAAATCCAAAAACATGTCAAAATATTAGAAAATCTTCAAAAAATTCATCATTGAGTCTTGTCAGTTTTCACCTTGTTGAGCTATGTCATCTCTGAGCTTGAACGTAGGAAAGGTTGATCTTTGATTATCCCCCAAGACATTTAGGTCAGTCCTTTAGGCATCTGTCGCATTGGCAATTCATTTTTCCATCTACTCTACATTTAGGTCAATCCTTTAGGTGTTCATCGCATTGGCAATCTGTTTGCCCATCTAGTCTGCATCTTAAATCAGTCCTTCAAACAATAAAATGGCAATTCGTTTGCCCATCTCTCTCATCGGTAGTCAAGTCTATTGTCCGTCAAACTACATGGTCTCTGCGTGTATAACGTAGGCAAGACTAATCTATGGATCAGCTCACGAGACCCCAAGGATAGGTCGTTAAGTTAGTCTCTTCATCAGAAATCTTGAAAATACCAAAAAAACAAAACAGCCTCAAAACATCTGAAAAACCCAAAAATGGTGCACTCATTTCATCTCGCTTTCACCCATAATAAAGTCAATTGTCACTGTCACCCTTTGGTGAGTCAGTCAGAAGCAAGTTTAGTAGATTCCAAAGTGAACACCTAATTGTCAGAAGTCTTGGAAGTCTAAGTTAGTAAGCAAGCAAGTTGGTCAACTCGGAGTATCAATAGCTTATCACCCAATCAGTCCTATCAAAACCCTGATCACTACATGTCCTAGGATGAAGCCTTCTAGCGATGGACATAAGCATCAAGTACCCCATAGTAGTTTAGTCGTGGCTAGCGGTACGAAGAACATTAGCTTGTTTGGTTGCTTTATCTTGGTCTTGTTTAGAATTATCTTTTTTTTGCACCCATTCCAAGGACCTCTTGATGATGCCTAAACAAAACAAGTTTAGAGAGAAAGGAATGGGGCAATAATCATTATCTTTTTATCTACTATGCTTGTGGGATATACTTATAAAATAACTTAGTCATGCATGTTTTGTTTGGTTTGTAGGGAGGATATTTTAGGTATCTTGTTGACCACATAGGAAAGCTTGCTTTTCTGTGTTTTGGTCTGAGATGTTTAGAATGTCTGAACTACATCTTGAATAAAGTATGTATGTTAAGTGTGAACAAGAATAGTCCTATTTGATTGTTGAGTCAAAGTCCATCACACTAGGTATCACATCATCTTGGTCCTTTATACCTTGATGCATCGTACCTATGTGTGTTATCAAACATAATGCAATTGACCCTTTGAAAATCCCAATCCCTAGCAATGCAAATCGCCATCACCATTCTAACTAATTCTGCAATTCTGCAATTCTTCTATCTTCTTTTCACACTAACATGGTATCATAACAGTAATCAAAACATCACCAATGCATACACCCTGCATCCACATGATCATTAGCATAAAAACACATTGCATCATATCATTATCTTAAGTTACGAGGAATAATATTAAGTTGTTATTCTAGAACATCTTAAGAAAAGCATTGCATCATACATAATCGTTTACATCCATTACCATTAGCATATCATTACATCCATAAAACATGAAAACATACAAAAAGAAATGCATTCATTACATACATTGCATCACATAAGCATAAGAATAGAAAACATCTCATAGCATCATACATTGGCATATTATACATCTGCATGCGCACCATACATATCATAAAGGGCGAATCATCTCATATATCATCAAAAAAATACTGTTATGATACAAATCGGATCAGGTGTACATCGAATACATGGTACAATAAAGCCAAAATACTACATCCCGTATATAAAAAATGGAGCAAACTGTCCAAGTGATCAAAAAGGGGCTAGCCCTACTAGCTGTTGTCCTCCCCATCCTGTCTCTCACCATGAGCCTCTGTCGGTCGCCTCCCTGTCTATTGGGAGAAGTCTAGCACTCTGTTGCCTAATGGCACTACCTGTCGATAGTGCTGTCGATAGTACTCGACCTCTCTGATGGCCTCTTTGTACTCCCGAATGTCAACTGATCGACCCCGGGATGTGGAGGTTGTGCTCTCTAGCTGCCTCTGTCGGCCAAACTCCTGATCCCTCTCGGATCGTGCCTAATCTCTCTCAGTTATGACCGCAGTAACCTACTGTCGAGCCTCATCTCGCTCCCCTATCAGAACCTGTACCTAACCCTATAACTGTTGAATCAGTACATCATGGGGACCTGGCTATCTTACTGGTTGTCCACTTGGCTATCCCGCTAGTTGTCCTCCTGGCTGCCATGTTGGCTGTACTACTGGCTGCTGTTGTGGGCCTACCCGGGGCTGCCCATCCTATCCTACTGCTGGCTACACTGGTGGTACACCTCCCCGACCTCTGCCTACTGACCTACCTTTGGGCCTCCAACGTGGAAGCATTGTCCCAGGAACTGTCAATCTCACTAGCGGACTGAACCATGCCTTGTACGTTGGATTCACCCCTCCATCTACTAGCCCCTAATCATATGGCCATGGTCGGGCCACCAACTGTCAGAATGAGAAAATTGCCTCGTCTACTAGAATAGGCGGTCCCCATGCAGTCTCTCTAGTCGAGTGCGTGAAGAGTGCCATGTATTGACCGTCAAGTATATCCTGCACCTCGCCGAACTGCCTAGCTACCCTTTCAGGAAGTTACCTCTCTATCAAATTATGCTCTTGGCCCTGCATAAATCTGTCCTGGCGAGTGAAGAAAAGCTACTCAGCATCATCCATCCATGGACCAATGCCCATCCACGACCTCAATATGAACACTGTCATCTCATCTAGAACCTGCCGCCAATGGGCTATGCCATCTATACCCATGTGAGTAAAGCAAATCCTCGCCCCACCATATCACCACATGACAGGGTCATCAATGTCTAGAACAATCGATGTCACAATCGGGAAAAGCACCGGGATCCACCCCTAGGCCCAAATATGCAGAAGAGTCAATCCAGCCCCAAGAGCCCAACCCTCCAAATAGGAAAACTCATGCAAGTCTTGGTACAAGGAGGCCAATAGTACTGGTCCCCAGGCAAAGCACACTCGAAGAGCACACATCTACTGCCATGCTAGTCCCCAATGCAGACTGAAATATCGGTCGCGTCAATCAAGAGCCACAAGGCCAGAAATAATGGCAGCCACAATCAGGCTTTAAGTAGGGGCTATACCCCGGTACCTCTCCAAATCTATCTAACCATCGCAAAGCATGAGTCCGTCCACACCCACAACACTGAAGCAGGTGTCCCTACCCTCCTCCAAATCATAAATCACTTGCTCTCCATGAATGGGTAGTCGCAGGATGCGCCAGACATCCTCGAGAGTAATGGTAGCCTTGTTGGTAGGGAGGTGAAAAGACAATGTCTCGCTATGCCATCGCTCAGCCAAGGCATGCATCATGCCTAGATGTGCTTGAACAGGACAAACATAAGCAACAAACCATAAACCAAGCATCCCAAGCTGCTCCTGGAGGAATATGTGCATACCCGATAGTCTCTCAAGTACTTCAAACCGGTGTTCCCTCGAATGAATGACCTCGTGCCTCTTCTGCACAAGGAAAAGTGCCACATCAGCTTCCCCAGAAAAAATCTATTGTCTGTATCGCCTTTTGCTTTTGAAACAGCAAAAAAGGTGTTGTTTGCAAAAGCGGTGCAGTTTGTAATTTCCCAAACAGTGTCGCGTGGCGGACTTAGATAGCTAAATGTCACAAACTAGCCCACACGACAGACTTTGTTAGCAAAAATAGACAAACTGGCCCGCGCAGCATAGTTTGTGGAAGCGGCCAACTTTGATGACCAAAAAATCCCTAAAGCTAAACTCACCTGCCCGGCGCTCTATGCACAAGCGGCCCTATATAGGACCATGCGGCCTTGTTTAAAATTTTTTCGCGGTACTATATCGCGCCGTGCCGGTTCAACCAAAATTTAAACCTAATTAATGCGCAAATAATGAGAAAAATAAAGGTCGGATAGGGGTACATACCGTGGGTCCTATGGTGACTAGTCGCTCATGTACTCATACCTGCTCCGACACGTGCAGAGGAAGCTGTCGTTGTGCCATTTTCTCTAAAACTTAGAGCTCAAGTGTCAAATTTTTTAAGGTTAAGAGTGCAAATGTATTGAAAGTGATCCCTCGAGGTCTATTTAAGCCTGAGAATTAGGGTTTTTTGACCTAATTTGACCTCCTGGCAAGGGTTTTGGTCCCCCAAACCCATTTTTGTCCAACCGAGAGTTATTTTACATCCCTTTTGGCACTTTAATCCATTTTTCTGGCATTCTGGGGCATTTTTGGCCTGTCGGGCACCTTGTCATCTTTCTTGCGAGATCATCCAAAAAATCAAAATTTTCGTCTGATCTCTCGAGGTGGCAGTATCCAACAATATTCTTCCACTGAGGTAGCAGTGGGGTATCTGAAAAAATTCGAGAAAATCCTGAACCTTTGATCACAACAGTTTATTCTTTGAATCAATGCAACAAGTACATTGCTTCAAAGAGGGGCAAAATGTAGACATGAAAAATATACAAGTTCATTTTGGCACACCTGATCCCGATTTACTGACAACATTTCCTCTTAAAAACCTATTCTCAGCATTTCATAACATTCGATCTATTAATTTAATAAATCATTATTTATTAAATTAAATCTTCCCCTTTTAGTGATTAAATTAATCAATTCAATTTAATTAACCTTACATCCCTGTTTAATTAAATAAATCATTTTATTTAATTAAAATCTCTAAAGTCTTCTTATTAAATTAAATAAATTAAAACTTATTTGATTAAATCCAACATATTCCCTCTAGATTAAATAAATCAAAACATTTATTTAATAAATCATTTCCTCACAATTCTTGACTTAAAATTAATTCATAAACTTAAGTCTAAATTGTCACATCACCTAATTCTTCAATAATTTAATCAAAACCATGATTAAGTTAATCCCTTTCATTAAAATTCTCTAGAGAATGCAAGTTGCACAATAAATCAATTACTCTGATTTATTAATTCATCTATTTTCCCTCACAAGGCATCAAAAAGGAATATTCCCTCATTTGAATTCAAAGGAGCCAAGTGGACTTAGTCCTTCCAACAAGGCATTTAAGACCTCTTACATGTTCTTGACCTTGAGCCAAGTGATATTAACTCCATTTCTTTTCCCTCTTTAACAAGTCAACTCACAATTTCAAATTCAAATTTATGCATTTATCATGCACATTAGCCAAAATGTGCTCATTCCTCCTCCAGCCACATGTGGACAAGTGGCACAATGCCATTGGATTATCCTTTGTCCCACATTGCTCAATCTTGCTCACCTCTTCCAAATTGAAGTCTATAAATTGGAGACTCTTCTCCTCATTTCTCATCCACAATCTTCATGCAAAGTTACTCTCTTCAATTGAGAACTAATTTTTCTCATTTCATCCAAGCACTCATCTCATTTTCACATTTGTACCAAGGTTATGCTCAAATCTCTTTGGAGATTTGACCATTTCTATATCATCTTCATTGCAACCTAGGAATTGGGAAAGGGCCAATTGCAACACTCCATTGGCACCAATTCCCCCATGGGATCATCAATCTATTGGCTAAATTAGGATTTGCTTTTATGATTATTTGAGTTTTTGTTCTTCATTTCCTAATAGTAGTTTAAATAGGTGGATTTCATGGGGAATATCTCATGCTTGTGTACACGCATTTGATCTAACATCTAACCATGTTTGTTACTCTTGTGCATCTGCAGGTTTAGGGGTTCACATATATAATATACAATATAATTTATAATTTAATATATAATATACAATTTATGATAATCTCTTACCGAATTATGTATTTAATATATAATATATTATATTATTATGTATAATATTTAAATATATATATTACTAATATATAAAATATTTAAATATAATCTCTTTCCCTCTCTCTCTCCACCTCTCTCTCTCCCAAGTATCTCACTCAATCACTCCTATCTCTCTCCCCTCTACACTCTCTCTACCCCCCCTCTCTCTCTCTCTCCCTATCCCTCTCTCCCTCAACCCTAAACCCACTCTCTCTCCCTCTCTCCCTCTCTCCCTCTCCCTCTCTCTCCATCTCTCCCTCTCTCCCTCCCACTCTCCCTCTCTCTCTACCATTAACCCTTAGGTCTATGTGGGCATAAATCGACTATCCGATTTGTAAAAATCCGATGTGTAGAGCTAAAATCTTGTCATTGCAAAAAATTTTAAAATGTTTTCCAAATCAGATATCCAATTATATTGGATATCGGATTTGTGGGCCATTTTTGTGCATTCCAACGGACCCTACATTATGTTTGCAGCACTTTGCAAGCAAAAAACACGCAATTTTAGACAAGAAAAAACAAAGATCAACTTTTTGGAGCATCTTGTACTCAAATTTGTCATAAGGAATTATTTTTTAGCATCTTTTATGAGGTATAATGGGGAGCAGCAGTCGTCAAAAGCAAAAATGTAAGAGAAAGCTTACAAAAGAACAAATTGAAGAATATAGACAAAGAGATAGAGAAGGTCATAGGAAGAAAAGACAAGGTATGTTAAATATTGGTGAACCTAAGCCCTATGGTCTTTCAAGTGAAGAGGAAGTTGACTATGTTCAAGGTGAAAATGTAGAACATGATATTGAAATTGGGAATGAAAATGTTCAAATTGATATTGAAAATGTTCAAGGTGAAAATGTTGGAATTGAAGATGTTGAACATGATATTCAAATTTGGAATGAAAATATTGAAATTGATAATGAAAATGTTCAAGGTGAAAATGTTGGAATTGAAGATGTTGAGCATGATATTGAAATTGGGAATGAAATTATTCAAATTGATATTGAAAATGTTCAAGGTGAAAATATTGGAAATAAAGATGTTGAACATAATATTGAAGCAAGTGTAAATTATGTTTCACCAGATTACATGAGAAATGAAGAACCTTGTGTGGAAGAAAGACATATTCCAAATTCAAGACCTTCAAGGACCCCTAAATGGTTAGTTGAAATTGATGATAACATTATAAACAATTTTGAAGGCAAGAGGTCAACACAAACTATTCGGTTGTGGGCTAGAAGACTTTTCAACCAATATTTTAGTGATAAGACATTGACCGAGCAATGCCAAATTTTTGTACAATTGCTAAAGATGCAAAAGATGAAACCTTTGCTAGCCAAATTGAAGATTCATGTGAACAAGAAGACCGAAAAAAATTATATTATTGTCAAAAATATTTTTAATGCTCTCAAGTCTATTGGAAAAAATAACAAGGAAAAAGATAAGAGAGCTACTCAAAGAGTCATTACAACCACCCTACTAAGCCATCAATTGAAAAAGGATCACTTTATGAGACAAACTTGTATTGATTTTGACATAAATCGTAAAACTTGGGATAGAGCACTTGCAAGAAGAGAAAGAATAGATGATCCTCTTCAAAATGATACATGGGTTTTTTCCAGGAGGCTCCCACATGTTGATAAGAAGCTAATCGATAATGTAAACCAAGTAATTCAACAATTTTGGCATGATAACTCTAGAGTATCACCAAATGCAAAGGATGTTTTAAAGTTAAGAATTGGCAATCAAGACCTTACACCACATCCTAAACATTTCTTGGAATCAAGCCAAACAATGGTGTTCAACAAATTTATTGAAACACATCCAAATATGGAAATCTCACGAAGGACTTTTGAAGGTTTGAAGCCATTTTATTGTGTGCCTCTTAAGATTCGTAATACTTGTTGTCGTAAATACCATGTGGAGTTTTCAATGTACCATGAACTATTATGCTATATCCGTTCTACTTTGCATACTAATGAAATGTTGCAGGAGTGTGGTGCAATGCATCTTCCAAAATCATCAAGGGACGTGCTAGATCTATTTTTATGTTCTAGAGATGATGGTTCCTTTTTCTATAGAAATGATTGTTTAAATACAAAGTGCTCACAATGTGGTGGCTTGTCAAAGTTTGTTCAATGTTTTCATGAGGGTTCGGAATATGAATTTGGAAAGAGTCTTGTTGAGAAAAAGAGATATGAGATAGTCAAATATACTTTGCAGAGTGGAGGTGAAGGTTCTAGATGCAAGTTGGTTACAAAAGAATGCAGTGTTGCGGATTTTATTTCAAATTTTAAGGACAATATTTTCTACAAGTATGCAAGGCATAGTCATAGGTCTCAGTGGTTGGATCAACAATTCAGGATATGTAAGGACTCTTTTCCGATTGGCACTATTATATCAGTGGTTGATTTTGCAAAAAACTACACATTGCAACCACAAAACAAGGTACAATCTCAGTATTACAATTCCATTCAGATTTCTATTTTTGTCCACATAATGTTTAGACATGCACCTGATAATACAAAGGAGGATCGAAAGATAATCAGAGAGTATCATTTTTATATGAATGATGATAGATCTCACTTGTCCGAGTATGTCCAACATTATTTTGAGAATTTTTTTGAGTTCTTGTAGGAGCATGATATAGCACTGGGCCAACATCTCATTTGGTCAGATAACTACATAGGTCAATTCAAGAATGCTTGTATGTTTTATTGGTTGAGTAGAATGCATGTAGAGAGGGGTGTACCTAATATTTGGAGTTTTTTTGAAGCTGGGCATGGGATAGGGGAGCATGATGGAGCAGGTGCATGTGTAAAGAGAGCTCTAATTAAGGAGCAATTGAAGATTTTAGGAGAAAAATTCAGTGATGCACATTCTATTGTTGATTGGTGTAGTTCAACATTGTCACAGGGAAGGACACTTGATTCAACATTGTGTAGATTCTTTTGGTTGGTTGAGGAGGGTACAGTGGGAGGAAGATTGGATTGTCATACAATCAAAGATTCTTCAAAGATGCATTCATTTCAAAGCTCATATGCAAGCACATGGACCATTTGGACATGACAGTTGGCTTGTTTTTGTTAGAGTTGTATTCAGTGCGAGTGGGATCAATGTGATTCAAGTGAGTGGGTGGATACATGGGTTCCATAGTATCTAACTCCTTTATCTCAAACTATATCCATGAAAAATGGAACAATGAAAATTTCACTTGATTACGACCGGTTTTTCAGATCTACTATAGCCAGGACATGTTTTTGCAGTTGTTTCACAGCAAGGAAATGAAGAGAGATCATAATATTGGTTGGATCGATGTGTGTGAGTAACGCACAAGCTAACACAATTGATGGAAGATGATGATGGGTTTGTGTATTCTACAGGTTCATTTGTGGTTGCAAGAACTTGGTTGCGAACATACACGATTAGAAAGAATGGCATACCTGCATTTGAAGACTACGAGAAACACAAAATCATTCTCATGTATTCACACCTTGTTATAGCAACAAATGTTAAGTTGTTGAAGCATCATGCCAAACCAAATACAAAACAACTATGGGCACTTAGTAATGTTGATCATGAAGCAATATTGGATACTCTTAAGAAAAGAGATGACCCTTCAGGCACACTTGAATAGCATATTCAAGAATGGAAGGTACAATGCTTAGGTTGATTATGCTTAAGTTCATTAGTGTTCTTTATTTAATACTGATATTTTGTATACTATTGCAATGCAGGTGTCTTTAATAGTGATATTTTGTATGTACTTTTGGGATATTTTTGGCATGATTGATCATGGACCTGTTGCAACAATAGCCAGCTCTGATCCTTTCGGAGAGTTATGCGATAGTTTACAATAATATAAATTGGTTATTCAAAGTGTATTTTATAGTTTGCATTACCATCTCATCATCAATTAGGTCATTTAGAATAATATAGATTGGTTATTCTAAGCATCTTTTATAGTTTGCATTACCAATTCATCATCGTTTAGGTTGTTTAGATTAATATAGATTTGTTAGTCTAAGCATACTTTTTATTGTGACAATATAGATTTATCATTTAAAAACTTTTTTGATATTCTTGGCATGATTGATCATGGACCTCCTGCAACAATAGGCAGCTTTGATCCTTTTAGAGAGATATGTGATAGATTACAATAATATATACTAGTTATTCTAAGCATATTTTCTATTGTATGTAGTTTAACTGCTACCTTGATGGTTTGTACAGGTGCTTGTCACTCCAGAACATCACCATACTACTCTTGTGGAAGATTGTGCCTTGAATGCCTCCAATAGGAAAATTTTGTAAAATTTGAAATTTGAAATGTGAAACAATGTAAAAAGGTCATAATTGTGTATAGGCATAATCTATATCCAGTGATGTTTTTTGAAATATGGGTCAAATGTATGACATTGTATAAAGGGTATGTTTAAAATGTAAAGAGATTTTTGTACTTAATCGAGACACAACCAGAGGTTTTCTTCCTAGTTCTCTCATATCGGTATGCTCATTTGAACTAGGTTTTGTAATATTTCCTATTTATATATAATAAATTACAGTGGCTTGCATGATGTTCAAGTTGATTGGGTAAGAGTTTTCTGATGCAAGAGCTAGGTGGCTTTAAACAACACAATTACAATTAAAGATGATTTAAACTCCAATTTGATCGTCAAAACCAAACTTGGGTGAAAATTCACTCCCGAAACCTTGCCACACCCTGTAAACTCATCAAACACATCTATTAGGATTTGCAGAAGCTTGATCCAACCTTAAATCTTGTTTCCCCTACATTTCATTGAGATTAGCATGTTATAACCACCATTTTTCACCTAATTTCACATTTTTGCCATGAATGGCAACTCACCAACTCAACTACAGACCTTTCCAGCTCTTTAAACCCACATATTCACCTTATATAGTCCTAATAACATCTACCATGGCCATACCATTGACCTACATACCATACAATAGATGGTATGGCCTTTTAGCACTTTGGACTCTTAAGCGAAATCGTTGGTCCAATGTAGCTCGGAGTGATTCGACGTATTTGGGTACAAAAGAGGACCATACCTAGCATAAAGGTACCCATACGGATGTGTTGGAATAATATGTTTGGTCGTACGAGTTAGAGAATGAAAGTTGCACCACTTTGCAACTTTACACTGCTTGCATTTGGCAACTTTTTCCTCAACTGAAAACTCATCACCACGGGAAAATGCCTCCGAGATAGAAAAAACCAAGAGAGGTTATTGTAGATAGTCCCAAAAAAATCCCATATCCTCAGATGGAGAGTTTGTAAGCATCACGGTTTTTGATAAATAGCCCTTCAAAGATTGATGCCTTTTAGCACTTTGGACTCTTAAGGAAAATCGTCGGTCCAATGTAGCTTAGAGTGATTCGGCGTATTTGGGTGAAAAAGAGGACCATACCTAGCATAATCATACCCATCTAAAAGTGTTGGAATAGTCTGTTTGGTCGTATGAGTTGGAGAATAAAAGTTGCACCAGTTTGCAACTTTATAATGCTTGCATTTGGCAACTTTTCCCTCAATTGAAAACTCATCACCACGGGAAAATGCCTCCGAGATAGAAAAAAATTGAGAGAGGTTATTGTAGATGGTCTCAACATGATCCCATATCCTCAAATGGAGAGTCTGTAAGCATCACAATTTCCAAAAAATAGTCCTTCAAAGATTGATTCCTTTTAGCACTTTGGACTCTAAAGGGAAATCGCCAATCCAATGTAGCTCAGAGTGGTTCGGCGTATTTGGGTACAAAAGAGGACCATACCTATCGTAAATGTATCCATACAGATGTGTTGGAACAGTCTGTTTGGTCATATAAGTTGGAGAATGAAAGTTGCACTACTTTGCAACTTTACACTGCTTGCATTTGACAACTTTTCCCTCAACTGAAAACTCATCACCACAGGAAAACACCTCCGAGATAGAAAAACTTGAGAGAGGTTATTGTAGATGGTCCCAACACAATCCCATATCCTCAGATGAAGAGTCTGTAATCATCACGGTTTCTAAGAAATAGCCCTTCAAAGATTGTTGTCTTTTAGCACTTTGGACTCTTAAGGGAAATCGTCGGTCTAATGTAGCTCGGAGTGATTCCACATATTTGGGTGCAAAAGAGGACCATCCCTAGCATAAATTTACCCATACAAATGTGTTGGAATAGTCTATTTGGTTGTACGAGTTGGAGAATGAAACTTGCACCACTTTGCAACTTTAAATTGCTTGCATCTGACAACTTTTCCTTCAAATGAAAACTCATCACCATGGGAAAACACCTCCGAGATAGAAAAAACTGAGAGAGGTTATTGTATATGGTTCCAACGCGATCCCATATCCTTAGACAAAGAGTTTGTAAGCATCATGGTTTTTGAGTAACAGTCTGTCAAAGATTGCTGCCCTTCTACACTTTGGACTCTTAAGGGATTTTATTGATTGAACGTAGCTCAAACTACTTCGGCCTGTTTGGGTGCGAAAGGGAACCATACCTAACCTAAATGTACCCATCCAAATGTGATGGAATAGTTTTTTTGGTTATACGAGTTGTAGAACAAGATTTATCAATGCCCTTACAAGTAGTTTTTAGCTTCCAATCAAACTCCAACGCTGATTTTTGTGTGAAAAAAAGCCATGAGACCATAGCTTGTTGTGAAAAACTAGTCAAACACCTTTATTTCAACCCTACCACAACTTCTAGACTCCTATCTTACACTTCCCTTTATAATTTTAATAATTTGCCTTCAAAAGACTACATGACAATTTTGACAATTTTGAAGCAAGAATGCATTTTTGGCATATTGGACCCCTAGACTCAAAAATTTAACTTAATACACCTTAAATGGTCTTCATTGACCTTATTTAGCATAAATATATCACACCTAACCTCTCAAACTCTCAACTTTCAAATGTGTAATCTTTCAAATAGTAGATTAGGTGGGAAACTAGAGAGGAAGAGTTGATGGTGAGTGGCCTAGTGAAGGCTAGAGAAGAAGAGTTTGAGGAATATGGTGTTAGGACAGGGGATTGTACTTGGTTGTCATATTTGGTTGTGTGGTATATGTATGCTACTATTGGGATGCTTCTAACCATAAAGAACTTGAGAAAGATTGTGAAGAGAAGAGTTGAAGGGCAAAGATACATGTCTAGTTGGCAAAAGCTTATGGAAGAGCATGAAATAGAGATACTAATGTATGGATGTTTAGCTTTGTGTACTAATTTTTTTTGTGCAAGTGTCAAAGCTTGGGAAACACCATTTTCAGGTGTCAATGAAGACAAATAGCAGCAAGAATATCCATTTGAGAAGGATCAAGCATGGCAAGACCAAGACAACGCAAATCATGAAGGGTACAAAATCCCTCAGATGAATATTTCCATGCAAGTGACTTGGATTGGGTTTGAAGGGATTGTGAAGAAGATAGGAGTAGACCTATGGAGTGATTTATGGGGCATAAATCTTTTGCACCTGGTAGAGTATGGTGCAGGAGCACCTAAAACATGTAAGATTTCATGAATAGACAAGGCCATTCCTCCTTCTGTATAGGTTGTACCTCAAAGGAATGGGTGTGAATTAGATAGGGGTAGGTGTAGGAACAAGTTTTTAGGGGTGATAAAGGGATTAGAGTGGTCTGATAAGGTTGCCTTGTTAAGAAACACAGATTGTTGTGCCTTTTGAGTAAGGCCAGAGAGTGATTTTTTGAGAAGTTGAATGAAAATAGGTTGGAACTTGTTGGAAACCATTGGAATAGGTGTATTTAATGGTGTTTAAGAGGTCTGAGTGATTAAGAGTAACCCACGAAGAGTAAAAGTGTGAAACCCTAGTTGGAAGGGGCAAAAACAAGGGAAAATTGGTGATTTTACAAAGAAAGTGTAAGCTAAATTATGGGGCAGCATAATACAATGATGTTTTAAGTTTAAGCAAACAAAATTAAGAGGGAATGAAGTGGTTTCAAGATTTAGTGAGGTCAGAGCATAGAAGTTCCAATAAGCCCTACCAACAAGCCAGTGAACTATTTGATAAAAAGCTTTGGTAGAAATGTATACAAAATGTGGTAGCATAGACAAAGCAGTGGACTATTTGAAAAAAGGCCTCAAAGAAATTTGGTCTCATAGAACTCCATGACAAGCAAATGCAATTGATAGCTACTCCTAGTTTTTATTCATGCAATGTGAATTAATTGCATAACTACTTAGGTTGACTTTGTAAAAACTATATTGTAATTGATTTTTTTTCATCTATCAACATCTACTTGATAGTTATGTAATGTGAATTAATGCTTTGAGTTTGAAAGACGTGCAATGCAATGTAATCAGCGATATAAATATAAACTACATAATATAACCATTCTTTTTTATGCTATTGTACATTGATATTTAACCATTGCTCAAGATAGAATTTTCAAAGAGTTTAATCATGCACATGAGGAACAAATTAAATTTTGATTGTCAACTTCTATATATCAAATTATCCAATAATCAAGTGTATGTCCATATACAAAAATGGCATCGACGCCAACTCAAACAATTTTTTACACATATGCCATCTCAATATCTATTCAAAATTTACATGCCAAAATGTCTATCTCATCCTAAACTACTGGTGGATCATCAAAATGGAGCCTCTTTGAAGCACTTGTTGGCTTTGAAGGTAGATGCACAAGAAAAATTCAAACCACAATTGAGATTAGTTATACTATATAATTTAAAAATGAATAATTAACATCAAAATCAATATACATTGAATTTTAATTGAACTCTAAAATTGAAATCTTGATTACCTGAAATATACATCTCTTCACAGGGTTAGGAGTCCTAGAATATACCAAACCAACTTTTGAAATTCCAATCTATATATGTGAAAAAAAACATAAAATTGATCCAAGTTAGCATACGATTATTGGTAATAGGAACATATTTACCAAACACATACCTCTTTAGGTTGATCTTTTTCTTTATCTCCTTGAGGTGTTCCAATACCTACTCCTTTAGGCGTTGTGTCACTTGTTAACAATGATGTATAGCTCATAATCACCTATACATAAAAATGACAAGTACATATGAAATTACCAATCTATGTCGATGTATGTATAATCAATATAAGATCTTAAAAATCTTAATTCAATCCAATTTGAGTTCAATTACCTTCCCCTTATCTAACTTTACACCTCCATAGTCTAGACGAGGTTGCACCTCACTCACACTAGGTATTTCCTACAAGAGGAAAATAAGATAAACATATAAGTTATTATATAATTTCATTAATGACAATACAAATGACAAGAAAGTATATAATAAAAAATGTAAATGAGTGAGTGCAAAAATATATACTATGTGCATGTTGAGGCCAAATGAAATGGCCCTAAGGGTTCTATTAGTCACCTATGTGAGCTCCTCCTCAAACATCAACTGTTAAATAGACCATGTGAATAAATATTAGTACTTCATACTATCTCTTATTAATATTCATTTAAAAATAAATGCAAGTTATGAATTTACAACTTAAATCTTACTTGTGTCACTATTCAACATCCCCCTTTCTAGCAGGAGAGGACTCTGTAGGGTGCGCTCCACTCCCCTGCAACTGATCTATAATGTCCACATCATGGAGGTCATAATTAGAAGTGTCCAAGGGATGCTCAACGGGTTGTACAAGAGGACCCAAGCATATTTGGTGGCACATAGTGCAAGTGTGTGGTACACAAATATGTGGACTTGAGGAGGATGATACAACAGCACTCGATCCTCTTCCAACATCACCAGAATGTGGCTGAGCTACTGTAGAAGCATACGAAACCAAATGACCACTCAAAGAGTGAATAGCCTGAATAGTCTGTGTGGCTGCATCCTGGCTAATATTTGGATGATATACTGGAGGTGGCAAAGGAAGGGGAGGAGGGGGAACATATGGGTACGGGACTACTCTAACTACCCCTGGTCTATCCTGGGGCATACCTCCACCAATGCCTTGGAAGGGTTTAATGTCAAAGTAATTGACATGATTCCCTAACACCAACTCAGCATATAGTTTTTTAATATAGTAAAATGGTATATCAGAATTGTTGTTCGATGGTTTATCAAAAACCATACACCAACAATCCCAAAAGCTATCTACAATGTCCCTATTCGTGCACCATTTTATAGAAATTTTTGGTTTATTAACATTCACTGGCAAATCGGTGCGGGGGTTAACGAATAAAGAGGATATTTGGGCTTTGGTTATTTGGATATCTTTCATATCATTATAAGAAAATCCACATGCATAATATTCCCTCATGTCTTCTCGCCATGAATGAAAGGCATTATGTTGGGTGGAGAGGGCTTCTATATTTTTAATTATTTCCTTCAATGTGTTTGTCATATCTCTCAATCGAGGGATTGTCATATAAACTTCACAAATGCCCCTTAGTTGTCCCAATTTTTCACCAAAGAAGTCTTCAATTGGTGGCTGCGGAGGTGGTGAAGCATTTGGCTATTGAAGTGGTGGAGCATTTGGCATTTGTGCATTTTCATTCTCGGCCATAATACTTGATTAAAGTTAAAAACTAATTAATCTAATTGAAATTACACAATATAAATGAAATTAATGTAAAAAAACCCTAGTTTTTAATAAAAATCCAAAACAAATCCTACTTTTTCACAAAAATCCATAACAAACTCTAGTTTTTGATAAAAATACATCAACAACACTAGTTTTTAATCAAAATCCATTTAAAAACATTAATTTTTAATAAAAATTCATTGTAAACTCTAGTTTTTAATAAAAATCAATAAAAAACCCTACTTTTGAAAAAAAAATCATAAAACCACTTAAATTTATAAGAATCTAATTGAAAAATCGATTAAAACATTAAAAAAACCAAAAACTTACCTTTCAAATCGGATATCTGGTGAAAATGGATATCTGATTTCAACTTCTCCCTGTGCGCCCATGTTCAAAATGTGTGAAATGACTTTAATAGGCCGCTATTTTTTATTTATATAGTTTGCTCAAATCGGATATCCGATTTGTAAAAATAGGTTTGGGCATTGCTTTGGAGCAATGTACTGACACCTGAGCCTAAAAAAATTCAACTCGGCATTTCCGCATTTTTGAGTCAATCCAAAACGTAATTTTTTTCCCATTGCCACTTTTTGGCCCATCATGATCCTACACATACCCTTTTGATGTTTGATCTAGGCCTTTTGCAATACACTTCACATTATAAGTTTTATGAGGCTTATAAATGAGTTATCTATTATTGAATGGAATAAAAAGATAATTTTCTATTGTAAGGCATTTTTTGGAGACATTAGGCACCTATAAGAGGACTTAGGACTATATGATTTCATTTTCATTTGTGCAAAAAACTATAACATTTAAGCAAGTTGGTTATACATGACTCTAAGTTCTAAAGATCTTTTCTTTTTTAAAGAGGATTTTTTATCATATATGTTGAATGGTTAAGAAAATCTTTGAACTTATTAATATTTACATAATGTTGGCAACATGTAAATTGCACTTTCTTCATGGCCTAAAAGCACAACCAGAGCATCTTAGAATTTTGAAGTGAGCAAAATTCTTTTGTTATAAGGGTCATTTTCTAATGGAAGACAAAGTTGAATCTATCAATGATAAAATTCCTAAATTTAGGTGACAAATGCTTTATCCTGACCAATTG
Organism: Sequoiadendron giganteum; assembly: GCA_007115665.2. Taxonomy (NCBI): domain Eukaryota; kingdom Viridiplantae; phylum Streptophyta; class Pinopsida; order Cupressales; family Cupressaceae; genus Sequoiadendron; species Sequoiadendron giganteum. The sequence continues at coordinate 740,202,788 of CM021101.1, read as the reverse complement.
TTCCTAAAACATAGCAAACACAACAAATACACACAAAACTATTCTACAACTTTTTGGCAGGAACTTCGCTGCTCTGCAGCTCTTGATTTTTTAAAGAGGCCATAATGGCACAACCTCTTCATATTTCCCTTCAACATCATATGTGATTTGTTTTCATTTCTCTATGGTTGAATGGCTCCTTTTTTTCACTTATTTGATTCCTCTTCATTTTACACTTTAGGTTGTGAGGATTTAAAAAAATATTCATTTTATATGTAGATTCATTTGTATGCACCGCTTCAATCTCTCGTTAGAAATTATGAATTAATATCTTCTATGTATAGAATTGATAAATAAAACACCTCCACCAAAATTAAGTTTTCATTTAAACATATAGGAAAATCAATCAATAAACAAGGTGTATAGATTCTTGATTCCATAATCGACTATTGGAATCAGATTTAACTCAGCAACTAAAATCAAACCAAAATGGATGGGAACCAAACTGGAATGTTTTTGGATGATGTCGATTTACCACATACCCAGATGCTCCTATATCAGACATGTCAAGTAGGAAGATTATGAGCATGGGCTCAAAAAGGTGGATTTGAGTAGTTGAACTACTCTTCCAGGTTGAATGAAACTTGCAACGAACTCTATCGCTAAATCTTGTACACATTGTTATCTCTTCTTCCTCTTCTTCCAACATCTCATTAGGACTAGATTCACTCTTATCCAACAAATCTACTCACCATTATTCTCTCCTCTTATGTATTTTCATCCACCATGTGCCATCCTCCTCCACCAAATACTCCCTACTCTCCTCTCCTCCTTCGTGGAATCCAACCCACCACAAATCGACCACCTCCACCAAGCATCATATACAACATCCTCTACAACTTTAATATGTAAATATAGATTATCCATACACCAATATGTAACTACATGATCTCTCTTTCTATCTACTTGTACTAACTCCTTATTCACCTCAACAATATGAAATTTCAACAACTTCCTCATCACTAAATTCAAGAAGATTAAAATTTACCTCTTTTTTTACTATTGTAACTTTTCCCTCCTCATCATCTACTACAACATCTTTAAGCTCTATCGCTACAATCTCAACTACATCTTCATTATTTCCATCCTTTGCTGCCATCTTCTCTTGGCCGCTCACTTATTCAGTTTGCTTCATCTTCTTTTCTTCTTTGTGTATGTCTATAGGGGTTATTCTCACATCTTTCTTCTTCAATCTTAGGTTGCAACACTCATTTCCTCAACTCTTCTTTTCATTGTCCTCTTTCAAGAGAACTTTCTTCTTCTCAATTCTCTTTTCCAATATTCTCTCATATTTTTTAATATTCTTCTCCAATACATCTATCATGGCATGGATCTTCCCCACTTCTTCACAAAATATCTTTCCCATCTCTTCAAACTTTTCATTTTCCACTTCTTCCTAGTATTGTTGTTAGAACAAAATTCACATGGGTCTCCTCATGACCCATCCCATATTATTCCTCTCACTCATCCCCAAATGTGAATCCTAATGGAAAACTTAGGATTACGAGTGCAGATGTATCACACAGATAAATGAATCCCCATAAACCCTATGGAGCGTAACCTCTGCAGGTTGGGATTCCTCCTTATCAAAGCTAATCTTTCCTCATATGTGGCCACTCGAACGGGTGCTCAAACTAAAAACCTTTTGTGTAGTTTCCAAAAACCTTTTCTATTCGTTGGTGCAACAACGGTCATTGCCAAGGCACCCACATTCTCGCCATTCTTAGTAGAGGTGAAGAGCCTGTCATGGGAAATTTATGAGGGCTCAAAGCTTGGTTGACCCAAGAAGTGAGTGCAATGTAAGGGGGAGCTTGTGTGGCCAAGATTTTAAGTCACCCACTAAGAATAAGTGTGGTTGGAGTAAAATCCGCGTGGGATCCAACGAATATTGTCCTTTCCAACCTTAGGATTGTGCTTGTCTTCTTAAAAAAATCAAACATTCACACATCAAACAAGACCAAAGCACAATGCTTGATACTGATTTTTGTGTTTTCTAGTCATATTTCATTAAAAATAGTCAAAACCCACTCAAAACCAGTCCAAAACATCAAATTTTCAAAATAACTCTTTTTGAATAGTAACTTATTGAAAAAAAACCACAATAGTTTGATTACCAAAGTTTCAAAAATCATTGTCCAAAACTGATCCAACTCATCTTGACTGTGATCTTGATTTCCAAACCAGAGACTTGCAAACCTTTACCAGTCCATTCCATCATCTTCATTTAGATTTGCATTACATTTTAGATTGCACCTTAGGTCACCTTTTCCTTGCATAATTAATCCTAGGTCTTAGGTCGCACATACCTTCTAGATTTCAGACATAGGAAAATTATCAAGCCTTTGGACAATCCTTGGTTTTTTATCCATTTTGTCATTGACCTTAATCCTTCATTTATATCAATCCTTATCATTATCATCTTGGTCAAAAATTTGGGTCTCAAACTTGTGTCCTACTTTAGACTCGCCTTATCAAATCCATCATCTTGGTCATCACAAAGGTCAATGACATTCGGTTTTGTTATCTTGGACCTACATTAGCTTGGTTGCCATCCTTTGTCTCAAATTTTACAATTCATAACCTTATTACTATCATTCATATCATACCCTTTGACCATAGCTTCATTATCATTCTATCAATCCTTAGTCTTGGACTTAAATTGCACTTTCACTTTGCATCCTTATATCTCAAAAACACAAAAACATAGTTTCATTGCACCTTAGCCTTAGTTGAATCACTACCCCTAATCATTAACATGACATCATTTAGTCTCCTTGTTATTATCCTTCATCATTAATTAGTCCACCTTTGATATCCTTTGCATCCATTAGTTTCATTTAGCTTCATTTAGCTTCATCCTTTGGTCTCAAAGTCAACATTATTCTTGCATGATCATCTTGCATCCTCATACCCTTATAATCCAAAATAAAATCACAAAACATAGCTTAGTCCCATACCATCTTGCATCATTTAGCATTTAGCTTCATTTACATGCCATATCCTTTGGTCATAAGGTCATTATTATCCTTGCATTATCACTCCACATCCCTATATTATCCAAAAAATAAAAAAATAAAAAATCCTTTGGTCATCATCATCCTTGCATATCATATCCTTTGGTCATAGGGTCATTATCATTCTACCATTCCTTAATCTTGGTCTTAGGTACATTGGCACTTTGCATCCTTATATCCTTGAAAATCACAAAAAAAAAGGATAGTTTCATATCCATTTTGCATTGTCATCCAAAGGTCAAAATTTTTGTATGGTCCTCACTAATTTTTCCTTATCCATCCTAATCCAAATTTGTGACCATGTATTCACTTTACCTTGATCTTCTTCGTAGTCAAGATGAATACCAATCAATCCTCAATCATCAATACCAACCACTCACATACCCTTCTTACCAACAATCCATAAGCTCCAGTCCTTCATCCATCTACCCTCACTATCAAGAGCCACTTGACACAATCCATAACATTAATCCCCAAAAAATGTTCAATAATCATCCTTATCCTAACCTTGACAAGGGAAACCAACCTTCCACTAGTCCATTCCAATCCTCCACATCCTATTATAATCCATCATCCACTAGTCCATTCCAATCCTCCACATCTTATCCTAATCCATCATCCACTAACCCATTGCCATCCACTCCATCCCAAACTAAAATACCATCCAATAAAATCACATTAATTAATGCTCTTCAAGGACAACTAGCAAAGGAACTTGTTCAACTCCTAAATGAAAATAAACTTCAGAAATCCAATCACATTGTTGATCCTACACCATCCAACCATTTGTCACCATCATGTCCTCCATTACCTACCAATACCAAAAAATATATTCCTATTGAAGCTCTATTATTGCCATGTCAAAATCCTAGGTCTATCAAAGAAAATCATATCCTTGTCCAAAATCAAATTTCATTGCCTAAACTTGAGGGTAGATATCAAAAATAAATTCCAAAGCATGACCTCATAGCTTCACCTTCATATCAAGATCAAAGCAGTCCATCTCATGAACCCATCCTTAAGTCCATCCAAGAAGTCCTTCTAGATAATCATGGCATCCAAAATACACCTATCCTTGTTCAAGAGTCTATTCACAACCATGTTGTCCAAGATACACCTATTTTTGACAAAGATCCTACCATTGAACAAGAAATCCAAAATGATCCTCTCATTGACCTTTATACCATCCATGACCAAACATTTGGACATGATCCCATCTAAACACAAAACACCTACTTGTCCCAAAATGAGACACTTGCCTCCTTTGGACACATAGATAATCAAATGAATGATACATCTAACAACAAAGAAGAGCATAAAGAAACTACTATCGATCAAGTCAAAGGAGAACACAAAGAAGAAGATACAAAATCTACCACAGATCAAATCGATATCCCAATTGATCAAGAAGAAACAAGCATGACGAATGATAACACCAAAACATCCTATCAACTAGGAGCATCTACCTTTGTCAAAGCAAGATTTCTTGCAGATGAGAAAATTTTGAGTAATGGTTTCCAGCTAAATAATGATGGGTTCACATCTTTCTTTCAAAGTAAAAAATACCCCATCGCAAATAGAATATTTCAGAACATTCGATATCAAGGAAGAGGACTAGGCCTACATGAGCAAGGCATTCTAGAATTGGTACAATTTTATGCAAATCCTAGACATCAATTTCTTGGTTATTCTTCAATTAGATAATCAAACGATGTTAGTGGTACCTCCTCAATATTGGAGGCAACTTTATCCGATCCAAACATCAAAATAGGGGCCATGAGCAGTCCTTGCCATAAGGTTTCTGCCAACACTCCTTCCATCCACACCATAAACCGTCATTTCAACATGAATAAACCTTCCATTTGGAACCAACAAAAAGAAAATTATTACAAATCCAAAGTTCAAAATCAAATGTCAAATTCCATTAAATCAAACTAAAAGCCAAGTGGACAAAGAAGTTAAAATGGATCCCAAAGAAAAATGGATCAAGCAAAGAAAATATTCCAGATCAAAAATTCAATCAAAATGTGGATCCACAAGAAAAGAGGACTCCCACATATAATAAATGTCCACCTTCTTCAAAATGGTCATCAAGCAAGACATATAAAAGTGTTGGTTCCAAATGCTATCCCAATCAAAATTTGAAACTCTGACATCCAACATCCCAAGTTTGGAAAATAAAAAGTGATTCATCCAAACGTCCAAATAATTCTTCCACGTCTACCATAAAAATTCATAACCCTAAATCTCGTCTAAAGTCTAAAAATCCCATGTCACAAATCCTTCACATCTTGGCAAAAACTCTTTATTGTAAGGACTCTCATGGCATTCTATCGTTATGTGCATATTCTAATAAGGCCAAATCTAGTATCAAAAAGGATCACAATGACATCAATCAGTTGTATGCAAGTGTTATGATCTTGACAAGACAATTACTCCATAAAGGTTACTATTGACATACTATGAATATTTATTCATGCACCAATTTTTCCTTCATGGTTTCTCTTCAGTTTATAACTTTTCCTTTTTTGGTATCGCTCATAGCTTCTCAAAAATTTCCAGGTGGCTTCCTATCAGAACTTTCTTTTGGGCCGTATCGCTTTTTCTTTTGTCGAGCTCCATTTGTTTTACGCGTAGCCTCCGCTTATTTCTTTCCGAGTCAGGCCCACACTGTAGTTTATTTTGTTGGGAGGTTGAACACGTGGCTTCCTATTGGAGCTTTCTTTTGGGCTATCTCACCTTCCTTTTCTCAGGCTCTATTTGTTTGACGTGTGGCACTCCTTCGTGCATCCATTATCTCGGGTTCGACGCTTGTGCATTGGTCTTCATTTTGATTTTGCATGTTCTCTTCTTCTGTTACTATGTGACACATGTCTCTTTAGGATGTGCTTGTTGGCACACTGCTAGATGATCTTTCTATTGGTGTCGGCTCGAGAAGATTTGGATCGTTGATGGCTTCGTTGAGGCATATTTCTTGTTGGGGTCCTCAGGAGGTGGACTGGCATATTTAAGTAGTCTTCTCCACATTTTATTGGTTTTTGTTAGATGGATTAAATTTTTCCCAAGCACTGGGAATTAGCCTTTGTAGTGTTTTCTATTGAACTTGAACTCGCAGACTCTGCCAATCAATTCGGCCTTTCTATTTTCATGCATTTAATAGGACATTAAACTGTGCTTGTATTTTCTGAAGTATATGAACGTCTGTTTCAAGCTTTTGTAATCTTTATGCAGCTTAATAAAATGCAAATCATGTTGCTACTCTCTTGTGTTGGCTTATGTTGTATGGGTTATACAATGCAAATGGTTTGATTTTCTTATATTTTTAGTGTTGGGAATTATCTATTTGATACACACTGGTTATTGTTCGAGCCTTTGTTTCGGCATTGTGCTTAATTAATTCCTTTCTGATTTGGCACATCACCTTAGCTTAGGTTTGTTTATTTTATGTTCATCTTCTTACCCTTCTCATCCCCCCATAAAAAATGAAGAGCCAGCTTCGATAAAACCCCGGAGGTCACTTAGCTACGCGCATAAGTCCCCCAATAGCTAAGTTTCCCATAAGGCTGTTGCCTGCAAACTTTTGCATCAACAATTATTTTTCTGGCACACCCGGTGGGACTCGAACTAACACGTTCACTTGATCAATAAGAGTGTATGAGCCATAGGCCCATCACTAGGTCTCAAAATCCAAGAATTCTTGGCCTGCTTGTACCACCGTTGGTTTCAGTCCAGGCGAGAGGTCAGCAGGCTAATACTTCACCTCCCTCTTCTCCTTCGTCTCCTGCGCCAATGGTTGCTAGAAATTATGTAGCCTGGGATGTTGGTAGTCCTTTGATAGCACATGTGCCTCCTGCAATGTGGGCTCCAATCCCAACTTCCACTTTAAAGGTTGTCCCTAAGTTCTTCGGGGATGATTCAAAAACTCCGACGGAGCAATTGCAAGATGTAGCTGATGTATGTCTGGTGCACGGCATTACCAATGAGAATGTGGCTTTGAGATTTCTTGCTGCCTCTTTTAGAGGCAAGGCGTTGAACTGGTATCATACTCTTCCAACTAATACAGCTGCCACTTGGGATGATCTCGGAGATCCTTTCTACGAGCGCTTCTCAAATAGTGGCAACAAATCTTCGCTATATCACTAGCTGGCTCATATAAAGTGAGCTCCCCATGAAGCTTTGGCCGATTTCAATGCTCGATTTCATTCGAATTGGCAGAGAGTTCTTGTCGGTAGTCGACCACCTTCAAATCTAGTGTTCATGTTCTATTTAAAATCTATAAATACTAATATTTATATGATGCTACAAGCTCTTAGCGGAAATACTCTACCCGATGCATACAGACTTGTCATCACTGTGGAGAATAATCTTATTGCTGCTGGAAAATTGGCACTGAGACCTATCATGCCATTATTCCCAAAATTCAATGTAGCAAAACCCAAGGTAGCTTCAACCAACATTCCTGCAACTCCCCATTCTATGTATGAGTACCCAATAACGACGTCGAGCATGGCTCCAGTGCCTAACCCACTAGCGGCTGAAGTGAATGACATGAAGGAGTAGATGTGAACCATGACAAATGAATTAAACAGTATGAAGTGGCAAGAGTATAGCTACTAGAAGCTTGCTTACCAAAAATACCAAGGTGGGAAGGCTCCTTTCCAGCTGAACCAGTGGTAGGATAGATCACGCAACAATACCCAAGCTCAATAGAACAACCAAGTCATCCCCATGACTATGCCAATGCAGACCGTCTATCCTAGTTCAAGTAAGGAGCTAGTAGTAGGACAAAACAATCTTGCTGGGGAGACTAATTCATGGTGCTTCCCTTGCAATGATGCGCATATGCCCCGAAATTGTCCACGGGGGAATTTACAATAGAGAATAGCAGAGAAACGAAGTCAAGGCATCATGCTTGATCATGGAGGTCATACACAAGCCTCTCAGCAAATGGACAATGCAGTTCTCACTGCTTAAATACATGGAATGTCTACAGAGAAGGAGCTAGAAATAGCTTCGAACTAGGCATTCTTTTCTTGGATGGAAGGAGAGGAGTCAGCATTCCCGAATGATATTTCGATAACCCAAGTTCTACAAGTACAGTTAGATTACAATACTCATTCCAAGTGGAGGCTCACTAGACAATTCACATCTTTACCGACTAAAGGGTCACCTAATTCAATGCCCAGTCCATTAACAAATCTGTCATTAGTTCCACAACAGTTTAAGGTGGTTGTTCCCAGTCCCATGAATCCACCTCCTCTGAAAGCAAGAGCTCCCATGGTCACCTCGATTGTTGCCAAATAGCCAAATGCACCGGCTGCAAGGAAAAAGGATCAAGCTACCATAACTCATCAATCACGAAAACCATTCAACGTGGTGGAGCAGCGAAAGAAATCCTCTACTAATGTTTCTTTGTGGGATATCTTGGCCATCCCAGAGCAAAATCTTCTATTACATAAGCCATTATCAGGAGGAAAAGACATGAAGATGCTAGAGCAGCCCTCAAAAGATAAGACATCCAAGTCAAACTTGGATAGAGTTCTAGCAAATCAACCAGAAGAAAATAAAGTCGAAAAAGAGAGTAAGCCTAAACCCAAGCCTTTATTTCTAACACTTATCATTGGTAACAAACTTTTGTATAATTGTATGATTGACTTTGGTGCTAGCACCACTGTCATGCCTAAGCAAGTAGTTGAAGCTCTGGGACTCGAATACAAGCCTTTGAAAAAGGGAGTCATGCAACTCAACGGAAATAAGGTTGAAACTGTCAGAGTAATCAAAGGATTTCCTATGACATTATTTGCTTGTCCCAGCATTATTATACATCAATATACTATGCTCATTGACATCCCTCCTCTATTCAAGATATGTATGTCTCGAGAATTCACTACAAATGTTGGAGGTTATCTAGCATTGGACTGGTCACACCTGATCCTAAGAACTAAGCATGGAGCTAAGATGAATTTATCGTCAGAATCTTTGCATTCTGAACATGTGGCTGATGAAGCCATGATCAATTTTGAGGTAGCACATACCTCAATCACTTTCAGAGAGATGTTAAATGTTGAACTCCTTCAAGAAGAAGAAGCAAGAAGTTCCCGGACAGAGAAAGAAGAAGCTCTTTTAAATGAATTCATAGACACAGATCCTTTTGGAAACTATCATGCAATTAGGCTAGGAACATATGTCATACATTAAGAGGACCAGATAATGCCCAGAGTGACTAAAGAGTCCAAAGGTGAAGCATCCTCAGAATTATGGACCTTGCACTATGACAGAGCAAGATGCAAAGTAGGAGCTAACGCAGGAATATGTTTAATATCTCCATCCAAAGAAAATACTTTAAGGTCTTATTGTTTCCAGTTTGCATGCTCGAACAATGAAGAAGAATATGAAGGTTGTGTTCACGGCTTGAGTTTAGTTGAATGAATGGGTGCAAAGAAAATACAGGTGTTTAGAGAGTCATAATTGGTGGTCAACCAAATCCTAGGGCTATCTGTCGAAGAATGTTTGTATGCGATCATACCGACATAGGGTCTAGGACTTGATTGAAGGATTTGAAGCATTCAAAATCCAAGCCGTACCTAGAGAGCAAAACTCTAAAGTAGACCAAAGGCAACTGTCGGATCTCTATTTGAGACAACTTCCAAATTAATTAACAAACATTCAATGTGAGTGATCGTGCGACCTGCAGTCCCAAATAATGATCAAGACAGGAAAGTTTTTGATAGTGATGCTCATATTGCATCATTTCTCCAGTTGTTCAGAGAATTTTCTGACCAATTATAGCTAAAGATCGTTGAGGCCTATGAGGATCAAGTAATCCAACTAAAATCAAACAAGCTTCCCAAGGGTCTAGTTACTCTCGAGAGTCTTTTTTATTCTGATGATGCAAAGAAAGACAAGCGAAATCTTGTAGTTGATAAAGGTGACTATACCAATTTGCACATCAGAGAAGATAAAAAGCTTAATGTTAGAAAAGGAGTCTCACAGAAGAATAAAGAAAGATTGAAACATTTTTGTGAGGAGTATTCAAGTGTGGTAGCATGGTCATATGATGATCTTAAGGGATATGATCCCAGAATTATCCAACACACCATTGAGCTACTAGAAGGAGAAAAACCCATGCATCAAAGGCAGAGGCCAATCAATCCAAATATCAAGCCACTAGTGTCACAAGAATTAAATAAGTTGATTGCATCTCAGATAGTGTTCTCAATCAAACATAGCACTTAGGTGTCTAACCTGGTGTCGGTCCGGAAGAAGAACGGTGATATATGGCTATGCATTGACTTTCGAGACCTAAATAGAGCATCCCTGAAGGACCACTACCCCTTGCCTTCCATGGAGGTAGTTCTTCAAATAGTTGTTGGTTTTGAGATGTTTTCAATGTTGGATGGTTTCTTTGGTTATAATCAGATTCGTGTAAAAGAGGAGGACTTGCACAAAACAGTGTTTACTACCAAGTGGGGGACATACGCTTATGCTAAAATGCCCTTCGGACTTTCAAATGTCGGAGCCACTTTCCAACGAGCTATGGACATTGCCTTCAAGGATTTGTTACATAAGATCATTCTTATTTATCTGGATGACCTGATGGTGTTTTCAAAATCTATCAAGGATCATTTTGATCATCTCGAGCTTGTCTTCCAGAAATGCTAAGAGTTTAGGATTTCTTTGAACCCGAAGAAATGTGTGTTTGGGGTCCCATAGGGGAAGCTGTTGGGTTATGTCATTTTGAAGGAAGGTATTCCCATTGATCTGGAAAGGGTTAGAGCAATCAAGGAACTCCCTCTACCTGTCAACAAAAAAGGATTTCAATCTTTTTTGGGAAAGGTTAATTTCATCATCCGGTTCATAGAAAACTTTGTAGGGATCGTTCGGCCCATCACCTTGATGTTGAAAAAAGACCAGATTTTCAAATGGACAACAGAAGCTAGAAAATATTTCAAACAGATAAAAGAGGTCATCTCTTCTTCTCCTATGTTGATCAATTCGGATTTGTCAAAAGACTTCATTATGTATGTCTTTGGTGGTGGCAACAGTATCGCTACTGTCCTAATGCGGAAGGACAATGAAGATAAAAGAGAATCACCTATTGCCTTCTATTCACGAACTCTGAAAGATTATGAGGTGAAATACAAATTTATGGAGAAGCAAGCATTTTCTATTGTAAAGGGGTTGAAGAAGTTCTGACACCTCATATCATGCAACAAGGTGATTGTTTGTGTGTCGCACCCTACTGTATGAGAATACATTATGGAAGGTGAAAAAACTGAGAAGCGGGCTAACTAGATAACCAAGATTCTTAAGTATGACATTGAGATCAAGCCAGTCAAGACTGTGAAGGGGAAGGGGTTGTGCGAATATTTGGCAAAGAACAATGAAGCAATTACTGAGTCTGAAGTCCCAGAACCCGTGCTACTAAATGAAGAGAGTTTTGGAGATGATTGGCTGGATGCCATAATTAATTTTATGCAAACGGGAAGGTATCCACCTAACCTCCCCTCATTTAAGAGGCATTTTTTATCGATTGTAGAATAACGGTTATGTACTCTTGGAGGGATTTCTCTTCAAAATAAACTTCAATGGAATCTTGTTTAGATATGTAACACAAGAGCAGTCAGAAAGGATATTGGAGCAGTATCACAGTGGCCCAGCCGAAGGACATTTTTTAGCAAAAACTACTACAATCAAGATTAGGTGTGTTGGTTATTTTTGGCTGACATTATTTAAGGACTCATATTCATTGGTGAAGTCTTGCAGCAAGTGTCATTTTTTTGTTGGGAAAAGGAAAAATGTTGCTATGCCACTGAAACCAATTATTGTGGAAGATCCATTTGCTCAATGGGGTCTCGACTTCATTGGCATGATCAATCCATTTTCATCAGCCAAACACAAGTGGATCTTGATGGCAACTAACTATTTCACCAGATGGGTTGAGGTTGTACCATTGAAGAATGCAATAGAGGCAAAAATTGTGAACTTCCTGGAGGAACTGGTAGCTAGGTTTAGCCCACCAAAGACAATTATATCAAATAATTCTAAGGCTTTTCTCAGCTCCAAAATTAGCCAATTTACACTAAAGTATGGAGTCTTCCTAAAGACATCTTCTAACTACTACCCATAAGGGAATGGCCTTGCTGAATCTACAAACAAGAACCTCATCAGGTTGATCAAGAGAATAGGTTCAGAACATCAAAGGGAGTAGCATAAACACCTCTGGACAACACTATGGGTAGACCATATCATGCCCAAGAAAATATTGAAAACATCTCCTTACGAGATAGTATACGGTAAGGAGGCGCTATTGCCAACTTCTATGGAAATCCCTGCAATCCTACTACTCAAGTCTCTTGAAATTGAGAAAAATGGAGCAATGGAGGTGCGGTTTTTAGAATTACTTGAAGTTCAGGAGAAATGAGAGCATGCTCTTGAGGTAATGACCAACCACCAGCAGGTTTTAAAGAGATGGTTCTACAAGAAAATGTCTGACCAGGGGCTACAATGTGGAGACTTGGTTCTCAAGTTTAACAAGCACGGAGCAAAGCCCAGTCAACATGGCAAGTTTGATAGTCTCTAGGAAGGACCATTCAAAATCATCCACTGCAAGCAATGCAACTCGTTTGAGTTAGAAAAAATGGAGGGTGAGGCCTTGGGTATTCCAGTTAATGGAATACACCTCAAAAAATTCAATTAGTTCAACTTTTGTAGTAAGTGTGTAAATATGTATATATTTTCCCTGCTTTGTTAGTCTTGGGTTATTCTCAGTGCTTTCTTAGATCAACAACCACATTGATGCAAGGATTTAAAATAAAATGAGGAAAGGAGCCATAATATAGAAAAATACATATATTGTATTAATCACGAAGATATTTACATATGTATACATGCTGACTTAAATGGGCCCTTGGCCATCTTACAAAATACATACATATATATATATATATATATATATTGTCGCTGACACGATGTTGCAGAGAAGGTTTTAAATACAAAAGCAAAAAAGAAGGATCTTCTTGACATCTTCAGGCATTCAAGGCATTGACGATGGCAAGTGGCACACATTGAGGAAACACCATCCTCTCAAAGTTCTCATACCATTGGACCTCGTGGAAAGGTTCAACATTATGCATCCTCATTAGAAAGTGGCATGCAGCACAGTCTTTGTGGCGATGTTCCTCATGAGTCTTAAGCTCAAAGTCACACAGAAAGGGCCTAGTTAGCATGGGTCCTCCTTCTTCGATAATTCGGCGTAGGTTGTGAAGAGATAGAATTCCACGATCAATCTCTGCATCTCTCACTACATTCTCCAACCCTCCAAGGTAGTGTTGGGGAAATACCCACTTTGTTAGCTTCAAAATCTTCCTCTTTGAAATGCCAATGTCTAATAGGGAAGCTACAAAGTGAGAGATGATACTAGTATTCACTCTATATTGGTCTTCATATTCCAAGCAATCTTTACCTAGCACCCACTTGATGGCTTTCACATACATAAGGTTTTTCATGCCAGTCATGCGTTTCAGACGCCTGCACCTAATTTTTCCTACAAAAGCAGCTTGGGTCTTCTTGCAGATGAACCTAATTGGTGTTTCCATACCTACTGCTACTCTTGCCAAATAATAAAATTACCAACGATGTCCTAGGGCCAATTGCTAAAATTGCTAAGTGCAAGTATGGATTGCCAAAAGTGCCAAAGGTCCTTTATAGATGGTTAGAGGCCTCCCTAATTGAGAAATGTATGATTACGTCAGAGGAAAATGGTATGAGGAGCCCTGAGAGGCAGTTTTGTTGCGTGCAAAATAATGGAGATAATCAAAGGCAGTTACAACTTGTTCAATTTGAGTTTTGAAAAGGGGACTTGAGGGAGACAGTTGTCGACATATAGAATGTTTCCATCCTAATGTAAAACAAAAGAAAATCTTTCAGGATGAAGTCATTGGTTGGTTTGCCTAATTACGATCAAGTAATCATTAAATGCAAAGGCTCACAAAAAGATATGGTGATGCTGATTTTGTGCTTTTTCCAAGAAAAAGGAAGAGTCGACGTATGAGAAGTCATATCTCCTAAATGTGTTAAGTCTTTTGGAATGTTGGTGGTCTCTTTGCATGCATGAAAAGGGTTAGTGGTGCATGCAATAACTAATGCAAAAAGATAGCATTTACCCTTGCTAAGCTAATTTTCTCAAAAATCAAAAAGATAGATAGGAGCATGCAGAGGGCATTAATTGTGCAAGGTTGACAAAGTGTGTAACCACCTGAGTCATTTGCAAAGAAAGAGAAGGATTTTCAAAAAAATAAGTTGCAGATTTTACAAAGTTCTTCGAAGACAAGGAAAATGGTTGAAATTGCAGAGAGCTCAACTCAGGCCATCGGCACCGAAAGCATAGAAGAACAAAGAATGTTGGCACCTTGTGTGAATATTTATGCCCAAGAGTCTTATGCAACCCTGAGTATTCCATCAAAGCCTTCATGGCCCTACACTAAGTTGGCGGACCAGAAAGTGTTAGGTGTGGTTTCTCCTAGAAACTAGGCCTTGGTATCAGAAGATTGGGATAACGTTCGAGATCCAGAGTTATCTCAGAACCCCAAAAGCTTGAGGGAGGTTGCATGCAAGAAAATGAAAAAGATCACTGATCCTTTTCATGGTCGATTATTGAACTGTGGGCTTCCTCAATATATGGTCCCTTTGGTACACCATTGCCCATAAATTGTTGTTTCTTGTGCTAAATGTTTCGATGCCCTAACAAGAATCATAAGCGGCCAAAATTTCAGGGTGGTAATCTGTCCCTAGGCCCTTCAAGATATGTTGTGTATTCCTTTTAATTCTCTTGGAGGTGTAGAGAATTTTGATATTTCCAAAATGCAAAATTACTGGAGGACGCTTCGGTTGCTGCAATAATTTTATAACACCGAGAGGGGTAAGCCATCTGATAACTTCGTCCCTCCTAGCTTCTTACTTAGTCTGGTTGCTTTTAAAATAGGTTCTGCCTCTGCCTTCTCTATGTTGGCATTGGTCTATGGATTGGATATGGATAAGGAAGTCTCAGACTTCCAAATGAGTCTCAGCTTTATGCTGGAAAAGAATACTCAGGCTCTACTAATGGACTTTTCAAATTTCATTGTAGAAGGGATGTGCCAATAGCTTAGGGAGTTTGAACATAGTTCCAAGTTCAAGTATTCTTCCTTCTTGACCTACATGATTTTGCACCAAAACCTGGACTATTTCCTGCAATATCTGCCCCTAGCAGTATTTGATGAGAATGGCGCGAGAAAGATAGTTTTGACTTGGACTCCTATCCTCTCAAAAAAATTTGATTATTACGCATTTTCAGATGCATTCCTAGCTCCAACTCTAAGAGCTTTGGATCATAGTGGAGACAATATGTTTGGTCGCTTGACGCAGAGCTAGATATCATGGATAAAGGGGCTTGTACCACCCTACAATTGGTTCTTCAGTATAGATTTCACAACGCTCCATATGCAAGGTTTTGTCTGGGAGCCTTTCTGGCTCTCGTATTTTATTTTGAATAGGGTACTAACCTTGGAGGTTTTCAGGTAGTTGTGCAATATTGAGAATGATTATTGGGAAAGAAAGCATCTGACTTCCCATTTGACGCTGCCAATCATGTTTGGTTGTGTGTCGTTGGTGAAGAAGAAGAGCTCGAAGGTAAATAGCTCCAAATTTTTGTACTCTAAGTTGGGTTACCATTTTGGGACCCTTGAATAAATGCAGATGAGGTAAATGAGGGATTATACATTGGCCTTGAATACATCCCTTCCAACTCGGGTCGACCACCTTCATTGAAATTTTATCACATAATGGTGAAGCCCAACCCTAGCCACAAAATAAATCAATTTCTCTATAGCCAATTAAACAAGCTCCATTGGAAGCTTGATAGAATTAAAGATTTATGGATTTATAGGTAGGAAATAAAGAAGACTAATGGGCTCTTCCAGGAGGTGGACTCATACAACCAATTTGATGATATCTAGTGTTGTGAGCATTCAAATAGTGAGGACTCTCCTAACCCTTTAGTTTTTAAGAGGTTCTGTGAGGTGGGAAGTGCAGCTCTGGAGCATGGAGAAGAGGTAGCCCAAAAGGCTCCCATAGTTGAAGAAGATCCTGCATCATGAGGGACAGTCAGTGTACAATAGTCGTAGCATGAAGACTCCTCAAATACATAGCTATTGGAGCCTACTAGCTCCTCTAGATCAGGCATGAAGAGGCCAAGGTTTTCCAGATGGACGCCAGCGAAAGGTTATTTTGGACCTAGATACTAGAGGAGAAGAGGCCACGAACGAAGGAATCAAGAAAAGGAGAAGAGTCACAGTGTGAAGAGGTGATCGTATCTATTGCAGGTCTTTGGGAAACTCGGGTATTTTTTCCCCCTTCTTCTCTCTCTTCTATGTATTTGGTCTCCTTCGCGTCTTCCCTTGCCATGTCATTCATGCCAGCTGTTCCTATCACTGGTTACCCAAGGAAGGTCAATATTATTTCCCTTGGGGGTCCCCTTCCATCTCCTCCTATTTCTACCGCCCTTGAAGCACAAATAATGGTAACATGTCCTGACCCTCTGAGTTAGCAATTTATATCTATGAGACCCAGCATGTCGGTAGGTCCTTTCCCACTCCTTTTTCCCACCATGTTTTCACCATCTCCGAGTAGCCAGTTTATCCCACCTTTTTCCCCGGCAACTATTACTAGGCCTAGCAAATCTGCCAATACATTGAGCATGCTATCTTTCCCACTAGCAGTTCCCCGAGAGTCTCCTTTTGCTAGTGGATTGAGTATTTCATGCCAGGAACATTTCTTACAAGTGGATGCAAGCAAGGATGCCTGGGCTAGCCAAATTCTGAAGAGAAGGGAAAAGGATGCAGGCTAACTTGCAAAGCCCCTTTTGTAGACCATGTTCAATGAAATCCAAAATTCGTTGATGTTTGCAAATGTCACACCCAATGTTATCAAGTCAGTCAAAGAAATGCAACCAAGTGACTATTTTGTCAATGTCATAGGGCTTGAATTGTAGCAAGCTCGTTCGCAGGATAAAGTTGAGTTAATGGAAGAAACTCAAAGGGTGGTGACCACCGACTTCCTCAAGCTCAATTTTCAGATGAGGAAAAAATATGAACAAATGAAGGAGCTGAAAGGAAAGGTAGAAATCTAGTCAAACAAGCATAAGGCCCAGGAATTCAAAATCAACCACCTGCGGAGTGCAAAGAATGTCTTTGAGAACAAATTCATCGAGCTTCAGGCCTTGGGTGCGAAAGTTGTTCCAGCCCTACAAAGAGAAATTGAGAAATTCCAAGCGATGAAAGTAGCCCTCCGTGATGAATTGAGGTATGCGAATGATGGCTTAAAAAAGCTCTGGCAAAGTACTAATGAGGAGGTAAATGAAATGAATGTCGCATTGGAGCAGGAAATAGAAAAGAAAAGGCAGGCTAACTTAGCCTTGGGGGAAAAGGAGAAAGAAATTTATACTCTGAGGAATTAGTTATCAGCCCTGGAGGGAAGCATTGGAGATTTGAGGGTGGATCTGAGTGGTAAGGCTACAGAATTGGACCTTTTGAGATCCCAACCTCCTACACCCCAAATGAACTTGTTGGAGATAGCCAAGGAGCTACATGCATCATACTGGGATAATTTTAAAACACTATGCCTTACATTGCAGCCCACTCTCAAATTTATGGCACAGGAAACCAGTCTATACGGGGTGGTTAGTGAAATGATGCAACGGGTGTAGGAAATGACTTTCGATAAAGTTCTGGAGGCTAGGCAGTTATTGGAAAAATTGTATACAGCTTTCGATGAAGCGTTGAGCAATGTGGGGATTGAGGATTGAACAACGGTGGCCATGGGCGTAAATATTCTTATCTCTATGCATGAGGTCATCCAACATGTCAGAGAGTGTAGAGCTAAGCTAACCCAGATTATCAGTGATATGCGGGAAAAAATTTCCCACTTAACTCAGCGAGGGCTTCCATCACCCTTCATGACAGATCAAACAGTGGCGAGCATTGAGCGCATCATTGAAAAGATTGAGCAAAAGAAGCAAGATTTATCAATTTTCCAATCCTTTGATCAATCTCCAACTACTGCCAATATTGAAATCATAGTGCATCAGTTGGCGCAACTCTTCTTCCAGCTTGAATCTGAGGCAAAGGTATCTAGTGGATTACCTTTTAAGGCAATAATTGATCTAAACATGGCACATGAAAATTTTTGCACTCTCTCTGCATCATCAAATGAAGTCTAGATATTCCTTTAGGTTGCCCTCTCTCGGTTGTGAGTGATTGTGGAGGAGTTGGACCGGTCTACAAGACCAGAGTTTTTGGGGTTCTTCATTCCACAAGCGAAATGTTCCCGTGAGTCACCAAACTGTGAATATTTATTCACGCACCACTTTTTCCTTCATGATTTCTCTTCAGTTCGCGGCTTCGCCTTTTTCAGTATTGCTCGCAGCTTCTCAGAAGTTTCCATGTGGCTTCCTATCAAAGCTTTCTTTTGGGCCGTATCACTTTTCTTTTGCCAAGCTCTATATGTTTTACGCATAGCCTCTGCTTGTTTCTTTCCAAGTCGGGCCCACACTATAGTTTCTTTTGTTGGGAGGTTGAACACATGGCTTCTTATCAGAGCTTTCTTTTAGTCCATCTCACCTTCCTTTTGTTGAGCTCCGTTTGTTTGACGTGTGGTGCTCGTTCATGCATCTATTATCTCGGGTTCGATGTTTGTGCATTGGTCTCCATTTTGATGCCGCATGTTCTCTTCTTCTACTGCTGCATGACACATGTCTCTTCAGGACATGCTTGCTAGCACATTGCTGGATGATCTTTCTATTGGTTTTGGCTTGAGAAGATCTGGATCATTGATGGCTTCGTTGAGGCATATTTCTTTTTGAGGTCCTCAGGCGGTGGACTCGCTTATTTAAGCAATCTTTTCCTCATTTTATTGGTTGTTGTTAGATGGATTAAATTTTTCTCGACCACTGGGAATTATCCTCTGTAGTGTTTTCTATTGAACTTGAACTCACAGACTATGCCAGTCAATTCGACCTTTCTGTTTTCATGCATTTAATAGGACATTAAACTGTGCTTGTATTTTCTGAAGTATATGAATGTTTGTTTCAAGCTTTTGTAATCTTTATGCAACTTAATAAAATGCATATCATGTTGCTACTCTTATGTGTTGGCTTATGTTATATGAGTTATACTATGCAAATAGTTTGGTGTTCTTATATTTGCAATTTTGGGAATTATCTATTTGATACACATTGGTTACTGTTCGAGCCTTTGTTTCAGCATTGTGCTTAATTAATTCCTTTCTGATTTGGAAAATCGCCTGAGCTTAGGTTTGTTTATTTTATGTTCATCTTCTTACCCTTTTCATCCCCCAATAAAAAAATGAAGAGCCAACTTCGATAAAACCTTGGAGGTCACTTAGCTACACTCATAAGTCCCCCAATAGCTAAGTTTCCCATAAGGTTGTTACCTGTAAACTTTTGTGTCAACACATACCATGACACTAGTATCTACATCAACATCATCTAAAGATTTAAGAAAATTAGCAATCATCCAAAACATCATGTCGATTAAAGAAAAAAAAAATTGTCACCTTGATGAAAACCTGGCAAATAGGCGTCTTGTGTGACATCATAAAGAAAAACAAAAGAAAAAAAAAATTAAAAAAAGAAATATTAGTAAAGAGAAAAAATTTCATCCAATAGTGAAAACCATTTTTATGGTGCTTTGGATAAGTACCATGATGAAAACTTGGCAAATAGGCATCATGTGTAAGAGAAATTATCTATGTGGACCATTACGCTTGGGGGCAATTTTTCACATCTCCCATATCCTTCGCATGACATTTCTTATGAAATTTCCATCTATCCATCCAATCCATATTGTTTCCATCCATTTTCCCACCTACCTTGATCTTGATAAGAAATGGGGTACAAACATAAATCATGCTTTGGGAAAATTCTTGACATGTCTATCCTTTGGTCATACACTACCCATGAAATATCATGTCATTTCCTTCATAGAATTTATCCAAACCCATATCTTGGAGAAAATAAATTATTCCTATGTGAAATAGTCCTTGGAGATCATATCCTAATTCTTCCATCCAATAATCCTCATGTCTCTTATCCTTTGCCAAAATCAATCCATTATCTTTTCATACCTATTGTTGGACTTGGTTTCTGTTGTCATTGGTTTAAGGATTATAATCCACTTATCCAAGTTCCCTCCATAATCCTATCTAGTCCTAAGGTTAGTCATTTCAAATGCAACAAGCCTAATCCATACATTCTTGCTATGCACTCTAGCGCATCATCCTAAACATTCATTGGCTTTGTTCCTAGCCTTGCTGTAAACCTTGATCCTTTAGTCACATTATCATCAATGGGATATGTATTTCCCAATCCTCATGTTATTTTGGGATGTGTCCTTCCCCTATCAAATAACATTGTCATCATCATCACCTATCAATTGGTTTTTAGCTTGACTAGGGGCAAGATCATGTTTGTCCTTGGATCCTTGTGCATGCTTGCCTAGTTGATTGTGGGTATCTTTCACATACATTTCGCATGATCCCTATAGTTTCCATCCATAATAAATCTTTTCATCCCTCCCATGGCCTGAAGACCATCGACATTTAGCATCCTTCACTTTCATATCCATCCATTGCATTTGTCACTTCCCCTCGCACATAGTAAAATGGCCCTATAACTGACTGGGGGAAATTCCTCGACTTACATCTTCGTGAGAAATAATACATGGTATCAGCCCTTTAAAACCTTCAAAATCCATAAAAATCATAAAATTTCCTTTAAAAATTCAAAAAAATCAAAACATTTCAAAATCCAAAAAAATCCAAAAATCCAAAAAAAATCATAAAATCCTCAAAATCCAAAAACATCAGAAAAATTCAAAACTCCCAAAAAATAGAGTCTGATTCTATGTCTGAATTTGAATTAGTTTTGTTAAAGTGGTTGAACTATGTTGCCTCTATGCGTTTTCTAAATAGGCAAGGCTCATCATAAATGAGCCCCCGAGGCATTAGGTCAGTCCCTTTAGGTTGTCCAAATAAAATCATGACTCAATATTTTGTCGAATAAGACAAATTTAAGTCATGTCAAACTACAAGGTCTCTACGCATTGCTACACAGGAAAGGACATCTTTCGATGAGCCCTTGAGGCCCCCTAGGTCATGTCCTTGGTCCGGAAGCAATCATCATTCAAACTAAATCATGAAACAACAAACAAAGGAAATATTTCATCAATCAATTATCTTATCATCCATCAACCTGGTCATTCGATTAGAATGTGAAATTATGTCATTTTTCAATTCGGTCTTATCTCTTGTCTTTTATTAGGATGTGTCCTTCCTGGGATTAGACTTTCTCAACCTTGTCATTCACCGTAATCAAGATGTGTCCTTCGTGTAGCTAGGTGTCTTGTCAACATTTGTCACTTGGTCAACTTTATCAAATGTGTTCTCTACCTCAAATAGGATGTGTCCTTCCTAGGGTTGGGTATTGTCACATCGCTTGGTCATATTCATCAATCTTCATCAAAAAAATGATCAATCTTTGTCAACCTATCGATCAAATCAATTTGTCAGCTTTTGTCAATTTGTTAGTCAATCTTTGTCAATCTATCGATCGAATCAATTTATCATCTTTGTCAACCAACTTTTTCACACCAATCAATCTTATCAGCTTGGTCAATTAATATTTCCTTTATTAGGATATGTCCTTCCTAAGGCAAGGCATCATCAATCAAATCATTTTATCAATCCTTGTCAACCTATCAATCAACTCGGTCATCTTGGTCAACCTAATCAATCAATCAAACAATCATCATTATCGCTGGCAAACACTATCGTGGCAAACACTTTGTTGGTCTATATTTTCTTACCTTTTTGATTGGTTCTAGGTCATGTTACTAGTCTCCTCGAGGATTTCCTATTAACATATTTAGAGGGACGATGATGGATCATGGCCTCTTTTCTTTGTTTGTTGTTTTTGGTTTGTCTTGGCAAAAAAACTGGGATAATTGGATCCTTAGTATGAGCTGGGCCATTCCTTGTCTTTTGGCTCTGTCTTTTGAACTGCTTGTCTCCCACAAATGGTCACCTTGCACACCTTGGTTTATGTCATACCATGGTGTTTGTGGTCCATTTGTGACATTTTCGATGCCCAATGATGATAAATATAAAAATGTAAGCATAAAAGTTGATTCCCTTATCATTTCCTGTATATCTTCTTTCCCCTTTTCATGCTAACATCCCATCTCCCTTGTCTTTTCTATGCTAACATCCATCTCCTTCATGCTAACATTTCTTATATCCTTCATCCTCTAGTCTTATCATCCATTTCGAGAGCACATTCGTGTTCTTTGAACCCCGCTTGTCCTCTCGAGGGGCATACCACAACCCTCTTGGTCATCCTTCCCCTTTCTCTTTACACTGGGGCATATTTCATAATTATATTTCTTTGACACAACACGATGAACTGCATTATGTCAAAGAGGGGAAAAATGTAGACACTGAAAAATGTCCTAATTCCACGAACGTCATTTTTCTTGGTCTTCATCTTCAAATAAAAAAATAATTTTAATTATTTAATTAATTCACCTTTTGATCTCTATTCTATTCTGATCAATTAAATAAATTAATTGTGTCACTAATCCCTCCTCTTCTTAAATAATTAAATCAATTATTATTTATTTAATTATTTCTTTATCACCTTTCATCTATAGATAAATGATTACCACTAATTATTTATCTATTAATGGTATTTTAATTCTTCTATAATTAGCTATCCCTTGACATTTTCCCCTATTAAATAATTAATCTCACTTAATTATTTAATGTTCCATTTTCATCTCTCCCATTTAATCAAATTGATTAATTTAATTAAATGCTCCTTTTTCATTTCCTCCAAATAAATAATTTGAAATAAGTTATTTATTTGCCATGTGTCTTTCTCCTCCATTTTCGAATAAATAATTTAAAACAAATTATTTATGCACATCTTTTGGTCAAAGATGTCATGTTCATGGCCTTTATTTCTATCATAGTCATCTCTATCATAAGCCTTCATGGTCTATCATAGCCATTAGGCGTCGTAGCCATCGGCATCATAGCCTTCATTTCCCACCTCTTTTTGGTGCATCGATTCTCCACCGTTGATCTAGGAATCTTTCTAGAAACTTGATCTTGGCCATCCATTTCGTAACCTCCCTCTAATGCATCCTCATCTGTTGATCTTAGAATCTTTCTAGAAGATCAATCTCATTCGTTCACTCAAAAGGTTGTTTATAAAATCAACCTTTCTTCTCCATTTTTAATTTAATAGCTAATTGTCTCGAACTTTCTACTTACTATTTTGCAAGTATTTGCACATGTGAAGAAACAAATTTGAGGGCAAAGATTGCAAAAAGGATAAATAGGAGAGACAAGAGAAGTGATTCAAGTTCAATGAGGAGTATTTGATTTGAATTCTTTTAGCTTATTATTCTCCATTTGTTTGTATTCTCTTGTTTGGATGAGGCTAATAGCTTAGAAGTGTTTGGTTGTCACTCTATCTATTCTATTTGATTTTACCCCATCTTACAAGGACATGGATGGAAGTGAGGATGGAATTATCCAAAGCATGCATGGATATTTTTCCCCTAGATTTCTATACATACCAAGGGTGAAAATAAAGGATGAGTTGGCTAGGATAGGGGGATGGAGATAGGATATTGGATATGGGATGGAGGATAAGTGGATAAGATATGGATGCAAGGATATTTGACCCCTAGGCTCTTTATCAAGATCAAAGATGGGAAGGTAAGATGGATTTTGATAGGATGAGGGATATGTCATAAATGGTATGGATATGATAGGATACATGGTGATTATGAAGATCCTTATCCTTGTCAAGATCAAAGGTGGAAAGGGGAAGATGGATTTAGATAGGATGTTGGATAGATGTTGAAGGATAGTGGGGGATGTGGATAATATGTGGTATGGATGAATCTTGTCCCCAAGTGTAGAGTGTAAGGGGGTGGGGAAGAAGGACTCAAGCATCTAGTTCTATAGATGATATCCCTTGTTCATGTTATATCATGCTCAAAGACATTGGTAGAGTGATGGTAAGAGGGATAAGATGGATTGAAAGAGGGATGTGGATTTATTAAAAGGATTGGATAAGAGGGATGAAAGGATGGAAGATTGATGTTGGATAATTGATGGGTTGGTGTAAGACATGTGGATGAGTGGATGGGAATGTTGGCAAGATCAACATTGGCACGCACCTTGAAGGGTGTTGGAATTGTGAAAGAAAAGTGGATTTTGAATTTGGAGGTTTAGATGGAAGAGTGGGTGTAGATTTTGGGACATAAGGACCCAAAATGGATGAAGGTAATGAAGGATTATTAGATGGGATGGAGGAATTAAAATTGTATGAAGCTTTTGGGTTAGCAAGTTTGCATGCCAACTTTGATTTTTCTTTGGCGTGCATTGATTCAATGAGTATTTTTGGAATCCATATGGTTTTTTACTTTTATTTTTCCTTCATGGGCCTTTGTGGCCTTTGGGATTTTTGATTTTGGGTCATATTTTTCTTTTTTTTTTCATGTCTTTGTGAGGGGACATGTTGATCCTTTGATTTTTGTGGATTTTTGGATTTATGCATTTTATAATTGGCATCCAAATTTCTTCCAAGAGGAATGAGATTGGTGGATGGATATGCATGATGTGGATGGATTATAAATGGGTTGGTATAAGTGGTATGTTGGAAAAGGTTCAAGGGTGTGTTCCTTTGTTGATCTTGATTAGGGATATGAGGTGATGGATAGAAAGCATGATGGGATTTTGGAATAGGAATGCTAGGTAGTGGAATGTAGGGACCCAAAATGGATGGAGGGGATGAAGGAATTTGTTTTGGGACATAGGGACCCAAAATTGATGGAAGGGATGAGGGATTGGGATTTGAAACATAAGGGCCCAAGATAGATTTGGAGGATGAGGAATGTGGATGTTTGGATTTAGGTGGATGAATTTTGGATTTAGGATGGGTGGAAGGGGTTCCAAAGTCTAGAGCTTGGTATCTAAGGCTAGATATTTTGGATTTTATTTTATATTAAGGGGTTCTAAGATTCCTTGATCATGGAGGCCTAACCCTTTTCCTTGATAATTCATGGCTTGACAAATATTTTTTTCAATGGGATACTTGTTATTTTGGAAGCAAGATGTGAGTTTTTTGAGGGGGATATGACATGGAAGGAATGATAGGGTCTTGAAGTAGACCTACGTGGATGAAAGTGGAGGAACCCAATTGATAAGTAGGGGGTTCATAGGTATCTTGGATGGGGGTGAAGGGATCTTGTGGAGGATTAGGATCATGAGATGGAGATGAAAGAATTCTTTGATCTTGACTTGGGGTAGGATCATGGGATGGGGTGGATGGTGTAGTGTGCTCTTGGTTATGAGATGGAAGGGAATCATGACATGGAGTGGGAGGGGTGTTTTGATCATGAGAGGTAAAAGGGTCATTATATGGGGTGGAAGGTGCACTTTGATCTTGATTTAGAGAGGGGCAATTTGATCTTGGGATAGAAAAGTATCATTAGATGGGATGGGGAATATGTTATTCTTGATTAGAGATGGGAGAATATGATGGAGGAGAAGGGGTGCCTTGATCTTTATATGGAGGGGAATCTATGTTAGCATGCTTTGGATTGGAGAATTGACATAGATCATTTGATGTGGATGGTGTGATGGGGGAGGAAGGTTGGATATATGTTTCAATTTGGATGGATGGAGTGATAGAGGATTGATGAGATTTAGGGGATTTTGATTTATATTGATGTGGAGGTGATGAAGGTGGATGCATGACATGGGAATATTGCACAACTTTTTTTTTGCATGGGGAGTTAAGAACCTTTTGAAATTAGTCCTTGGATCCAACCATTATGGGGGAAATGAGATGAATTTGATTGGTAAGATTGGGGTGATGTAGATTGTAAGGATGTGGGAGATGAACAAGTGGAATAAGAGGTGGAATTTTCCATGGATTGGTAAATGGGTGATGAGGATGAGGAGCTTTAAAATGATGTGGAGATGGGGATTTGGGATGGGGAGTTTTGGCTAAAGGCTTGGTCTCCCTTGTCAAAGGAAGGGGAATGGTAAACAAGAGGGGCTGTGTTGATATTGGATGAAGGTGGGGAGGGTAGAAGTTTAGCACCAATGCCAAGGAGATAGCTAAGCATATCATCCTTATCATTATTAAAGTAGTGTATGAGGAGATGATTGGTGATGGGATCCCATGAGGATGATATGGGTGATGAGGGTGTGGGTGGGGTTTGAGGGGGACATTGGATGGGTGATTGGTGATGGGATCCCATGAGGATGATATGGGTGATGAGGGTGAGGGTGGGTTTTGAGGGGGACATTGGATGGGTGATTGGTAAAGATTTAGAGAATTTTGTCTAATGGATTCAAGGTGATCCACAATATTCTCACTATCATCATAGAGATTAGGGTATAGGTTCATGATATTAGATTGGGTTAGGATGGATGAAGGTGGATAGAATAGATTAGGTTGGATGGAGGGTAGGTTATATGGTTAGACATGGTTAGGTATTGATTGGAAGAGGAAAGGTTAGGATTGATTTTGGATAAGGATGGATTAGGGATGGATTGGATATATGTTAGGGGATGATTAGGAAAATATGGGCGATTAGAAGAATAAAATATGAAGATGAATATGGAGGATGGGATTAGACTTGGGATCAAATATCAAGACCTTAAGATGATTTTGATTAAGGTTGATTATCTATACTTTGGATAGGCTAATTTTCCTAAGAAAGAGTTAATTGGATTTGATTTCTACTTAAGATAGGCAAATTTCTTAAGTAGGAATTGATTGGATTTGATAACTATACTTAAGGTAGGCTAATGTTCTTAAGCAAGTTTGGATTAAAGATGAAATCAAGTTAAGGTCTTTATTTTTGATTAGGAGATCGAATTTGAGATGTATGATAGATGGGGTGGATTGGGATCTTTATGAAAGATTTGGATGATGATGAAAGGATATGATGTATGAAGGAGGCTAAGTCCTTAACCAAATTTTGATGTTCAAGTGATGATTTTTTGATTAAGGATGGGATTTGGATGCTTGATTGAGAAGATAAATGGATAGTGGTTGATTGAATTTGGATGAGGACAATGGATTAGATTGGGATTTGGTTGGAATGAGATTAGGTTGGAAAGGGGGATTGGATTAAAATGATGATGAGGGATGAGGATTAAGGATGATAATGGGGGATGTGGATTAAGGATGATGATGGAGGATGATAATTAAGGATGATGGAGGATAGGGGATATTTGGAATAAGATTAATGATGAAATTGGATAGGGATTATGGAAGATGATTAGGATAATGATTAGAACCTAAAATGAATTAGGAAAATTAGGCTTAGGGTCCTCAATGAAGGATTAAGGGATGATTAGAATGATTATAGAGGAATATGATGGGATGAGTAGGATAAGGTGATTAAGAAGAAGGGGGAATAGGATGAAAATAGATGTTTAGGATAATAGGGGATGGTTATGATGAGATAGGGGGTGATTAGGAAGAAAGTAGTAGATTAGGATGGGGTGATTAGGTGAAAGGGGATGATAAGGATGGAAAAGGTGGTATAATTAGGATGTGAAGGATGGTTGGGAAGAAGTGGTTGGGATGGGGTGAAGTTTTTTCTTGCTTGACTAGGAGATAGAATTGAAAGCACACAAATAAACAAAGTGGCCAAGTTTTGATTGATTTTTGCAGTGTATGTTCAATCCTCGGCCCCTTGGTTGATTCGTTTTCCACTGGTTATAGCACAAGAAGAAACTTCAAGCACTTGCACAATCCTAAATTATTCAAGTGGTATTATAAGTTAATGTAGGCACACCACCCAATCTTGAGCCTGGGTTAATACTCCTTTATACTTGGGTGGTTCACTAGAGCACCCTTTCTCATGAAGGTGGATAGCTAGAGATCCAATGGCACAGGGTCATCAATGGACACCAATGGGATCACCTTCTCTCTCTCCTTAGGAACTATCATAGTTCTCCACAAGGATTTATATCTCAACCTAAGGGAGTACATGGTAAGTAACTTCAGGGTACAATCCACACACCTTGCACCACACTAAACTATGACCGAAAGGTCTTAATCTATGATACACAAGGTTGCTAGGGAGTCCTATATATACCTCAAGGATATGTGAGGCCCAAATCTGTAGATGAAAGGGAACAATATCAAACATCCAGGAGGAGAGGGTAACCCACTCTCCACCTTCACTTCTCCAAGATATAAAGTTCTTGGAGGCTTAGCCCAAGTGACAAAATTTCACTTCCAAGAGAGGTGGCTTTCTCACCTCCCGCTCTTTATACTCCGCTAGAACACGGGAGTTGGATTCATCCCCTAGGGTGATGAAATCCCTAGGAAGGCCCCATAAAAGGAATGATCCAAGTGTTTTTTATCCCCAAGATTGCACGAAGCGTGAGGGGAGAGCATACACATGTTGGGTTCCTTGGGATGAAAAGAAAAAGAAAAGGAGTAAGTGATGTTTTTGATCCTCGAGATCACACTAGGTGCAAGAGGAGAGCATACAAAACTCACTCAAAGATGCATCAAAAAAAATTCTCGTTAACCTTAAGAAATGAAATGTGCCTAAATTAGCGAAAAAAAGAAATCCTTGGATAAACGAATCAGTAAGAAATTGTTAGTAGTTTGATGATTTTTCCTTTGACAATCAATTTCAAGCTATAAAACAAGTGGTTAGATGATAAGTTGATCAAATAAAAAGATTTTTAGCATGAAGATAAGCATAGATATGTGATGATTTGTGCCTTAGATGAGCATTAAAGACCTACACCATGCATTAGTATCCAAAAATAGAGATTAGATGCAAAGAACAACTGAAAGAAGACCTAAAGATGCATCCTAAAACCCAGGTGCCACTTTTCAGATAAAGTTGTGCTTCTATTAAAATAGAGGCACCATTATGTGAACAGAGGCACAATTTTGCAAAATGGGCCAAAAAGATAGCTTTTGAAGGTGAAAATTTGATGTTTGTTAAATACCCAATTGAGACAACAACCTGAAAATGCATGTAATGACTTAAAAATCAAAGTTTTAACTCCAAAAACACTTCATAAACACCAAAATATGTCCCCTAAACTAGAGGCACAACAATTTTGAATAGAGGCACCACAATTTTGCACTTAAGCACCATTTTGTAGAAAGTGCCAAATAATGACTCTTGGAGGTCAGAAAATGAAGTTTTGGACCAACCTAGATGGGGAAATTGATGGATGAAAATATGGGGGACCTAAAAACATGTATATCTAACCAAAATATGCCCACAAATGTAATGAAAATGAGCTCAAAATGAAGAAGATCCTAGGTGACCTATAATGCTTGTATGAAAACCTAGTCTTAGAGAGCTTTAAAAATACCTAGTTTAAGTATGCAAATGATGGATGAAACTCAAAAAAAAAGTGTTGGGACAATGAAGACCTGTAAAACAAGATGTTAGAAGTCAAATAAACCCTAGATCTAGGTCAGAATGATGAAAACAACACCAAAAAATGAAAGCGTAGTTTTGGGTTACACAGGTGCCACAACTATGAACTTAGGCACCACAAGTCTGCACTTAGGTGCCACTTTGCAGTATTTGCCTAAAAATGGCACCTGGAACTTTAAAACGCACAAAAACTTGATGAAACATTAGAAAAAAGGGGTGGGAAGCCACCCGGCATGCCAAAATAAAGATGGGAAATATGAGTAAGAAGGTAAATAGATGAAATAGATGAAAATG
This sequence comes from Sequoiadendron giganteum, assembly GCA_007115665.2. Classification (NCBI taxonomy): domain Eukaryota; kingdom Viridiplantae; phylum Streptophyta; class Pinopsida; order Cupressales; family Cupressaceae; genus Sequoiadendron; species Sequoiadendron giganteum. The sequence goes on along the minus strand of CM021101.1, from coordinate 740,172,874 downwards.
CATAAGAAATACAAACTAAGACATTATACCTTCATTGCTCCTCCCTCTTCATGGATTGAGCTCACAGGAAGAACCCATTTTGTGTAGATTTTCTCCAATGATTGAAGGGATGTGGTTGCTCAATATTTTAGCATGATGATGGTAGGATGGAGATGGATTTTATGGAAATTTGAGCAGCATATGAATATGGAGAATGTGTGTTATGAAAATGAGAGGCAAGACCTCATTATATAGAAATTTGGTGAGAGGAATCAAGGGCTAAGATTGAATGGCTAATGGAGGGTTGAGATTGATTGAGAAGGTGAGGTTTAGATCAAGGATGAGGATTGATTAGACTTGTGACAAGTGTCACAAGATGAAAAGGGTTGAAATGGGGAGGTGTGCTCACACATGTGTGAGCACACCTTGGGAAGAGAGGCATTAAAGAGATAGGGTGGCTTGTGTAAGAGGTTAGTGGGGGTAGGTGAGATGTAGGAATTTAAAATTAGGAAATAATCATAATGATGATTAGGGATGAGAGTTAGATCAATTAATCAAGGATTAATTGATTAATGAGGATGGGTTGAGTTTATAAAAAAAGGGTTATTAACTTGGGTGGATTCAAAAGTTGGAGAATTGGATAATGAGGTTTAGGATGGGGATAAAGTTAACTAATCAAGGATTAATTAACTTAAGAAAGGTTAGGGGATTTAGAGGAAAGTGGAAAAAGATTAGCTTTAATTAAATAAATGTGGATTTATTTAATCAAAGGTGGTGGATGGGGAAATTAATTAAATAAATAAATATTATTTAATTGATTAATGGGTTGGGATAGGCTAAAATGAGGTGTGGATGGGTAAGGTCACATTTTAGGTGTCTACACTTATGTTGCTGATTTGTGCCTCATTTCTGCGATCTTATGTTGATGATATTATTTATTTATTGATGTTATATGTTCACATAAGGTAGTGTTTATAAGAATGTTATGTTGATTGTTTTTGACATCATAAAGAAGATAGATCCAATCATGGTATTTCCATATTAAGGCAACTTAATTTTCAGATTTGCATATAAGTTTTAGATTTTCATGTTGTTGTAGCCCAAGCTTTGTATCTCATCCATTGAAAGTCATATTTGGATAGAGATTGAGTTTCCCAAAAATTGATATTGAACCTATTTATTTCTCATCAAGCATGGCATGTGATTTTACAAAATCATGGCCCTCAGAGCAAACTTTCCCTAAAGTATAATTTATATATATTTTATTTAATTATGATATATATATTTAGTGAACATAGGTTTTTTTTATCAAACTTAAAGGTCTCTATTTGATGCACTTGGGAAAATTTATATATATGTGTGTTTTCTATGTATTGATGACCTTGTTTCAACAAAATTATTTTGGATTGTATAATTTGTTTATATTTTATGAAATAAAATTACTCTAAAATATAATCAATCTAATAAAAATACTAATAAATAAAATATACAACAAAAAATATGTGTACACTAGATATCAACGTTAATGATCTATATTCAAGAATTTATGAATTTATCTTCTTCTTTTTTAAAGTTATGCATTATGGATTAACACTATTCATTTAAAAATAGTATAAAGTATAAAAATAAGTTATTGAGAAATATTTTAAAAAATGAGAAATTATTTTTTAACTAAAAAATATTTAAAATCTACTAAATATAAAAACTCAAAAATCAATAGTTCACATAATATTCAATTTTATCAAAAAAATTATTTCTATAAGTGACCAAAAAAAAAAAAAAATTGGTTTAAATTGTTGATTTCAATGTCCAACTTAGGTCAAAGAGTGGGACACACTACTGTGGTATCACCTGTGGCAATGCATTTCACTAAACTGATTGTTGATTGTTGAAGTGAGTCAATCCATCATTGTATTATAGAGTGTAGTTGAAGTGTTCTTTAACAATAAGCGTCACTTGATTGAATGTTTATAGTTGATTATTATTGATGTAAGTAGAGGGAGGTGGATGTACCTACAAGAGGGCACACACTTTTGATATGCTTCTATAAAATTCTTTTGATCATTCAATGATGTTAAGTTGATGTAAATTCCCTATAATTATACTTTTAAATACATAACCCTATACACATACTTTTGAATTTTTGGTTCTCATCAATGTGTAATGGTTGGATAACAATATCATTGGCATTGAAATGTGATAATTCAAAGTTTGAAAGTAAAGTATAAAATTATATTATTTATCCTTTCTAGGAACATAATTATTGTTGTGATATTGTCTAAGGTAGGAAAGTTGATGAAATTTGGGTCAAATGGATAATGAATAGAGAAATATGGCATGTATGAGTAATAGATTAGTTCTTTGGTCAATGAGTGCATTGAAATAATCAAATCGCATACTAGAATCATGCATCCAAGACATCAACCTAAAATAATATAAAACACATAGAGAAGTGTTAGGGTATGCACATTTTAACTTTGCATTTCCCTAATTTTTGTGTGCATTCAAAACTATGTGTGCATATATACCAAATTAGAAACATAAAAAAACTATGATTATAAAAAATTAATTTTTGGATCCAAAGAATTTGAGCCTTTGAAGCAAATGTGTGTTTCCAACTTGTAAAATTTGTACATAAACTATCAATATTATTAGAAGATAATATGCCCCCTAAATTGTGTACACTACAAAGGATTGCACATAAGTTGAAGAATGAGAGACAAAATATTTGGTTAAAACAAAGTATAATCATGTAAATTTAATATTTAAATTAAAAAAATTGAGTATGAAAGTTTAGAATGAGCATGAAAATATAAGATTGATTATAGAATGCATACCTAAGACATACTTTCTTTTGTAGATGAATGTGGTGAAATATGTGTTTAAAACTTCCCTCACCTTTTCTCCTAATGAGCAAGCATAAAGATATAAATTCTACAAGAAGAAAACATTACATTTCTCCCCAGTGGTAAGAACAAGTGAAATCATGAAAAGAACATGAACATAGCATTAAAAATACATAGTATACGAGACATGTGAAGAGATTAACCAATATATCCATCAAAGTTAGGGTGGGTGTGGGTCTAGCTCAATGGGATCAAGAAATGTACTATATAGATCCATGCCCCCATGGGACTATCCATTAGAATGTCATATCACATATAGGATGATGTATGGTCTTGAATTGTTTCTCTATAAAAAAAAATTGTATATAATGGCACCAAATGTGATGTATGATTTGAAAGATCTAAAATATATGCTATGTCTTTGATTTCATATTGACACATGAGCATCCTTGGTTTCTAGCTTTCTTATATTCACCAAAAATTGTTTACCTTTTCTATCTATGTTTAATTATATTTGTAGGCCCTCTTAGAACTATTGAATTTGAAAATCTACTTAAATATTGCATGCTTCAATGATTGTCCAACAATTAATAATAAATTTACACCTCATCCCTACAAAAAAAAGGTAAATAGTTGTCCTCTTTTATTGACTAAAGTATACATTTGACCATTGAACTAGATGATATTTAAGAATAGGATTTGTATGGTTGATTTCTTTGTATCATATATGTTAGGAAATAATACATCAATGCCTAGTTAATTTAATCCATTTCCTACATAACCCCATGAGATAAAAGCATGTATACAAGCTTGCAAAATAACCATATTCAAAGATCAAATAGATAAGCCATAAAATAACACATGATATACCCTACGAAAACCCAACCTTCAAAAGCATCCATACTCCATCTATTATTCAACAAATAAATAATACATGCACTCACATAGTTGGAATGAATACTTTTGAAACATCAAGCCTCTCTAATGCATCTTCCATGTGTCCAAGAATGAATCCACACATCCCATGCCATGATTCACATATGCACTCCTTAGAACGATTCAATAATATGACAGCTCACCTAACCAACCTTAACCATTAAACATGTTTTTTTCTTTTATAGACACAAGCTCACACAAATACAACCAAGTGGTAAGATAAAACCATGTGAACACAAAATCATTGACCCCTCATTTAATATTGGGTAATAATTTTTCACATTATTAAATACTTTCCCTAAATATTAAATCATTATCCCATGTCTCTCACACATAAAATAATTAGCCCAATGTTACAATACTTTGCAAGTGGCTCCAAATAATTACCTAACGTGGTTAAACACACCTCCTAATTGCACCACACTACATAATTATTTAATTACAACATTATAGTAAATAATTTAACGCAATGGTGTACAATACCAAATCCTAACAATATGAAGATAATGAATTAATGTGAAGGATGAAATTTACCAACCCATTGACTACTCTTCACTCAAAGGATCCTAACTCACTTCTTGAGACTTATGTGTTAATGATCCTATCACTATTTTCTAGATTTTTAATGGTCTAAGCCTCTTGTTAGGAAAAGTGTCTCAAACTTATATCCTGATGCTAATAACACAAAAATGCAAATTCAGGCTATAGAATTAAAAAATAAAATTTTGACCTATAGAGATCATTATTGTCCCTAACAAATGTTAGAATGGGCTATAACTATAAAGCTAGTTATGAGGACATGAATCTCTTTGAGCTCTATAATTTTAAAAAAGGGCACGTTTAGCTTGATGGATCAAAATTAATGTCTTCTATAAATTGGGCTTCCATATAAAATGTAGGAATATTTGTCACATAGGAGAGCTATAAGATGACTTACACTTGTTGACCAACTTACGATGCATGTTATAACACTCCATAAGACATCTTTGAATGGATATAGTGGAGCCAAATGTGTCACCTAATTTTTTTGGTGGATTATGATGAGCTTATTTAAGGTGAAAGGGATATGATTTTTTATCCAATGGGCTCATCTTAGGAATATGGAAGATCAATAATCCTAGTTGAAAAATACATGAGGTAAAATTGGGTACATAAGGAAATCCATGGATCACATAAATTATAGCTAGCTTGGAATGAGTTGAATATAAAATCATCATCAATCTTCTTGGTCATACATAGACATATGAGGCTTAGATCTATCCTTGGTTATCCACCATCTTGTAATACATCTTGATGTAAAGCAGGTCAAATAAAAACTTTTCAAGATGCATCCATAGATTTCCCTCTCAGTCAAAGAAGAGCTTCAAATTTTTGTGGAGGTTAGCTTAATGTGCCCTATAGATTATCTTGATGGATTTCCAACATATTCCTTGTTATAAAGACACCTAAAGGTATTTGAATTTACATAGACTTCAAAGATCTCAACAAAGCATGTCCAAATGACATTTTTTTCTCCCCGACATTGATATAACCATAAACCTCACAATAATTCATCATATACATTCACTCATTGAACACTTCCCTAGATATAACCAAATTCAGATTTCCCCTAAAGATCAACACAAAATATCTTTCACTACTCCTTAGTGCACCTTTTGCTATTAGGTTATGCCATTTGGGTTAAAAATGTAGGGGCTACATACCAGTGGGATATGATAGTAATCTTTCATGACATCGTGGAAGACTACACAATATGACCTTTTGAGAAAATAAAAAGCAAAGGAAGGGCACCCTCAAGTTCTTGAGTGTATCTTTTATCACTTAAGAGAATACAAGGTGTATCTTAATTCAAAGAAGTGTGTCTTTAGCATCACATTAGGTAAAATCTTGGGCTTCATTGTCTCTCATTGAGGCATAGAGGTGGACCTTTCTAAGGTCATATCTATCACATAAATGCAATCTCTTAAGAATCTCAAGTAGCTTCGTAGTCTCCAAGGTAATATTCAATCCATTAGACAATTTATAACATAGTTGGTAGACAAACTTTGACCATTATCCCACCTCCTAAAAAATAAATTAGTAACTTTCAATGAGATGGATCATGTTAGTGTACAAAGTGTTATTACCTACCTAGTTTAATTTTACCTAGTAGACCTATTCACACTGGGTTAATCTCACTTAAGGTTTTATATTTTGATGTCTCACCTAAAAGGGACTTTACACATGTCCTCACACTTATTAGTTTTGTTTGTCTCAAACTTATTAGAGGGTTAAGAAATATTTTACTCATACCTTTCTTGTTCCTCATTTTCCTATAAATTGAAGGAGCTCATGACATTTTTTATTCACCTTTTATGATAGTTTTTGAAATTATTGTGTGCACATTCATTTATGAAATATTTGATCTTTTGCATTTCATTTCATTTCTCCTCCAAAATGGTATTAAAGCCATGAATGGAAAATGAGAATTCCTCCAAGTAGAAGAATCAATTTGACACACCACTTCTTCTTCCAATTAAAGTAAGATTTATTCCATGACAAAGAATAAAAGTAGAGGACAATGTAATTATTGTAGCCTTAGAAGAGACCATGAAGAAAAACACAAATTGATATTCCCAAACCTAGCAAGGGTCAAACACTTAAATCTAAAGGTTTGGATACATCCATGCAAAGTTGGATTTTTGAATTAGGATCCTCTCATCACTTGAAAAAATCACATGATCCTATTGAGTCTCTTTCTATTAGCACTACTTATCATATTGCAATTGGATAAATCTACACAAATATTGGTTTTGGGGTAAGGTTCCATACATTTGATAGATGGTCACATTGAGAATGTTCTCTATATTCCTAATATTTCTACTAATATTTTATTTATATACTAGATTTACCATATTAGGGATGGAAAGATAGTTGAGTTCTCCCCACATGATGTAGTTATTAGGAACTACAAAATCCCAAGAAAATTGTTTCTTTAGATAGAGATAATCATGAGTATAAATTATATACAAGTTTAATGGTTTTGAGTATTCTTGTGGATCATCACACATTGCCCATGTAGATTATTTGAGCATAATTTTGGATGAGAGGTTTGGAAACCTCAATTATAGGTTTCTTTAGCAATTAAGTACATAGTATATGTTACTTGGTCTTCCTAAGGTTTCATAAATAAAGGGAGTTTTTGGATGTTGTTTCCTTGAAAAAAATAATTAGGAACCCTTGCCTAAGGGTAGGGTATACCATGCTAAAACCTTACTTGAGTTGGTTCATAGTGACTAGAGGTCATTTTCAATTCATTTTTCAAGAGACAAGTATGTTATCACCTTCATTGATGATTATTCTCATTGCACATGGGTATCCTTTCTTAAATACAAGAGTGATGACTTCACTAGTATCAAAAAATTCATTGTTTTTGTGGAGAAATCATCGGGATTTTCTATTTGGGAGATATACAAATAATGGGGGGATATATGAACCGATTATTTCAAGATTATTGCACTGAGCATGAAATACATAATCAATATTTTATTTTCAACACTCCTTAGTAGAATGGTGTTGTTGAAAGAAAGAGTAGATTACTAAGGGAGATGGAAAATTGTATGTTAATCACATTATATAACCCATCTTTTTAGGTTGAAGCAATCAATTTTTAAAACTATATTTAAAACCACATTATCCATAAGGTAGCTCAAAATATCACTCTAGAAGAGGCTTGGTTGAATGTCAAGCATACTGTTTATTTCTTTAGGATATTTAGTAGTGAGGATTGGGCATTCATATTGAATGGTCAACGTAATGCAATGGAGAAGATGAGTAAACCATTGTTCTTATTTATTGTGAGGATGTGAAGGCTTATAAATTATTCATCCAACTAGTAGAGATGTCTACTTTCACATAGATGTTTGTTTTGATGATTATTTCAAATAGATGGATCCTCCATTTCTTCCCCCTCACTACCTACTATTCCTTCTTCATCTCTTGCACTTGACAATATGTTAGATGATGCTCTTGTTCTTCCACCACCACCACCTCCTCCTCCTACTCATGTTTTGCTTATATGGGCCTATAATATGGCTGAGGAGGTTGGACCTTTAGTTGGTGATCCAATGAGTTCTTATCACACTCATTCACACAATTCTAATGCTAGTATTTTGAGTCATTCTATATCTACTAATCCATACACTTTTTTAGAGGATTTAAATATTATAGAGTAGGATTGTGATATGGTAGATAAGTATTCTTCCTTGATGAAGAATCACACATGGAATTTAGTTTCTCTTTCTAAGGGAATAAATATGGCTTGATGCAAGTGGGTGTATTACACCAAGTTTGTAGTTGACAACTCTATGGAAAGGTATAAGGAATATCTTGTAGCTAAGGGTTTTCACAGATTGATAGTGTTGAATACTCTAAGATATTTTCCCCTATAGCCAAGGTGGATTCTATTTTATTTTTACTTTATATTTTTGTATATTATAGATGGATATTTTTCTAGATGGATGTGAAGAGTTTTTCTAGATGGATGTGAAGAGTGCTTTCTTGCACAATGATCTTCACGAGGAGATCTATATAGAGAAACCTCTAGGATTTGTGTATGACTCTTCACTTGTTTGTAGGCTTAAATATTTATTGTATTGTATTAAACAAGCCCCTTAGGCTTGGTATGCAAAGATTGATGGTTTATTGCTTGCTTTTGGTTTCACTTGTTGCCACTTAGATTAAAAAGTGTATATTTAAAGACATGGAGATGGTCTTTTGATACAAGTATTGTATGTAGATGGTTTGATTTCACTAATAGGTCATTATCCATGTTTCAAGATATTCAACACACATTGATGGAGCAATTTAACATGACCAACCTTGGGCTTATGCATTAGTTTATTGGTCTTCAAGTCTTGTAGTCTACTAAGAGGATCTCCATATATTAGGGGAATTATTCCATTGAATTGCTTCATTAGTTTAGCATGGTTGATTCTAAGTTTTCTTCCACACCATTTCAATCTAATGTCACTTTGACTGCCACTTGCACCACACCTAACGTTGATGCTACTTTGTATATATAGTTAGCTGGAAATATTTTATGCTTGACCCACACTCATCCTTGTATCAACTTTTTTTTTGAGATTTTATCCCACTTTTCCCATGATCATCATGAGATTTATTAGAAGTTAGCCAAGTGTATTATCACGTATATTGGAAGTTTTGACTCTAAAAAAGTCACTTTAAAGAATAATATTTTTACATCCTATAAAAAATAATTTGTATCATCTAGGTATTAGAATAAGTTACATATTTGAAAACTAGAGTCAAAATCCCACATTTCATAATGTTAGACCTTGTTAAGATTCTACATGTAAGTGCTTCAAAGTTTTACTCTAGATATGAAAAAAATTAATTTTCAAGAAAAACGCTTCCACCTTTTGGAAAAAAAGTGGACTCATTATCTTGCACTTACCCTTTAGTACACACCAATATTTTCTTAGATGATATATTCCAGTAACTTAGATTGGGCTAGTGATGTTGAATCATAGAAGTCCAATATTGTGTTTGTTTTTTTACCTTGGTTTTTATCTACTTACATGGTCTTGAAAGAATAAATTTGTGACTACATTATCATCAATAGAGGCTAAGTATCAAGGTACAATACTTTCTAGCAAGAGGTTTTATGAATTTGAAAACTTATGATAGATTTTGGTTTACCACTTGATCATCCTACAATAATTTGGTGTGATATACACAATTTCATTCACATTTCTCTCAATATTTTATAGTATGAGAATATGAAGCACATCAAGATATACATGCATTTTATTTGATAACTCATCCATGATGGTGTTCTCTCCTTAGAGTATTTGTCTACTCAAAAGAAAGTTGTAGAAGTTTTCACTAAAATATTAGCATCTCCTCACTATCTTGAGTTATGCTATATGATTGGGGTGAAGGAAGATGTCCTTGGGGGTTCTTAAGTCCTTCCTTTGTATTGGATATATTTTTTTGATAGGATTTTTTTCCATAGGGTTTCTCCTGAATTTTGCTTGAGAGAATTTTATTTGTACACAAGTACCTCATCAAGCTTAATTTTTGGGACTCAGTTTTTGGTGATTAGATTTCTCCCTAAGTATAACTTAAGAGGGGGGTTTAGTGTAATTTTTTTATCACCTATCTAGTTTACTTTTTCCCAGTAAACCTATTCAAACTAGCTTAAGCTCACTTAGACGTTTTCTATTTTGTTGTACATCACCTCATAGGGACTTTACACATGTCCTCACATTTATACCAAGTATTTTGCATGTGTCACATTTCTTAGAGGGTTGTATAGTAGTTTTCTCATACCTTCCTTCATCCTCCTTTTTCTACAAATACAAGGACCTCTTTGTATATTTTTGGTTCTCTTTTGATGATAGTTTTTGGAGTTAATGTGTGCATGTTTATTTATGAAATATTTTTTCTTTGCATTCATTTAATTGTTTCTCCAACAATTCATGCCAATAATATTTTGAAAAAATAAAAGAAAATCTCACCTCACCACTAGTTCTCATGGCATCTATCCAAAACAAACCTTTACTACCCTACATATCAAGTATACTAGTTGACTTCAAGGCACTGGTAGCATAACATAATAAAAAAGACCATGAACACACCATCTATTATATTATATGAACCTTGATGGGATATGCAATTAATTATATCACCATGGAATGAGCATGCCTAGTTGTCATCTTTAGCTTGTGGAAGCTTTGATACTACATGCTTACCCATACAATAAAGCTCATATCTAAAGTTGACCCACTCAAGTATATGTTATCTAGAGCTTCCCTCATATGTAGTATGGATAAATGGTTGATATTGTTAAGTGATCTTGACATTGAGTATGTAGATAAAAAACCATTCAAGGGATAGGTTATGAAAAATCGACCGGCTAAAGTACCACTCATAAACAATCATCAATTGATCACGTACTTTCTTGATGATTCCATTTTCACTTTATGATTCACACACCTAGAAAATATACTTTGGTGGCTCTTACACTAGTCATGGTTTAGATGCATGAATCTTATTTATCATTCCATAAGGATTTCTCATACCAAAAGCTATTAGATTAGGGTTTTCATTCATGAATACTATTGAAAATTAAGAGGCCTTGCTCATGCTCATGAAAATAGTAATTCAATTGGAACATCCAATATATCCTTATCTATGGATATTCTTAGCTCATAATAATTTTTTTTAATAGTAAATAGATCAAACCAAGGATGATAAACTAATCCCCTACAAATGAATGGTCAAAAACTTTATGGATTATTTTGCACACATATAGTTTGAATAGATATCCTACCTCAATGATAGAGCTACTAACACCATGGTGATTGTAGGGTCAGTCTTAGATATGCCACAAGATAACTAGTGTTGCAAATTCTTGGTCAAGAAACTATTTGTTCCCACATATATCACCCCTAAATCTAAGTTTGTATGTAAACTTGTTGGTCTCAACTCTCCTCAGTATCATGAAATTTACACCTAACTTTATGATCAAACCTTACCACCTAACCTATCACCAACTAGTGCAAAAAATTCTTCCAATGTTCATCTTGGTTCACTCTTTTTTTGCCACACTCTCAATTGATTTTTTTTGATAATATATTACTATGATGCCATAACTCAAACGAGGATATTATTGCACTCAAATAACTTCATGATGGTTGTGTGCACTGGAAACTAAATGAATACAAAATAAAAATACACAAACAAACACTCAATGATTAGCCAAAGTTGAATCCAAATAAAAACAACAAAGAAATGAAGCATTATACCTTTTGTTTGGATTGATAAGTTGGTTGGCCCTTTTATGGAAAATGCATGCAATAATGGATGGAAAATGGAAGGGATTGGATGAGGATTGCTCTAATGGAGATGGGTATTGTAATGAGAGTGGTAGGTGAATGCAATAAAGACTTCAATGGCTGCAAATACTAAGTGTGCTAATGGCTTGAATGCTAGAGAGTGAATGCAAAATGATCTAATTCTTGTCTCTAATCCCTTTAATTTGAGACCAAGCCTTCCAATTTAAAGAAGAATGGACGGCTAAGATTAAGCCATCATGGACAAGATGGAGGGTTGTGGTGAGTTGAAAACTCACAAGTCCTCACATCTTGTCATGTGGAATGTGAGGTGGAAAGAGGACAAGTGACATGGAAAAGGACATGTGAGGTGGAGGTACTTGTAAGTACCTTGGGATTAGAGAGGATTTCCTTAAAAAGGAAGTCCTTGTCCCCATATGGGGCTGATAGTGACAAGTGAAGAATTTTAGAAATTCCTTTCTTGTCATCATGGTGATGGGAGAAGTTGTTGGAGAAATAAATGTGAATTTTAAATTCACATGATTGGAAGTAATTAGTGGATAAGACAAGGTCCTCCTAAAGGAGGTCCTTGTCCCATGTGACTGATGTGACCTATGAGAGGTTATGGGGAAGAGAAATGCATGGGATAAATAAATGTGAATTCAAAATTCACATGGGGAAGAGGTCAATGCCTAATAAGGCAAGTACCTATGAAAGGTTGACTTAGAGGACATACCAAAAAAGGTAAGTGATTAGATTAAGGTTGTGCAAACATATGATTAGGAAAAAATTAATGAAGATTAGAGGCAAGTGGCTAAATATGGAGGATGTGACATTAATCTTGATTAAGGATGTGCACATCCTAGTCATGGATTAATTAGATTAATCCAGATTAGATGAAAGGTTATGGAGGATGGGACAAGGAGAGAGAAAAAAATGAATTTAAAATTGATTTAAACTCAAAAAGGTAAATGACTAAATCAAATAAATTGACACATTTATTTAATTTAGAGAAGAAATGGTAAAGATAAAGTATTTAATTAAATACTTTTGGAAACCTTAGGGGAAGGGGAAATATTAATTAAATAGTTCATTTAATTAATATAGATGAATTAGACAAATAGATGATAGGATTTTGACCATATGGGAGTGGTCAAATTTGGATGTCTACATTTTACCCCTCTTTGAAATATTGTTAGAATAATAGTGTTTCAAAGAAAAATAAAATGCAAATGACTCTATAGAGGAAGCGACTAGAAAACAATGCCCTAGCATGGAGGAGATTGCGTGAGCTAACCAAATGGAGGGAAGTTAAGGGAGATGCCCCAATCTCGCAGGAAAATGACCAAGAAGGTGGAATGCATGAACATAGTAGGGTATGCCCCCTCAAGAGGGCGGTTGGGGAAGAAAAAGGGGTCCTAGGTGACTTCTCAATATGAAGAAATGAAGGTACCGTTGGATAGAGCTCGAAAAAGCATGAAGATTGGATTTTGAACGGAGTGAAACGGACACACAGTGTGCAAATGGCAGCCTCGGGAAGTTAGAGGAGTAATTGAATTAAAAGAGGGTTAAATAAAGGGGAAAATGGGGGAAAGTTATAAATAGTAATTTTAGAATTACTATTCCTCATTTTGCACAGCTGGCAGTTGAGTGAGTGAGAGAAGAGGAGAGGAAAGAGAAAAGGAGAGAAGATGTTGAAGGACTATGATGATGATATCATCCACCAAGGAGATGAGGTGAGACGATTCTACCACGAGTGCACGGTCCCACGCCAGGTTAGGCCCAAACCCTCTTTGTGATTTTCAACATTTTTTGATTTGTTTTGGAGTTTTAATGCTATTTAAAAACATGGGTTTGGGGATGGGGGTAGATTAGGAAAATGGGTAGAGGGCAAAAGTCGATTTTGCCCACTGGGTAGGTAAAAATTCATGTTAGAGGCATGAGGAAAAGAGGGAAGAAAACTAGTAGAGGAAAAGAAAGAAAAAAAATGGTTTTTTGCTCCTAATAGGGGTGGTCGCGCCCCAAGAGGGACGGTCGCACCCTCCTGATGGGTGGCCCTGCCCATCAAGGGGAGGTCAAGCCCAACAATGGGTGGTCGTACCCCTTCGATGGGTGGCCCCACCCATCAAAGGGCAGCCACACCCAACAAGGGGTAGCCGCACCTAGGCGATGGGCAGCCTCGCCCCTACAAGGGTGGCCCTACCCCAAGGGGCGGTGGAGCCCCCAAAGGGGCAGCCCCACCCCAATGGGCGGCGATGGTGGCTCGACCCCAAGGGGAAGTCATGCCCCAAAAGGGGCGGCCCTGCCCCAAGTGGCAGTTGCACCCCAAAAGGGTTGGCCCCGCTCGAAGGGAGGACGCTGAAGGAAAATAAGGGGGAAAAAAATGGAAAGAAAAAGAGATGAAAGTGGTAATTTTGTCCAAAGAAGGGGGAAAAAATTAGTGAGAAGAGAACCCAAGGTCAAGAGATGGGGAAGAGAAATAGATAAATGAAAGGATAAGATGATTGACATGGTGTGTTATATGGTTGCAGTGCTTCGACAGCTTGCAGATGTGGGAGAGGAGATCAAAGGTGTTGGAGGTGATGAGGCAAGTGATGACTGGAGCACACCATGAGGCCTTGTCCTAGACAGGGTTGTTACATATGTTAGGATATCTGTCTATCAAAGCGCATCAGGCGATGCTGACAACCCTTATTGAGCACTGGGATTTAGTGACCTCAACCTTCCATCTCTCGATAGGGGAGATGATGGTGACCTTGGAGGACATGTGGCAGATATTGAGGCTTCCCATAACAGATCACCTGGTGAGCACAACAAGATCAGAGGGGGAGACACTAGATCAAACTGTATGGGTCTTGTTTAGGTGAGAGGACCTGCCTGTGCAGAAGAAGGGGTTGGACATGGACAGGTGTTTGGGATTAAGAGTACCAATATAGCCACTATACTTGTGTGGACTGATCAGCAGGATACTGATACCGAATAGGAGTGGATGATTCTGCAACCTCGGGTACATGGAGGTGATTCAACACATTATCAAGGGGAGAGATGGGTATTTTGCATGGGGTACATGCGTCCTAGCGTAGCTATACAGGGATATGCATGTGGTATATTACCAAGAGGGACTCAGTGTGGCACATGTGATGTTGCTATAGGTATGGGCATGGGAGCACATTAATGTGTCTAGGCCGATGTTGTGAGAGTGGGATTAGAGGATGAGACACTTCTAGTGGCGTATTGGTACCGTGCAGAGTATGAATAAGTGTGGAGGTATCAGGGCTATGGGGATCTAGATGAATGGAGGAGGCTATTTGATGATCTCCAGGAGGAGATAGTGTGGAGGCTATATATGACATGATGCTTTTCCAGGTGGAGGGGGGATGAGGTGAGACATAGAGGAAATTTCATGAACAGATGCTATATAGTCAAGAAGGAGCCATAGATAGTGGATTCACATAGGCCAGACTGGGTGACTAGACAGTTTGGGCTTCTAGGCAGAGCAGAGAGGTTCAGATGGATTACACGAGAGCGACCATGGGGGGAGTTGATTCCATCGAAGTTTGCGAGGGAGCATTGGGAGACACTGGAGCAAGATCTAATTACCTATCCAGGGAGGGCCAGAGGGATGGTAGATGCAGGGGTGATGATTAGATATGCTGCATGGTTTTCCCGTCACCAACCCCCACGAATTACACTAGAGAATCCAATCATAGGGGCATTTGGATTTGGACCAAAGGATGAGGTTAGATTGATAGGAAAAAGGAGAGTGAGAGGGAGGGGACATAAAAGGAGAGAGCTGGAGGCAGGCAGGAGGACAACAAAGGAGAGTGTCGAAGGTGGCCAGAGCAAGTGAACAACAGAGGAGAGAGTCAGAGGTAGGAAGAGTAGGAGGATAGTAGAGGAGAGTGTTGGAGGTGGGCGGAGTAGGTGGAAACAAAGGAGAGAGCCAGAGGTAGGTAGAGTAGGAGGACAGTAGAGGAGAGTGTCAGAGGTGGCTAGATCAGGCAAGCAGTAGAGGAGATTGTCGAAGGTAGGAAGAGCAGGAGGATAGCAGGAGGGAGGGCAGGGGGATGATGAGGTGGGAGGTTAGTGGAGGATGGGTAGGATGAGGAGGAGATGAAGGGCGCGAGTGGAGATCGAGCCTGAGGAGGAGCGATATGAGGTAGAGGCGATGGATATGGACGTGCATGATATTCACCCATTAGCCATGATATTGCCGATAGTGGAGGATCCATCTGTGCGGTTGAGAGGAGTCGAGGCAAGAGTACATATCATCGAGCAGAGGCTAAGGGACACATAGGCGATAAGGTGTAGACTGGAGACTAAGGTGAGCATGCTGTGAGATGAGATATCTTGAGTGTGAGATGAGGGTGAGAGAGACTTCAGGGAGGTAGCTAAGATGGTGTTGTGGCATGAGGCAGAGATGCGGAGGGAGTTAGAGAGGTTGCGAGTTGAGCTAGATGAGCTACGAGCGGAGGTGAGTGAGTTACAAGTAGAGGTGACTTATTTGGAGGGAGAGGTATCTAGGGAGCATGAGGCAGGGGAGGCGACGAGATGAGAGTGAGATAGACTAGAGGTGATGGTGATGATACTATAGGCAGGGGGTCAACAAGAGTCTAGAGGAGCGACAAAGCAGATACCGACAGAGACCCTGGCGAAGGTGGAGAGGGATATGGAGGATTTGAGGAGATAGGTGGAGGGGCCATTGAGAGAGAGGATAGAGTTGAGACAGGAGTGATACAAGCTCCATGACAGAGTTGAGGTGGCAAAGTAGATAGTGGGATATATAGGAGAGATGCAGGAGAGGGAGGAGGCCATGAGCGCCCAGGTTCAGGTGTTGGAGACAGAGAGGGACACCTTACAGACACAGGTGCAAGTCCTTCAGGATGAGAGAGATACAACAGTGGCACATATATAGGCTATGGAGAGAGATGCAGTGCAGGGGTAGGCACATGCAGTACAGGGTGGCGAGACAAGGGCAAAGATCTAGAGACTACAGGCACAGGTACAGGCTATGCAGGAGGAGAGGGATAAAGCTATGGATCAGGTGTCATGGATGGGAGCAGAGGTTGAGCAACTATGATTAGCACAGGGTGCATGGGCACAAGAGAGGAGATCCATATGTGGATTTTGGGATAGGTATAGGGTAGAGTAGGACTTAGCCAAACAACAGGCGGCAGAGCGAGATGAGTATATGAGAGAGGCTAGCTACTATATGTGTTCCTATTTCTTAGCAGTGCTAGATCTAGGACAATGGCTACCTACCTATGTTTGAGCAAGGCCACAGATGCCAGCACCATCCCAGTTAGCAGGGACGCATACCCATGGATATAGTAGCTTGAGAGAGACTCCCCCACGTAGAGGGCCAGTGTCGGAGTCACCACAGAGGTCAGATGCAGGAAACTCATGGTTTAGAGGATCAGAGGGACATGATCCTGGTATTTGACAGGTATAGGATGGGATATAGTACAGAGTAGCAAAGATCAGAGTTGATCCATAGCTTTGTACTCGTACTTTATTTGATCACAAATATGATGGATATGTATTTTAATGCATATGATGGACATGATGATGGACTATGTGATGGAAATTGTATTGTTATTTTTATATGATATGCGAGAGCCCTTATTGACATTATGTGATGTGTATGTTATGGATGATTTATTTATGCATACGAGTATGTTCATGGTTTCATTATGGATGACGATTATGATGCAATGTATGGATATGCCTATAATTATTTATGTTTATGCCTATATGGATAATATGGATGTGATGAATGATTTATTATTGTGCCTATGTGGATAAGATGGATGATATATATGATTTCTAACACCTATGATGCAAGATGTGATGAATGATTTATGATTGTTCCTATGTGGATAAGATGGATGATATGTATGATGTCTAATGTTTATGATGCAGGATGTGATGGATGAATTATGATTTTATATGCTACAGATGTGGATATGGACCTAACAATTTGTGATGCAGGTGACGATGCATGGGAGATGTTAAACTAAGATGAATATGATAATGCAATGGATTAATAATGAAACGAATTTTAAGATATATAGAATAATCACTTAAAATTAATCTAAACAACTTAAAACTGATTATGATATGATAATTCACATGGGATGAAATGCAACTTAGCGAACCTAAAATGAGAATAAAAAATGAAATTAAATGCCTTAAGTAAATGAAATGCAACTTGACCATGAATGCAAATAAGGGCTTGCATAATGATGGAAGTGAAGGAGATGATGGGTGTGCAAATGAACCTGTCAAGAACCATAGGAATCCTAAGGAGAAAGGAAAATGGAAGGAATCAATGTTTGCACAACCAAAATCATAAGGCATGGGTTGGAGAAAGAAGGGATGGAGGATACATGCAATGCAATGGAAGAGAAAATGAAATGCAATCCTAATGCAATTTTCCATTTTGGAGCATTGATTTTTGCTATAGCATAAGACACCAGATACCATGGTACGTGGAACCAAGGCGGATTAGTGTCTTATACATAAAAAAACATAGCAAACAAGAATGCTATCCCAACACCCCAAAGTCGCGATGACTTTGGTCGGGCCAGGTATTGGGATAACCACAAGCACACAAGGATGTCCCAGCATAACACAAGACTATAGGGATCTTGGTGGGTACTACATGGGACAACCAGGAAGACAACAACAAACAAAGATCAAGATATGCCCCTATGTTAACCAGTCAAAACACACCATAATATGACAAATCATGATGGTCATGACGAGTGATGATAGGGAGCTCAAATGATAAATAGAAGCCAAAAGCATTAAAAGATTGGAATCAATTTCAAAATGTCCTTTGCCATAGGATCAAGAGGATGGATGGGGTTGATGAGGTCTGTTAGGAAGGATACATCCTATTGAGACCAAAGATGAATACTAAACTAAAAGATCGATAATGACGCAAGAGATTCTAAAACCAATTAAATCTCGTGACATGAATGGATCCTATTTGTGAAGAACCAGTTGGATAAGGACATACTTGAAAAAATGACACAAGGCACGAAACACAAGACACATGATTGACACACCCTAAAGACTTAGGGGCTTGGGGGTTGATCAAAGATCAACCTTGCCTACGTGAAAGCGATACCAGACAAGAATCCCCGGGGATGGATCAAATGATCGGCCTTTCCTACATGAAAGCATAGGGGCAATGTAGTTCGCCAAAGACAGGATGGGATCTAGATGAAGACCAACACAATGAAAGAACCTAGTTGGAAGCAAAAAACAAACAAAATGACAAGATGACACAAGCTCATATTAGGATAAAAGCTTAGGATAACGGATAGCCAATGGAACTTGTCCAATGCTCAACCACAATATACCAAGCGACCACATGATGCAAGCAGATGGGAGGATAGGATTGATAGGATGATGAGGGTATGGGATCGAGATGGGTGAGTCATAAAATAACTAGGACGCGAGGTAGATAATGATTAATCCCTATATGAATAGCGCCTATTGCCAGGTTTTCACCAAACGTACATATCCAAGGCACCACCAAAGGTGGTTTTCACCATAGGATGAATTATTTATCTTTACTATTTTTGGAGTTTTTTTATTTTTTGAATTTTTTTTGTATTTTGACAATTTTTTACTTTTTTTGTATTTTTTTTAAATTTTGGTAGGAAGGATACCCCAATAGATCTAAGTATAAAACCTCTTTAGGTGCATGATATTGATGGGATCTTCCAAGGGCTCTCCTTTATGTGTAGCAAGCCTGTATGCACCTGAACCATATTTAGTTGTGATGACATAAGGACCTAGCCAATTTGCTTCAAATTTTCCTTTCTTATCCCGTTCTTGTAAATTTCACTGATTTTTTTAAGGACTAGGTCACCAACATTAAATCGATGAGGGTAGACATTCTTATTGTAGCTTCTCTTGAGGCGATGTTGATAGGCTTGTAAATGGTTGTAGGCTTTGATCCATTTTTCATCCAGGAGTTCCAACTGAGCAAGTCATGCAACCCAAGTGTCTTCATCACTTATTAGATTCTTCAGAGATATGCAAAGTGATGGGATTTCAAATTCAATCGGCAAGATAGCTTCGACACCATAAACTAGTGAATATGGAGTGGTGCTAGTGGGGGTGTAGATGGAAGTGTGGTAGGCCCGAAGGGCAGGATGGAGGTGGAGATTCCAATCTCGACCAGTGTCATTAACCATCTTTTTAAGGATTTTAATTAAGGTTTTATTGGTTGCTTCTACTTGACCATTACCCTGGGGTTAATATGGGGTAGACCAATGATGTTGGATGTGATAAGTCTCGTAGACGAATTTCATGCACTTGTTTTTGAATGGATTTCCATTATCAGTAATGATGGTGGAGGGGATTCCATACCTACAGAGGATATGGTAAAGGATGAATTTGGATATCTAAACACCAGTAATTTGGGTGAGTGGCATTGCATCCACCCACTTAGTAAAGAATTCAGTGGCGGTGATAATGAAATTATGGTCATTGGAGGATGGAGGATAAATCTTGCCGATCAAATCAAAACCCCACTGTGAAAATGACCATGGTGTTGTGATGGGTTGTAGATCTTGTGTAAGAGCATGAATCAGATCCGCATGTTGCTGACAAGGAAAGCACCTCTTTACAAACTCACAAGAATCATGTTCCATAGTAGGCCAGTAATATCCCACTCTAAGAATCCTCTTGGCCAGGGCCATGCCATTAGAATGGGCCCCACAAATACTACTATGTACTTCTACTAATGCGGTACGGGCTTCGGTCTCGTTTAAACACCTAAGGAGGGTTCCATCATACCCATGTTGATAAAGTGTATCACCTATGATGGTGTAATGGGAGGTACATTGGATAAAGGATTTATGTTGGTTGCGTGTGAGGTCAGGGGGTAAGGTGTTGTCATGGAGGTTAGTGTAGATGTCCTGATACTAGGGTGATTCGGGACCTACGATGTCGCATACCATTTCACTCTCAGGGATGTCATATGCAAGGATTAAAATTTTCTCCACTAGGAACTCGCATTTGGTCCAATCTTTGGGCATGTCAAGGAGAGAACCAATGGTAGCCATGGCGTCAACTACTTTATTTTGCACTCTAGGTATTTGATCAAATTGGATGGAGGCGAAGTACTTTTTGAAGTCATCTACCATACGTTTGTATGTTAACAAATTATCATCTTTTTTTAGAAAATCATCATTGACATGTTTGATAACAAGTTGGGAGTCACCAAAGACTTGCAGGTGAGAGATACGCCATTGGACTGCAATTATGAGGCCAGTAAGAAGAGCTTCATATTCAACAATGTTGTTGGTACATGGAAAGGCCAATCTAAATGACTTTGGTATGTAATCACCTTGGGGGGTGATGAGCAAGACTCCTACCCCCGATCCATTATTTGTGTGTGATCCATCAAAGTATAGTGTCCATGTGGTGGCTTCTGAAACTGCAAAGACCCCTTCATCAGGAAATTATATTTCTAAACGATAGGCATCTACTAGAGGAGCATTTTCCAACTGATCAACTATTACTTGTCCTTTGATTGCTTTATGATCCACATATTCTATGTCGAATTCACTTAACAACATGACCCACTTAGCCATGCGCCCAGTCAAAGTTGTTTAGGATAACACATATTTAAGTGGATCAACCTTAGAGATTAGCTTTACTGGATGGCTAAGCATATAATGTCAGAGTTTTTGTGAGCTGAAGACTACGGCTAGGAAAGCCTTCTTCATTGGGGAATAATTTAGTTCATATCCAACCAAGGTTCTATTGATGTAGTAAATTGCTCTTTCCTTTGATGACTCATCATGTTGTGCCAACAATGCCCCCAATGCCACAGAAGTAGTAGAAATATAGAGCATGAGTGGTTGGCATGAGGATGGGCGCGTGAGCCAAATATTCTTTGATCTGATTGAAGTCAAGTTGAAATTGTTGGTTCCACTTAAATGCAATATCTTTCTTTAAGAGATGCATGAACGACTAACACTTGTCCGCTAGTTGAGCAATGAACCTTCAGATGGATTGGTGTTTACCCTGCAAGCTTCTTAGTTGTTTCAGATTGCGAGGTGGTGGGATTTCCATGATTTCCTTGACCTTTGCTAGATCAACCTCTATTCTTCTACGGAAGACAATGAAACCCAAGAGTTTTTTGGATATGAAACCAAAGACACATTTCTTCGGATTTAGGCATAGCTTATACTATTCTAGATGTTCAAATATCTTCTTGAGGATTGTCAGGTGTTCTTCCCTTGTTCTTGATTTTCCTAATAGGTCATCATATAATCTTCCATTATGATGTGGATGAGGTCATGGAAGATGACTGTCATAGCATGCTGATATGTTGCCCCCGCATTCTTGAGGCCAAAAGGCATGACATTATAAAAAAATGTACCCCAAAGTGTAGTGAAGGTAGTCTTGTGTTGATCCTCAGAGGCAATCTTAATCTGGTTGTAACCAGAGAAACCATCCATGAGGGATATCATCTCATGTCCTATGGTGAGATCGACCAACATATCAATGTTTGGCAAAGGGAAGTCGTCCTTGGGACAAGCTTTATTGAGATCCCAGAAATCTGTACAAATCCTGATATCTCTGTTGGGTTTAGTGACTGGCACTATGTTGGAGATCCAGTCAGAGTAGTCAATTGGTTCAATGAATCCTGCCTCCAACAACTTTTCCAATTCTATCTTAACCAGTAGAGCTACTTGGGGGTGCATTTTCTAAAGTTTCTGCTTAACAGGTTTGGCATCAGGATGGACGTCTAAGTGATGTATGACTAAAGCAGGATCAAGGCTGGGCATGTCTGAATATGTCCAGGCGAAGTTGATGATTCCTTCTTGGAGAAGCTTGGTGATAGTGGAGTTTTCCTCTTTTGATAGTGCTTTGGCTACATAGGTGATCTTGGGATTCTCCTTAGTTCCCAGGTTTATTGCTTGTGTTTCTTCGATCAAGATGGATGATCGTTTGAATAACTATGTTCCTACAAGGGGAAGATGAACGTCCCCATCTTCTAGCACCTCATCGAGGTTTTCGCTATTAGATACACCCTTTATTTTTACTTTTTCAAAGTCACAAAGTGCCTCAGGGAAGTTTTCACTAGGTGACCCTTTTTTATTTTGTTTCTTTTTATTTTTGCGGTTGGGGCGTTCATCTCCCCCCAACCCCCTAAGATGCATATACTGGTCCACTAAGGGAAGGGTGTTGAGAGGTATTCTACCTTGTAGGTCGTAGTCTATAAGCTCGGTATGTTTAAGGGATAGGGTGATGGTGCAAACGGATAGGCATTCGAACATGGAAGGGAGGTCAATATGATCAACATCATCGTATGCATGTATGATGGATTCCTCCTTTGGTATGTCTTCAAGGGAACCTTTGTCCACACTGGCATTGCTAGAGGCACTAGATGATGCCACAAGACCCTTTTGTTTAGTATCATAGCCCAAGCCCATCTTCTTCGGACGCATAGAAGCTTCTATCGGCTATCGTCTACCTTGCTCTTCTACACCAAGGCCTCCCCCCGATAGTTGTGCTTTTCTGCAAACTTAGAAGGCCAGGGATAGAACTTTTGGAAGTATTCTTTCAAGGGGGGAGAGGGTTCAGGTTCCTCACAATCCATCCATTGGCTGATGTCATCTTCCGGTGTGTCTTGCCATAACCCAAGAGAGCGGAATGTACTGGACCCCACATTTGGAGCATTAAGGGTGATTGTCTTCTCTTCTTCTTTTGGAGTAGATTGAGAAGGTTGGCCATATGTACATGGTGATGGTGGCATGGTTGCCACATTTAATGTTGTGCGCATTTTGTATTCACCACACCCCTTGTTGATGATTTGGACCTTGGTAATGGTGGAATCAGATGTGGATGATGGAGTGGACAAAGTGGTGGTTAGTGTGTCGGTGGATGAATGGGATGCTGATGTCTGAGATGCCCCCATTTCTACCCCATGGCAGTAATGAGAATGGGGAAAGGAAGCTTCTAATGCATGGCAATATTCGAATGGTTGAGGGTCAGCTTGTATGGTTACTTCCATCCCTTGAAATGGGAATTTCAGACATTGGTGATAGGTTGATGGAACGACTTGCATAGAGTGAATCCATGGGTGGCCAAGAAGGATGTTATATCGAAGATCAAGGTCTAGAACATGACACATAGTGTATTGCACAATGGGGCCCACCTAAATAGGAAGACAAATAGTTCCCTTAGAATCTCATTCTACGTTATCATATGCTTTGATGGTGATAACATGATTGTTTAGGTCAGCTTGGGTGTATCCCACCTGTTTTATAAATTTTAATGTGCAAAGATTTAGGGTAGAACCATTATCCACTAAGACCCTTTTTACTTTATGACAATTCACACCAACCTCAAGGTGAAGGGGACGGTTATGACTTGAGTCAATGCGGGGCATATCTTTTTGACTGAAGCCTAATTGGTAGGTCATTGAGAGGTGTCCTACCAATGCTTGAAATTGTGTGGGATCTATGTCATTGGGAACTTGAGTGTTTTGTAAGGCCTTATTTAGGATTTCTTGGTGCATGGGAGAAGACTTAAGCAAATCTAGGCCGAGGCCTTTCCTAAATGATCAAGAATGTTGTACTGTGAACTAATAGATGGTGGCTGACTAGATGTAGAGGCTCTTGGGACTGTGATACAGGTACGACGGGTGGTGACATCACATTGTGGGTCCTTGCCTTTGATGTGTATCATAGATACACATGGTTCCACTTGTTCGATGTGCATGACAATGCCTTGATAATTATATGACACATTTTTGTAATTGATGTTATTAGTGTTGTTATTCTGGTTGTTATTGTTGCTAGGCTCAAGATTGGAGTTGGATGTACTAGGACCTTGGTTATGCTTGCGAAAAGCATTCTGATATATTTGTAGTTGAGCATTAGACGAGGTTGTCATGTTGGCATCCACATGTATGTCACCCCGATCTATGAGATCCTAGATGTATGTTTTTAGACCTTGACACTTATTTAATGTATGCCCTTTGATCTTGTGAAATTCATAATACTCATTTTCTTTAAACCAAGTTGGTTTAGGTTTGGATTCGTCAAGGGGCTTAGTTACAAGATATGTGATCGGGTAGTTAGCTTGAAGGAGCCTATTGAACACGGCGTTGAGGGGTTCTCCTAACTGAGTAAACTAGCATTTGTTTCCCCCTTGGTTGTTTTGATTTGACTGTTGTTGAGGACAAGGTGCTCCTTGTGGCACTGATATGGAATTTGGGATCGACTACTGCTATTGAGTAGGATATTGCGGCTTCTATGAGGCATTAGCCACTTGGACATGTTTGGTGTTTGTGATACCATCATTGACAACATTCTTATTCTTGTTCCAATAACGAGGTTTGTCTCCAGAGGACCTCTCTTTATCATAATTGAAGATTTTGACTTGTCCTTTAGCAACAAGGGCTCTTTCCAGGATAGGACCTTTCTCTACTATGGTCGTGAAGGTTGTGACATAGTGGAGTCAAAAGTTATGGGCCATGTTCAGATGGGAATTTTCAATGAACAAAGTAACCATGTCCTTCTTCCTTAGTGGGATTTCATCCGACTGGCTAAGGCTCGCCATCTTTGCAGATAGCTTGCAAATATTTCTCCATCACGTTGTTTTTCTTTTAGGAGATCTAGCATATGAATATCCTTCTCCAAATTAAAGGAGAAGTGGGAGAAAAATTCTTCTAACAGTTGCACAAAGGATTTAATGGATCCCTTCTCAAGACCCATAAACCAATCAAGAGATATTCCTTGTAGACTTCTAGGGAACAATCACATGAGGTAGTTGTCATTGTGCATGACTTCTTGATAATGGGCATACAACTCTTGAAGATGAGCCTTGGGGTATTTGGTTCCCTTGTACAAATGTTTGGGGAAGGGTACCAAGGAAATGGAGGGATCAAATGGATAAGGACAAATGTCCTCAAATTTAAACGATTATTTGCCCATCCCTACTTGTAAGTCCTTTAACACAGCTTTGACTTCTTCCAAGTCTTTGTTGATAGGTGTTGCAAGAGTCAGATTAGGTTGATTGTACGAATTATATTGTTGGTATGATGAGGGTGGTACAACAACGATTGGGCCATAAGCGAGTTGAGGTGTATATGGAGGCATTTCTTGGCTCTGATTGATGTAAGCAGATTGTGGATTAACGTATGGTGGATATGAGGATGAAGGTTTTTGATGGTAAGAGGTGGAAGTTGCTTGTTGATAGGGTGGCTACTATTGATAATAAGGAGTGGATGGAGCACCTTGCTAATATTGTGTAGGATTTTGATAGTATGAAGAGGTAGAAGCTCCTTGTTGATATGGTGGTGGTTGTTGATAGTAAGAGGTGGATGGAGCACCCTGCTGATAAGAGGACTGTTGTTGGAGATAGGATGGATTGGATTGGTAGGGATATGCAACAGTGGGTTGTTGTATGACATATGGAGGTGGTTGAGGATTTGATGGCTGTTGGTAAGGATTGGTGTGTGATTGCGAAGGGTTGGTGTAAAGAGGCGGTTGGTTCCACGTTTAATTTTGGGAGGCCAGGTGGGGATTTGAATTAGGATGGGATGGAGTAGTATAGGCAGTATACGTGTTGGATAGATGATAACGATATTGTGTAAGAGGATTACGTTGTGTTTGCATAGGAATGTGTGTATGTTCCAGTGGGTGTTGTTGCTATGGCAGTTGCTGGTAAGATGGGCGAGATGAGATATGTTGTTATTGTGGGACTGCTACAGAAGTGCCATGTGGTGGTTGCAGCAGCTGTGATGTAGTTTGTGTCACCTAGTGTGGTGGTTGCATAGGAATGATAGAGTGTTGTTGAGGAATCAAAATGTTTTGTTGTGGGATTGTGGGGTGGTGTTGTGGAGGTTGCTGATGAGGTGGTTGGGATGAAGCAACAATAGTAATAGTGTGTTATGGCGGTGCTTGTAATGCAGTGGATTGGTGAGGATTAACAGGAGGTTGCTGGTATGCAAGTGGTGGTAAATTGCCAACGGGTGTAGATCATGGAGGTGGAATCAACACAAGGATAGGTGTGCCCCCAGTATTGATAGGTGGTTGACCAGGATGTTGAGGTTGGAGTGGTGGAGCAGATGGAATATATGGTGGCATGTTGTAGGTGTAGGGGTCATTATGATCAGGTTGTGCTGCAGAAGCTATGGTTGGGAGGCGAGGATAATTGGAAACTTGATGTATCATGACATTTATGAACTCAAGGTGATACCAATTTTTGTGGGTGTACCTTTGGGGACATATGAATTCCTTGGAATATTTTTGCAAATTTTGTGGATCTACAGGTGCTAGAAGGGTGTGGGTACCGACATATTGTGACACATCAAAATCAGATGGTGGTTTGATTCCTCTCATGGTCAGAGTGGCAAGGATCTTATCCCCACGCTCATTGAGGAGATGATCTGTCATTTAAACATTAACAGGATCACTAAGGTATTCATCAACTATGACCTTAGGTTGATTGACCATATTTTTGTCACCAGGTGGTGTGGTGTTTTGAACATCGGTATTAGATTGTGACGAAGCACCGTTATGGGGATCTTGTGGGATATTTGGAACGTTGTTAGGATCTTGTGGGATGTTCGACTGGGAACCTTGCGCTTGTTGTTTTGTCATTTGTTTCTTTTCTTGTGATCGGGTCTGAATGAGCATGAAAGTGCAAGACAACTAGGTGAACTAAGATGCGATTACACTCTAATATGTAATGCAAAGATGGCAATTAGAGGATTGATTGGATTGGATGAGGGATCGATCAATCGGATAATTGGATAATTGGATAAGGATGTGATTGGATTAGGTTGGATAAGATTGATCGATAAAATGATTGATAGGATTGGATGAGATTGGATGATTGGAAGGGATTCTAAACCGAGTTCAGAAATCACCCTAGGTGACTTAAGGTGTTGATTGATTGGATTAAAGGATGAACTGATGATCACGAAACCAAATCCACCTTGAGATGGAATGAGATTGATAGGGTTGAGAATGATGACTGACTTAGGACGGATGGCGATCCTAAGCAGATGTTTAAGGATGATGATCGATTTCATGCACCTAGGTCAATTTGGATAATAACTTCAAACAAAGTTTAGAGGATTTGGAATAAGAAAACGATAATGGATGTGTAACCTAAAGATGATTAAGGATATACCTATATGATCTGGATAATGATTTGGATGCAGATGGGTCAGGATGCAAATGGACTAACGTGAGGATTATGCGTAGACGGAATGTGCAATCGGCTAGGAGAACAACAAGTTTTTCGGGATCCTAGTAGGTTAGCTTTCCAGACAAATATCAGGCTCGTGTAACGGGTGCAAAATCACTCAACTTTGGGGCAGGGTCGCCCAAATAGCTTTCGAATTTGACTAAGTTTGAAAAACAATCAAGCGATGTTGATAAACGAGGTGAACAGACTTCCAAGACAGGCAAATGGATGCACAAAACGGGTGAACGGTAACTCAGAATGGGTGAACAAATGCACAAAATGGGCAAACAGATGCTCAGAATGGAGGAAAGACACTTGAAACGGGTGAATGAATACTCGGAATGGGGAAATGGATACCAAGAACAGGAGAACAATGCTCGAAACGGGAAAACGGATCCCCAAAATGGGAAAATGGATACCCGAAATGGGAGAACGACACTCAGAACGAGAGAATGATGCTCGAAACGAGAGAACGGATACCCAAAACGAGGAAAGAGACTGATAAACTATAGGTGAAAATGACTGTTCGGAGGGCAAGGTCACCCCTTTGAGGGTAGGGTCACCCCTTTGATGACAGGGTCGCCCAAACTAGGGAAGGGTTACCCAAACTAGGGCAGGGTCGCCTATTCTGGAAAATTGATCAAATTTGACTTGGATAGGGTGAAAAATAGTTGAGATAGAAGGGAAAGGTCACCCCTTTGAGGGAAGGGTCACCCTTTTGAGGGAAGGGTCGCCCTTTTGAGGGTAGAGTGGCCTTTGTGTGTTGATCTGGACTTGACTTAGGCAAAAACAACAAGCAAATGGCCAAGACTGTTTGATAAGCATTGGTTTTGCACAAAGAAGACAGTTTAAGAAACACAATCCTAAGATTAGTGTGAAGGTATGGCCAACACGGTCCTCTAGCTAGGTTGAACAAGACAACTAAGGGAGTCCCCGATATATGCATGGTACGTGGGGCACAACCGTGAACACCAATCTGTCACAAGCACGGGTTGGGAACTTCCAGCGAGATACTGAAAGCTCAGACCAACTCTTCACGTCTTGTCTAGGTATCACCCTAGCTTTGACACTCCGCTAGACATGACGTGACTAGATTGAGGTACAACTTTCACTCTCCCCCTTTTTATATACCTCGCCGATAACACGTGGTTGGGATTGTCCCTTGGTGTGATGAAATCCCCAAACAAGTCTCACTAAGAAAAATAAAAGATACACAAAAGGACTAAGTGGACTACGATTTCTCTTCACCCAAGATCGTCAAATGGCGCAAGGGGATTGGATACATCAATAGACCACCTTTCAAACACAACAAGCAAGTTATTTGACTCCCCCTAGTTAGATCTATGTGCCTAGTTAAACTGAAAACAATAAGCAAAACTCTAACTAAAGAAAGTGGTTTTTCTCCCCCTGCAACAAATATGTTAGTAGTTTTCACTTTTGGTCTTCAACAATTGTGAAATATCTGCACAAACCAACACACTCACAAACAAGACACATTAGAGGGTCAGTACTAAAGAAAACAACAACAACTGAACTCTGAAAATGAAATTTTAACTCTTTGTTTTACCTCAGTTACCTCTGTCCAGGGCGGGGTTGCCTTTGTATTTTGGGCGGAATCAGCTCTTTGGGAAGGGTCGCCCCTTTATGGGCGAGATCATCTCTATATTCTGGAAGGGCCGCCTCTATGTACATGAGCCTACAAAAAAAATTAAAAAATAGAGAACAAAAAATAGAACATATGGGCGGGGTCACCTATTTGTGGGTGGGATCGCCTTTGTGTTCTGGGCAGGGCCACCTCTGTGTACCTGAACTTGCAAAATATTGAAAAATAGAAAACGTGAAAAGCACAGACCCATTTGTGGGTCCCACCGAGCGTGCCATAAATGTGTGCAAGTGTTTTTCTACTCTAAACTACAAACCAAATGAAATGCAAAAGGAAAATACACAAACAATCACTCAATGATTAGCCAAAGTTGAATCCAATCAAAAACAACAAAGAAATGAAACGTTATACCTTTTGCTTGGATTGATAAGTTGGTTGGCCCTTTGATGATACTTGGTTGTATGCTCTTTGATGGAAAATGCATGAAATAATGGATGCAAAATGGAAGGGAGTAGATGAGGATTACAATAATGGAGATGGGTATTGTAATGAGAGTGGTAGGTGAATGCAATAAAGACTTCAATGGCTGCAAATACTAAGTGTGCTAATGGCTTGAATGCTAGAGAGTGAATGCAAAATGATTTAACTTTTGTCTCTAATCCCTTTAATTTGAGACCAAGCCTTCCAATTTAAAGAAGAATGGACGGCTAGGATTAAGCCATCATGGACAAGATGAAGGGTTGTGGTGAGTTGAAAACTCACAAGTCCTCACATCTTGTCATGTGGAATGTGAGGTGGAAAGAGAACAAGTGACATGTAAAAGGACATGTGAGGTGGAG
Organism: Sequoiadendron giganteum; assembly: GCA_007115665.2. Classification (NCBI taxonomy): domain Eukaryota; kingdom Viridiplantae; phylum Streptophyta; class Pinopsida; order Cupressales; family Cupressaceae; genus Sequoiadendron; species Sequoiadendron giganteum. The sequence goes on along the minus strand of CM021101.1, from coordinate 740,142,594 downwards.
GTACTTGTAAGTACCTTGGGATTGGAGAGGATTTCCTTAAAAATGAAGTCCTTGTCCCCATATGGGGCTGATAGTGACAAGTGAAGAATTTTAAAAAGTCATTTCTTGTCACCATAGGGATGGGAGAAGTTGTTGGAGAAATAAATGTGAATTTTAAATTCACATGATTGGAAGTAAATAGTTGATAAGACAAGGTCCTCCTAAAGGAGGTCCTTGTCCCATGTGACTAATGTGACTTATGAGAGGTTATGGGGAAGAGAAATGCATGGGATAAATAAATGTGAATTTTAAATTCACATGGGGAAGAGGTCAATGCCTGATAAGGCAAGTACCTATGAAAGGTTGACTTAGAGGACATACCAAAAAATGTAAGTGATTAGATTAAGGTTGTGCAAACATGTGATTAGAAAAAATTAATGAAGATTAGAGGTAAGTGGCTAAATATGGAGGATGTGACATTAATCCTGATTAAGGATGTGCACATCCTAGTTATGGATTAATTAGATTAATCCAGATTAGATGAAGGGTTATGGAGGATGGGACAAGGAGAGAGAAAAAATAAAAATTTAAAATTGATTTAAATTCAAAAAGGTAAATGACTAAATCAAATAAATTGATACATTTATTTAATTTAGAGAAGAAATGGTAAAGATAAAGTATTTAATTAAATACTTTTGGAAACCTTAGGGGAAGGGGAAATATTAATTAAATAGGTCATTTAATTAATATAGACAAATTAGACGAATAGATGATAGGATTTTGACCATATGGGAGTGGTCAAATTTGGATGTCTACAATGGTATCTATGACGCCTACACTAGTGCTATGGTAATAGCCAAAAATATCTTATCAACAATATATTACTAATCCACCATGAATCACAATGCATTATAGTATGTTAATAATTATTTGTCTTTCTAAAAAATAATTATAATGCCCACACTATCACAAATTTTGTAGCCTACCACTACTTCTTGGCCCTTTTCTCAATGGGGCCTTGATCTCATTGGCATGACTCACCCCTCTTCATCTTGTGGCCATTAGTTCATCATCACTACCATTGAGTATTTTACCAAGTGCATTGATCATCTTGATTAGCCATTTGATCAAATGATGATTTTCTATGCCATTCACGCCCTAGAAATTCCAACTTAACAACTTCAATGATTCTTTGGGAATGGGAGGTACTCACCTCCAAATTTTACATATTTTTTCGTTGAAGCCTGAGTCCCATTTTCCAGATCCTCCAACGCATGTAGCTTAGCCTTGATGGTCTCCATCTTCCTTCCTTTATTATTTTCCACCCCTGCATTTATAGGTAAAGGAATTCCCCCCCCTGCCTTTTTTCCTCTCATGGTTGCTATACTCTATTCTACAACATTTTCCTTGTCCTCTTCCAACTCAATGCGCACCTTAGTATCATTTCCCTCCCCTCTTTATTTTTCCTCTAACCCTTGCTCACCAATACTTGACTCCAACTTGCTTGGCTCTAAATTGGGAATCGTCGAGAGGGATGAATTAATAACCCCGAAGAGCGTGTCGAGTCTGAGGCAACATCTTCTCGCCCTTGCTCACATCCTCTTAATTTTTGACTAGAGGTAAATCAATTCCCTTTGGTGTTGAATCATCCTCTAAGGGAGGGAGGGGTGACCAATTTCCCCCACACATGACCTCCATTCCCCATCTTTACCCCCAACTCCTCACAGTTCCTGGCAAGCTAACTTATTTTCCAACAATGAAAACATCTAAAACAAAGACATCCGTAGTCCAATTTTTGAATTCACTAACCCAAAATGGACTTTAGCTTGATAGAATGCTTGATTGGTTTACTCAAATCTATCTTAACTCAAATCTTGGTGTAACTAGCCAATTGCCTCCCCCCTGCAGCATTGGAGCAATACACATATTCCCCAAGAGAGTTACCAATCAAGCAAAAAATCTCCTTTGACCACAATTCTCGAGGAAGCTTGTACAACCATATCCACAAAGAAGAATCTTGAATCAACTCCTTATGGGGATCAAACCCAGAAGATTGGGGGTGAAGATACAAGCCAGTGTTTCCCATAAATTGGGGACCTCCTTTCAATACCTTATCCCACTCCGACTTTGAATTGAAGTCTATTTGAAGAAACACTAGCACCATAAAATTAACCTCCGATGAAGGGCCCACCTGTTTTTAGCTAATCCAAGATTTAATCCTCTCCATAATGGCCATATTCCAATAAATTTTACAATAACCACAATCTTCTTCAATCTTTCTACCTTCGAGTTGAGGAGACTCTTTGGAATATGAATATAGGGGATGTCATCCGAAATCTCTAGGTTGACATTTTCAATTGACAACATCGACAACTGCTTACCAATCTCAAATCACTCCTCCAAGCTTTCTACCTCCAACGATTTTGATTGCTTGATAAACAACTCACCTAAGTCCTAAGACTCTCTGCTCAGATCAGGCCACCCTATTTCCAAAACCCCCTTCTTCCCACTATCATTGCCAACCTTGCCTACAATTCCCACCTTATTGAAAAACTCATTTTCACCTTCTTCATTTAGATCATATATTTTTCCAAAACTTGAAAAGTAAAGGCAAACATTACTTCCAATACTCATAGCATATATAGTCTTCACAAGAATAAATGCTTTTGCCATGTGTATGGAGTTTGGAAAGTTCCTCCTTTCTTCTAGATTTTCATGAATTTCTAAAATTAACATACCACAAATCTTTTTAAGAATGATAGACCTACTTTATAATCTATTACTGTTTTTATATATATTTTTTCTTCCTTTATGTTAAAAAATAGTAATATGCAGAATTATCCACCACAAATAGAAATTACGTAATTAAATCCGTATGGTTAAATCATTAAATATATTTTGGGTGAATTTTTTAACACATAGGTCTGTAAACACCATGACAATAGATGCTTTTAACAGGGTCAAATTAAAGGACATCAACGGCGAAAGAAGTGATTAACCTGATGCGATCGACGGCCCAGATATACGCATACAGAAACCCTAGCACTGTTTCATTAGCCTTACAAAAACCCTTGCATGTCCTTACTTGAAATTTTCTGAATGTTGTGGAGAAAGGCAGTAAGCATGGGGGACAAGGGCAAAAGCCGAAGAGAGGAAGTCGTCACAAGAGAATATACCATTAATTTGCACAAACGCCTCCATGGCTGGTAAGTAAAGATTGTAAAGAGAAAATAATTTTTTTTCTTACTTATAATCATCTCGTTGAAATATTAAATACATACGATAGAAATTTGTGTATGTCATATTGAATCCCTTTACAAAATCTTTCCGTTCCCCAGAATTTTGTTTGCATCAGATGTCTTTCGTAGATAGAGATTTCATTGCATTTTATGGTGGATTTATTTTAGATTTCAAATAACCCTCAAATTAGTCCTTGGTCTCTTGATTTATGATTTTATGTAAATTAAGAATTTCGAAACTGATGATTTTTATGTTTTTAGTCATTTGAAGATGATCCCTCCATGAGTACTCATTCATAAGGCAACCGGATCCATTAATATTCAACCATGTTAATAAGGAAAGCGTCCTTTAATTCATTACTTCAGCGTGTTTTTCTAATTAAAGTTTTTCGAACATGTAATAAGTTACTCTTATGTCACAATGCCGGATAATGTGAGCTTAACTCCATTACAATCCAATTATGTAGTTTAGTATTGTGTGTTTTACTGGCATACTGGTAGGTCCTTGCATATGAGTGACTTTCCATCACAATTTTCCTTGTGCCCCAGAGGTCACTATTGATGATTTTAATAGCGACGTCTCTCCCTTTGTTGCCTTGCCAACTAAGTTGCATTACAATTGTTATCCCAGCCCTTCCACATAACATTGCATTCCTAGACACTACATGACAAAAGTGTAATAGAATCCAATTACCTGCAACTGGAAATTGTTGTACCCAAGTGGAGAGGGTGTTTGACTGAGTATATGTGACAGAATGTGGCTTCCATTTGTAGATTATTTTCAATCTTCCTATGCTCTGCTTTTTTCTGCCTCTTAGTGTCAAAATTGAGTTAACGAAAATTAGTGAAGTAAATTTAGAACTATTTTAAAAATCTTGCTGGTTTTTCAAATAATCTCAATGTGTTGGGAACTCATTGAATTATCCATAGAATTGGTGAGATCTTAAAAAATCACGTTTTTTCCTGATCAACGACTGGGTTTACTTGCTGTGTTGTTCGGCTGTTCAAAACGGCATGTGTGGGTTGTGGGTTGCAATTTTCGCTACTATGTCAATTGGCATGGCTGTTGGGGATCTTGACTGTAATGAATCCTTATGATCCCTATATATTGTGTATTTTGATATCTGCCTGCCTGCCTGCCTGCCTGCCTGTGGTTCACCTTTGGTAGGCTTGATAAGGGCAAATTCCTCATTCTTGCTGAAAGAAGTGCATTATGGTGAGTTGCTTAACCACAATTTCCATAGGACTCAATGATCGATATTATTTGGCAAATTATTGAAGTCTGTTACCTTCCTTGAGGGAGCCACATCTTATCAGTTTAAGTGTTACATGTGTTGGATTATGATTGTTGTCCCATGTTGATTAGTTCTGGCTGGTAAAACCATTCTTTCGTCCATTTCTAATAAATGTGTTTGTCTTTAGTCAAATACACATCTAATCTATAATATCTCAGCCAAATTAAACAATTAATTTTTAAAATTTATTTATTCAAGATTGGAAATCGCTGAACAAAAAATTCATATTTGGTAAATGCTGAAAACTGAGACATCAAAATGCAATTAATTAATATACAATGTTTTTTTCTGCAGTACTTTCAAGAAAATGGCTCCAAAAGCCATAAAGGAGATCAGGAAGTTTGCACAGAAGGCCATGGGGACTACTGATGTAAGGGTGGATGTGAAGTTGAACAAAGCTGTTTGGAGCAGGGGTATTAGGAGTGTGCCCAGAAGGGTTAGGGTTCGAATTTCAAGGAAGCGCAATCCTGAAGAAGATGCTAAAGAGGAGTTGTATTCACTTGTTACAGTTGCTGAGGTGCCACCTGAGGGGCTTAGAGGATTGGGTACTAAAGTTATCGAGGAAGAAGACTAATTTTGTGAAATTGAGAGATCTTTTAGGTTCTTCAGAAACTTGGTGATTTTATGTTTGTTTAGAGCATTTAATAGCCCTGCCCTTATTGGAAATGGGAAAAGTTTTATTTTTTTAGTCAGTCTGTGCCCCTCTGCAAGCCAGATTTCCTAGAGATCAATGGCAGTTCATATTCCATTATTATTGAAAGCGGTTCTTGGTTTTTCATTTTATCTTTGATCTCAGCTATGGCAATAGACTTTTTCTATACCTTGATTGATTTTCTATTCGTTGTTAACTGAGTATGGTTTGATGCGAGTCTTTTTTCTTATTTGTATATTCATTTGTGTTTTACATAATTATGTATATAATTCTGTCACAGAGGAAGCTATCACAGGATTTGCAGCCTTGATTGGATTTTTTATAGGCTAGCCTTACAATGTTCATGCATACTTTATTCATCCTTAAAGGTGAAATGGCTTTTTTTTTTTTAAAGTTTACTATTTAGATTGTATATAATGGTTCATTTATATGGCCATCTAGAAGTTAGTTGAACCAAGACGAGTTCGTGCTTCTGCCTTGTTATGATGCTATAGTGCATTCCCATGGACCCATTGATGACTTGGTAGTGTAAATCATTTGGGCAATGGAGTGATTGTTCTTCCTGTTAATACTACTTTAAGTTATGAATATGATCTTCAGACATTATGATATGGAACAAATGGTAGGGTTGCCTTAATACCTTTCACTTGTTGGTCAGATTTTTGAAGGTTGGTTTTGCAAGTTCAGATGACATGGTTACATACAAAGGCATCTCTCATTTGCTTGCCTTGCAAGTTATTCTGCCCATGTTTATGTATATGTATATTACATTTCAATAAGAGTGTAATTCAATGTCGTCATTCAATTGTGGCACTATTTCAGTTCTTGATGCCATCCTGCAGAAAATAAGTTATGGTATGAAGGATGAGAATGTCCGGAACCCTTGTGAGATAGAGATTCATGAAAAATCCTTTCGTGAATGTACCCCTTGTGAGATAGAGATTCATGAAAAATTCTTTCGTGAATGTACAAGTATTGTTTGTGCTCATGTGGAGCTGCAAGGAACAGAAGTTCTGGGCTATTCTTGATTATCCTTCACTAGTATTTGATAATCAATTCCACACAATTCCTGGTTGTGATGGTTTGTAATTACCCTAACTACAGGAATAATTTGTGTACAAGTCTTAAATTTTCTATTCCCAAACTGCCCTACCTTGAGAGATGCTGCATGTTGTTGAATAGGCACATCTTAATTTGCTTGCAACATGTACCTTAAAAATAAAGTATGCAGAGGTACGCTGATCCTTCGTGTTTAAAAAAGCTTGTCCAGATGGGTACATCAATTATAAGTTTATAACTAGTGATTACTTGTTCCATTGCCACTGCATATTTTGTTTAACATCTATTTTGAGAATTGGACAGTTCAAGCTATCTATACTATAAAGATGCAGGTGTTGCCAAGCAGGACCTAATCTAATGCCTTTTTACAAGAGTGATCCAGCTTGAATGTTTCAATTAATTTGGAGAAAGATACATCCTTCTAATAAAGCTTGTACGTTCAATTATACGAGTACTTTTCTTTTTGTTAGGCTTGTAGATTAATTATCCATTATCTTCGGGGAAGATATACTCCATGAAAGGAGAACTTTACACTGTTCAAGAAAAAAATTCTTTTACCATATTTCAGCCGATTATAGCTTTCTACACTTCTGTCCTATTGATTTCTCTTCAATTTTGCGATTTCATGGAGCCTTCTTTCTATGACTTAGCAGTTGGGCCTGAAATTTGGCTGCTATATTTTATTTATTCAGCCATAAATAAGCAAGGATAATTTAGTCATGCATTAATGATGTTATAAGCTAAACTATGGACGTAAAGTTAAATGGTCAATTTGAGAAGGGGGGTGTTGTAGCTCTGTTATTGAAGTTCATCGTTTATTAATAATTTCGAATTAAGATTCTCTATAATCTTATCCGTCTGACATTAAGAACAATGCTTATTAAGCTATTTGGAGGTCGGTTAAGAATATATGATGATAATGTAATAATCTGCCCTTTTGCATAGAAAGGTACGCCGCCGATCTCTCGTTTTTAAGAGTTTGTGGCCTTGTGCAAATTGGGTTATATATTTTTAGCTTTTGTAATACTTTTTCCTTAGAATAGAATATTACTTAAATATGTGCAAATTTTATAAGCCTTTGTTCCTTAGACAAGTAAATATGAATTCTTTATTTAAGAATTTATAAGAGCTCCCAATTCAAGCTCATTTCTTTTTTGGATCTATTTATATTGTAGATCTTGTCTAACAATGGCGATTTTTGTGATTTATGATTTTATTTTACAAGTTTTTGGTCTACAACATAGTTTGGTATGATCTAGATATTATCTTCAAGTATAATTCTAGTGATGCTATTAAGTGCATTTTTATGGCTTGTTGTAATGCTGATTCATGTTTTTTTGACTTGTAATATTGCTAAATACTCTTGAAAGGTCTACTCCATCTCCACTTAATGCTACATAAACATTTCTAGTGGCACAATATGGAGAGATTGGATGTTGTCTAATCCGTCATTGTCTTTGTCAAGACCCTAGACAGTTATAGGCCAAATTGCTAGTCTACTCAAAATTTACAATACTCTCAAGTGTTACATTGTGCCTTTGTCCTTAAAGGGGTAGAACCCCCATGTGAATCAATGGGTTCCCCTCATAAGTAGAGGCACAACGCCCTCATGGTGTATGGGGCAATGCCTTACAATCCATGCCTGATCATTACATTTGACATTGTACAAAATAATCATCAAAAGGTAGAGCCACATGGATCAATTGTGTCAACTTACATACATACATACATACATACACACATACATATACATGCATATATATCAAATATGATAATTATTAAACATAGGATAGATGTGGCCTACAAAAGATAATACCACCACACATCCCCCTAAGATTATGCTATGTATTAAGAATTTGTAACACATTAAAAAACTTGTATGTTCTAGTTTTTTTATCTTTTCTATGTACCTTCCTCTAATCTATATTTATCTGCTATTGTCAATAGTGCTTTTGTATACACACTTTTTACATTCTCAAAGCTTTGATTGTTGTCCCCCATATATACCCTGGAATCTAGTTCAAATAGGAAGCCTAGTAATACGATGCTATTATGCTATACATTTTTTGTACTTTATTTTTGTTGGTATTTCAAGTTAAATACATTGAGTTGTAGCAATAAAGCTTATCTTAATATCCATGTGATCTTGTAAATATAGCCTTAGTTGATGATATTCAAACATGACTGTTTTGGACGTGGTAGTAGTACAAGGTAAGGCATTTTAAAGTTCATATTTTAAAGACCATGAAATTAGGCATAGATTTGATTTTAATCAGCTATCTTATAATCTGTGGTTTCACTCAATCTTACAAATTTTAATTCTTACTCGTCTTAAGCATATCAAATCTTTTCTTCATCCTACTATTTGCCTCTTTTCACAAATCATATGAACCGGTTTCCTTCTAGCAAAAAAGGGTGCATACAATGCAACCAAACATGATACAAGAACAAGTTTGATTCTTTGGGAAACTACTAGGAGAAAATGTGAACACTAAAAGGAAATTTAACTCTCCTCAATAACATTGTCACTTGTTCGGAGAAAAAGCATATGAAAGATCTTGACATTTGTACCTATACTAAAAGTAAGACATATGGAAAAATCACGTGCCTATGTAGAATACATATTTCAATTGCAATATATAGGAGAATGAATCCCAACCTTCGAAATTTTAGGACTATTGTAGGAGATGCAATTGTATTTATTTCAAATTAATATCCTTTGTTAATACAACATGAGTGGGGACTTGCAAGCAGAGAAAGCTAACTCCTAGTCAAAAAGCACCTATGTATGTAACATGATATTGTACCCCCCATATCCCATGCCACGCGGTGGACAAAAGGCACCAACGGAAAGTCTTGATGGATGGTTAGCCGTGTGTCGTCAAGTGTCCTCACCGAAAAAGGATGTGTGTCACGATAGGAAAGTCGAAAAGCTAAAAAAAACGCACATAAACATCCCCATTTTCCACATTTTCATTTTGCAGTTTGCTGGGTGGGGAGGGATGCGTAGGCAAGGAAAATGGAGTTGCAAGTGCAACACCAACAGGTATGTATTTTCCATTGTATATGCCATTTTGCCATTATGTAGGGACTATGAAGCATGACTGTTAAATGGGTTTATGTGAAGCAATGAACTATGAAGTATGTCTGTTAAATGGGTTTTATGTCCTCTGAAAATAAAATGTTTTGTTTGTCACCCCATTTCCACATTTTCATTTTTTCGTTTGTTGGGGAGGGACGCACGGGCGAGGAAAATGGAGTTGCAAGTGGCAACGAAATGGAGTTGCAGGCAACCAAACCAGTAAAAACCCATAATGATAAAACACATTTGACAGGCACAACACCAACAAGTATGTATCCACCATTGTATATGCCATTTTTCCATTATGTAGGGACTGTGAAGCAGGCTGTTAAATGGGTTTCTGTGAAGCAATGAACTATGAAGCATGAATGTTAAATGGGTTTTTTGTCCTCTGAAAACAAAATGTTTTGTTTGCTTGTAGGGTTTTCAACATAGCTATTTGGGTAAGTGCACAAAGATGGTTTCCAAAAAGGGGATTTAAGTGGACAACTTTTTTTTGAAATCAGGAAATACTGACTTTGGACATGAAATTGAGGATAGTTACACTCCAAATTTTGAGATGGAACAAAAACAAGGATCGAAGTGTTCCGAGTCTACTTGCTAAACTACTAATTTATTTTTTAAATGGTTGATATTAAGGGGTTCAAAAGAAGGGCATACACAAATTGGTGTTGTTTTTGTCAAAAAAACATAACATAGCAACTCTTGTACGACCCTCATACAGTGAACTTTTTTTTAGTGCTTTTAAAATTGCAACGGTCAAAAGTTAGCTAACAGTATGTAGTTGATGCACGATTTTTTTGATAATTTTTTAATGAATATTTGATTTTTTACTAATTTTCGAATTGGACATTTCCTGAAAAACAGAATTTTGTCCGTGCTACCCTTACAAATTTTGGAAACTAATTGATTGATTGATTTATTTATTTTTTTAAATTTGTAGAATGGAGTCTAGTTTATAAAAATGTAATTTATTTGAAAATTTGATGAATGGTTAATTTATAACGAAAAAAATACCAAACAATTCTTTTTGGCAAAAAAGAGACATACAAATAAAATAAATTATGGATGAAAGGATTAACATTTTTAGAAAGTGAAAAAAATTATGTCGTTGGATAGTAAGAGAGAATCCAACATTATCCATGTGCTCGATTTTTTCGATATTGAACCACGTGCAATTCTGACGGTGAACACGAACTCGATTATGTGAAATATGGTAGATTTTTTAAAAACACGTCTCTGGTTGTTGGGAATGCCTTCCAAGCCTTTGGGTTGGTATTCCAAGGAAAATACCAAGCCTAAGGCTCGGAAATTCCCAAAGCAAGATATATTGCGAGCGCGCTATAACGCGCTCGTGTTATATTTCAGTTTTGACATTATTTTTGCTTCTGTAGGAAACATGTCAACTAAGACATAACGCGAGCGCGTTATAACGTGCTTGCGTTATGTTCTCCTTTATGTTAAATGCCAATATATTGAATGTATGCTGATATATTTGTATGTTTGTATGTACATGTATGCTTGTATGTCATGTATGCATGCTTGTATGTATGTACGTATGCCTATATATTGTATGTATGTATGTAAGATTGTATCTACACATGTATGTATGTATTTAAAGGGAGGGAGAATTTAGAGAGAGAGAGAGAGTCTGGAGAGATGGAGAGGGGGTGGAAGTGAGAGTTTAAGAGAGAGGGAGTGGGAGAGAAGGGGTTGGAGTGAGAGGGACTTAGTTAGATAGGGTGGGAGGGATAGAGGAAGGGAGAGAGAGAGAGAATTGAGAGAGACAGAGAGAGAGAGAGGGGAGAGAGAGATAGAGAGAAAAATAGAGTTTGTAGGTAGGGTGCCAAAGGGAGAGACTTGAGAGTGTGAGGGGGGTGAGAGGGAGAGACTTGAGAGATAGGTAGTGAGAGGGAGTGTGAAAGAGAGGGAGTGTGAGAGAGAGGGAGTGGGAGAGAGAGGGAGTGAGAGTGAGAGACCTGAGAGAGGGAGAGGGTGTGGGAGGGAGTGACCTGATAGAGGTAGAGAAAGAGGGGGCTATATTGAGAGGGACTTATCTAGGTAGGGTGGAAGGGATAGATAGAGAGAGGGGAGAGAGATAGAGAGAGAGAGTTACCTAAGTAGGTTGCCAGAGGGAGATACTTGAGAGAGAGAGGGGGCGTGGGAGGGATAGACATGAGAGAGGGAGAGAGAGGGAGTGGGAGAGAGTGGGATAGAGTGGGAGGGACATAGAGAGAGATGGATAGAGGGAGCGAGAGAGGGTGGTAGGGATTGATTGAACGAGAGGTATGTAGAAAGAGGGAGATGGTAGATAGAGACAATTAGAGAGGGTAGGAGGGAGGGGGGACGGAGAGGTGATAAGTATAGATAGAGAGAAAGTGATAGGGGTTGAGGGTATAGGGTTGAGAGATTAGGGTGGAGGACGTATAGGGTTGATGGTTTCTAGGGTATTAGGGTTTAAGTTTTGAGGGTTGAGGGAATAGGGTCGATGGTAGAGGGTATAGGGTAGAAGGTTTAAGGGTTTAGGGTTGAAGGGTTTAGGGTTAAGGGTTTACTTGGTTGAGGGTAGAGGGTTTAGGGTATAGGTTTGAGGGTATATGGTTGAAGGATTAGGTTCAGGGTCCAATGTAAGGGGTAGAGGGTATAGGGGTAGAGGGTTTAGGGTTTAAGGATTGAGGGTTGAGGGATTAAGGGCTGAGGGTTGAGAATTGAGGGTTAAGGGTTTAATGTATAGGGTATAGAGTTGAGGGTTGAGGGTTGAGGGTTTAAGGGT
>CM021101.1:739944406-740130415 GCA_007115665.2 Sequoiadendron giganteum | reverse complement strand
ACTCTCTACCCTCTACCATCAATCCTCTACCCTCTACCCTCAACCCTAATCCCCCAACCCTTAAACCCACTTAGTAAACTCTCTACCCTAATCCATCAACCCTCTTGACCCTTAAACCCTCAACCCTTAAACCCTTAAACACTCAACCCTAAACCCTTGACCCTCAACCCTCAACCCTTAAACCCTAAACTCTAAAACCCTCTACCCTCTACCCTCAACCCAATACTCTCTACCCTAAACCCTAATCCCTCAACCCTTACATTGTTAAATCCAAGAAAACTCTCTACCCTAATCCCTAAACCCTCAACCCTTAATCTCTCAACCCTTATAACCTCTACCCTATATATTGGACCCTCAACCCTAATCCCTCAACCCTCAACCCTATACCCTCAACCCTCAACCCTCAATCTTCAACCCTCAACCCTTAAACCCTCTACCCTCTACCCCATACATTAAACCCTCAACCCTCAATTCTCAAACCTCAACCCTTAATCCCTCAACCCCCAATCCTTAAACCCTAAACCCTCTACCCCTATACCCTCTACCCCTTACATTGGACCCTAAACCTAATCCTTCAACCATATACCCTCAAACCTATACCCTAAACCCTCTACCCTCAACCAAGTAAACCATTAACCCTAAACCCTTCAACCCTAAATCCTTAAACCTTCTACCCTATACCCTCTACCATCGACCCTATTCCCTCAACCCTCAAACCTTAAACCCTAATACCCTAGAAACCATCAACCCTATAGGTCCTCCACCCTAATCTCTCAAACCTATACCCTCAACCCCTATCAATTTATCTCTATCTATACTTATCACCTCTCCCTCCCCCCTCCCTTCTACCCTCTCTAATTGTCTCTATCTACCGTCTCCCTCTTTCTACATACCTCTCGTTCAAGCAATCCCTACCACCCTCTCTCGCTCCCTCTATCCATCTCTCTCTATGTCCCTCCCACTCTCTCCCACTCTCTCCCACTCTCTCATGTCTCTCCCTCCCACCCCCCCTCTCTCTTAGGTGTCTCCCTCTGGCAACCTACTTAGGTAACTCTCTCTTTGTCTCTCTCCTCTCTCTCTATCTATCCCTTCCACCCTACCTAGATAAGTCCCTCTCAATCCACCCCCCTCTTTCTTTACCTCTATCAGGTCACTCCCTCCCACACCCTCTCCATCTCTCAAGTCTCTCACTCACACTCCCTCTCTCTCTCATGCTCCCTCTCTTTCACACTCCCTCTCACTACCTATCTCTCAAGTCTCTCCCTCTCACCCCCCTCACACTCTCAAGTCTCTCCCTTTGGAACCCTACCTACATAACTCTCTTTTTCTCTCCATCTCTCTCTCCCCCCTCTCTCTCTCTTCGTCTCTCTGAATTCTCTCTCTCCCACTGCCCCTCTCTCTCTCCCACCCCCTCTCGCTCTCCCTACCTAGCTAATTCCCTCTCACTCCAACCCCTTCTCTCCCACTCCCTCTCTCTTAAACTCTCACTTCCACCCCCTCTCCATCTCTCCATACTCTCTCTCTCTCTCTAAATTCTTCCTACTTTTAAATTCATATGTAAATACATACATACAAGCATAATACATACGTACATATAATCCTACATCCATACAAGCATACATACATGTGTAGATACAATCTTACATACATACATACAATATATATGCATTGATACATACAGGCATACACACATACATACAAGCATGCATACATGACATACAAGCATACATGTACATACAAACATACAAATATATCATCATACATTCAATATATTGGCATTTAACATAAAGGAGGACATAACGTGAGCACGTTATAACACGCTCACATTATGTCTTAGTTGACATGTTTCCCGCAGAAGCAAAAACAATGTCAAAGCTGAAATATAACGCGAGCGTGTTATAGCGCACTCGCGTTATATATTTCTTTGAGAATTCCCTAGCCTTAGGCTTGGTATTTTCCTTGGAATACAACCCCAAACGCTTGGAAGACATTCCCAACGATCAGAGACATGTTTTTAAAAAATCTACCATATTTCACATAATCGAGTTCGTGCTCACTGTCAGGATTGCACGTGGTTCAATATCGAAAAAATTGAACACATGGGTAATGTTGGGTTCTCTCTTAGCTATCCAATGATGTAATTTTTTTCACTTTCTAAAAATGTTAAGTCTTTCATCCATAATTTATTTTATTTGTATGTCTTTTTTTTGCCAAAAAGAAGTGTTTGGTATTTTTTTTGTTATAAATTAACCGTTCATCGAATTTTCAAATAAATTACATTTTTATAAACTAGACTCCATTCTACAAATTTCAAAAAATAAATAAATAAAAATTCAATTAGTTTCCAAAATTTGTAGGGGTAGCATGGCCAAAATTCAGTTTTTCAGGAAATGCCCACTTCGAAAATTAGTAAAAAATAAAATATTCATTAAAAAACTATCAGAAAAATCATGCATCAACTACATACTGTTAGCTAAGTTCTGACCATTGCGATTTTAAAAATACTAAAAAAAAGTTCACCGTACGAGGGTCGTACAAGAGTTGCTATGTTATGTTTTTCTGACAAAAACAACACCAATTTTTGTACGTCCCTCTTTTGAACCCATTAATATCAACCATTTTAAAAATAAATTAGTAGTTTAGAAAGTAGACTTGGAGCACTTTGATCCTTGTTTTTGTTCCATCTCAAAATTTGGAGTGTAACTATCCTCAATTTCACGTCCAAGGTCAGTATTTCCTGATTTCAAAAAAAAGTTGTCCACTTAAGTCCCCTTTTTTGGGAACCATCTTGGTGCGCTTACCCAAAATATCTATAGTTTGAGGTCCTAGATCATACTATAGTGGAAGATGTGTTTGACAATATGTCTATCTAGTGAAATAGGGTATCTGGGAGAAATGAGATTGCTCCACATTTCTTTGTAGTGAAGGTTTTGATGTTGCATATTTAAGAACATGATTATATCATTTGTATCTACCTTACCTTGAAGTCTCAGGTGTCGGGTTGTTCTGTAAAGCTTTCTGGTGTGTTGGATGTCTATGACAGTATGTCTAGTTGTGTAGAATGAAGGTGTTCTTGAGTTTTAGGTGGTTGTAATAGTGGTATAGAATATTTTGATGACGTTGGATTATTCTAAGATATTGTATGGATATTGTGGAATGTTGTTCTATGGTCAACGAGATTTTTCCAAACCTTGAGAGGTGTGCTTGGAGTTGCTTGTTAGTGTTAGTGCAAGCTTGGCCGACCTAGCATGTTAGTGCTAATAGTGGAGGATAATTGTTTGAGGAAGTATTGAAAAGCATGTTGATGCAAATTTTGGTCCCAATTAAGTAGTGGTGTGGTTTATCTTCACTTATTTATAGTGTGGAAGTGTTTGGTGCCGACCTATTGGGTGTTGTCGGTTGAGGTGTATATGTTTTCTTAAGGTTGACCTAATTGAGGTTGTTTTAGGTCACAAAGGGTATAAATGTAAGGATAATTGTTGTGGAGATTAAAAGTAGAGTGTGTGATGTGAAATATGCTAATGTGATCAAGTGTGATGATCTAAGTGTGAGCCTTAATGGCTATGACTTCCTGATGCAGTGAGTAGAAGGTTTCTACATTTTAGTTTGTTTGATGAGATGCTTGTGCTTCAGTGGATCTGTACATTCGACATATGAGAGATGCATTGTTAGTAGTTGAAATTAGCAGTGAGCCACCCCTTCTATTCTTCTTTCTTTTGGATAGTGAGTCCTTTGGCAGTGAGCCACTAGGAGTGAGCATTTCTTTATCCTTCTGGGCAATGAGCCCTCAGTAGTGACCCTTATTATATTCCATATTGTAATTCATATATTAGTAAGATAATCCTCATAGTGGTTTTCCCTTCTTGGGTTTTCCATGTAAACCTAGTGTTATTATGTGTTTGGATGTGTTTTTCATTACTACTTTACATGTTTACATTATGTTAATGTATGATAAGGGTTTAATGGTTGTTAAGCGTTTAAGGGTTTAAGAAAATCTGAATGTTGATGAGGGTTTGTGATGTTTAAAGTATACAAATGATTCACCCTCCTCTCAATTGTCTTGCGTATCTAACAATATGCTTAGTTATTTTGTTAGCATATTAACTACAATCAAAATTTCCTTTATTTCTTGAATACTAAAGCGGATCTCCATAACAAAATTGTCAAATTTTTGAGTTGTCAAAAGGTTGATCTTTGTGCTACTTACCTTGGTTTACCTTTGGCTGCTAGGAAGTTTCCCAATAACTGTTGGAATGGTATTATGAAAATAATCTAAATAAAACTTGTTGGTTGGAAAAGAAAACTCCTTAGCCTAGTAGGTAAGTATCACCTTCTTAAATTATCTGTTCAAAACATTCATATTTATTTTTCATCCTTATTCAAGATTTGTGATTTTATGGTGGAGCATATAGAGAAAATGCAAAAAAAAAAATTATGGATAGGTATGGAGGAAAAAAATAGTTTATTTTTATTTAATTGCGATATGATTTGTAAACCCAAAAAATTTGGAGGTTTAGGCATGATAAGTTTGCAACAATTCAATACAACACTTTAATCTAAAATTGGTTGGGACCTACTTTTGAATGAAAAAGACTAGGCTAATATTGCAAAAGCTAAATACCTAAGGAATGTGAATAAAAAACTTCTTGCTCTCTTCTATTCCTAAAGTTTTTGTAATATAGAATAATATTTTGAAAATAAGGTTCTTTCTTAGACAAGAGACTAGATGGCGTGTAGGGAATAGTAAAAAAATCAATTTCTGGAATGATACTGTAATGTAGTAAAATGCATACCCTTGCATTTTCACACTTGTTTGGGCCCGCCTTGCTTTATTTATCCTTCTTTATGGCTTAATTGGTCCTATTTTGTGTCCACAAGCCCTATGAATGATACATTTTTTTGTTTAATCTCAAAATTCTCCAATGCATAAGTGATATCCTAATGACTTTGATTGGTGTGTCCCTAATGTTTGGTTGGGACTAAAACACCACTAAGGGGGTCTTTGTCCCCCCAAGGTCCCAGGACCCTAATTTTGAGGTATCTTGTTTGGGCCCCTTTTTGGTGTCTGTGCCCCAAGTTTCATCACTTGGGACTAAGAAGCCACCTAGGGCATCTTAGTCCTCCTTGAGTCATTTTTGGGATTTAATTTCAAATCTTGGCGGGATTTAGCCTCCTTCATTTAATGAATTCATATGTCGGCTTGGTGTGATACAATTTCATGATATTAGGCATAGAAAAGTATAAATACAAGGTTCATTCATTCATTTTCATCCTAAGCATTCAAGTATTCATTCCTAAGGAAAATTTATAAGATCAAGTGCATTCAAGAGTAATTCATCAAGTATTTGGAGCCATCATCAAGATTCAAGCATCATGTCAAGGGTTTAGTGCATCCATTCATGTTGTTGAGCCAAGATTGTGGATGTAGCATTGAAGATCTATCTACAACCATTGTTCATATCATATTCCAAGGTCTAAGATCTACATTATTCATGGCCACTATATGGTAGATTATAAATTTTCTTCACAAGACATCATACAAGGTGATATCATTTACATATTTCATGTTTCATGCTTCATTTTATTCATTTCATCATTTAGTTTAATTACCTACAAGGGGTTTGACCAAGGCAAACCCCCATTCAATAACAACCAACAAGTTTTCCCTCTCTTGTGTGTTTATATTTTCATAGCTAGGTTGAAGACTTGAAGATCACTTGGAGTGCAAAGTTGTCAAAGTTTTAAAGTTGCATTGCCAAAATTGTCATCTTCACAAAAACTCACCTACAGGTTAGATCCAACTGTTTCAGAACCTAAGATCCAGAAGGAAGAAAGTGTAGATCTAGGAGATTAGGACCACATTCAGACTTTTTAGAAATTTAGAGTTGGACTAAAATGCCATCTTGGGCGTCTTAGTCCTCCACAACATATTTTTTAGAGATTCTTCAAGATTTTGTTCTGGCATCCAAAGATTCTATGTTTTCCCTGAAAAACAACGGGACTAAAACGCCATCTTGGGCATCTTAGTCCTCCAAGGCATATTTTAACAACTTGTTTACATTTTCGGAATCCTCATTACATCTCCAAACTTCCCAAGTACACATGCTCTAACTTGGTGTAGCTTAATTTCATCATTTGCACTCATTATTTGGCTTACATTACTAGATTTTATGAGTTAAATGGTAAAGTTTCTTTTCCAAGCATTTGCTTGGTGGTGAACCCCTTAAAATATAAACGAACCCCATTCCTAGGTCCTCCTAATTGTGAATTGAATCACCTTGTGAGGTTGTTAGTCAATCCTATTAGGGTTCCTAGGACATTATTTAATGATAATAGGAGAAAAGTGGTGTTCTATGACCTAGGTTATAAAGCACCCTTTTTCCTATTAATCATTTTGGTGAACCCAAATTTTTTTGAGCATTCTTCCTTTTCTTATTTGGAGTCCTTTAGAGTCCTAGATCTAGATTGCATCTTGCATTAGTGAAATTGCATCTAGGGTTTCTTGCATCTTGCATTAGTGAAATTTCATTTAGGGTTTCCTATTTTTGCATTAGTGAAAGTGCATATAGGTTGCATTTTTCCTTTCTTGCATCATTACATTTCATTAAACTGAAAAGTGTATTGTTCATTCTCTTAATTGATTGTTATTGCATTGAAATTTGAAAAATTGCATTTCAATGTTACATTCAATTGCTTGTTAGTCATTGCTTTTCTTTGCATCCATTTGCACCATTCTCTGTTTCCAAACATCAGTTCCCTGGGTAGGCAACTTGAGAAAGTTGTTATCAAGTTTGTTTTTCTCAAAAAAATCTCTGCTAGGACTAAAATGCCCTTCCTGGCATCTTAGCCCCTCTTAGATTTTTCTGCTCATAATCATCTCTCTGTTGTTTGCTGCCTGTTTCAACCTCTAGAACTTCAAAATCTCATCAAGAGGACTAAAATGCCCTTACTGGCATCTTAGTCCATATTGAATTTGACTCTCTTGTTTTTAGGGTTTGAAATTATTTTTCTGTGTTTCAGTGGGATGATTTTAGTTTGGTGTTTCAGTTTCCAAAATTGTTGTTATTCTAATTTCTTTCATTTCAAGTATATTTGCAAGCATAGGAAATTGTGTTCATTGAATTTTTTGTGGTTTATCTCTTGTATGAGCTATATTACTTGGTGTCCTACTACAAATACTATGGTTAGACGAAGTGCAAGACTCATGGCATCCCGACGTGATAAGACACTTGTTGTGGATCTTGGGTTATCGAGCTCTCTTACTTCTAGTATTGGTACTAGGTCACTAGGTATGGACCATACCTTTGACACCTCCTTTGCCATGCCCACCTTACCTACAAGCGTTATGCCAAGTGTTCAAACAATGGTTGATCATATTCCTCAAGAAAACATAATGAGAATGCATGAAGAACTAGCCCATTTACAAGATAGTGTGAGTACTAAAAACATTTCCAACACTGTTATACCTTCCATAGGTAGTATTCACCGCATGATGGAAAGTGATGAAGGACTGGAAGTTATGCATAACATAGCTCATATCTTTGGAAAACATCTTCCTTCCACAACTAATGGTGCTTAAACTTCAAACAATGTGCAAGGAGGAAATCAAACTCCCCCCTCTTCAACCATGGCATCCATTCCAACCTACACATCTCCTCAAGTGACACAAAAAATGCAACCAACTAGTAATATCCTTCCTACCTCACACATTTCCGCTAGTTCTCCTTATACCTATGTGGCATCCAATCTCATACCTCCTCCCACAAGCAATCCATTCATTTCCAATACATACACACCACCACCATATTCACCTCTATCTTACACCACAAGCAATGATCCCATCATTAACCACCTTTGACAAATCTTTTCATCCCTTCAACACCAAGTTTCTACCATAAATCAAAATCAAAATGGTCCACCTTCATATTATGTCATGAGTAATCCATTATCCTTGGAGATATTGAAAACTTTGATGCCACAAGGTATAGAGATCCCTAGATTTGAGAAATATGGAGGAAAGGGAGATCATACTAATCATGTTAATGCCTTCACTACTTTGTGTAGTGACTTTATCCTTGAGGACAAAATTTTGGCTAAACCTTTTTTGCGATCCTTGAAAGACATGGCCTTAGACTAGTTTTTTGCATTATTGAATAACTCACTTCGTTTATTCAATGAACTTGTTGAGGAATTTATTAACAATTTCCAAGTGCACATGGTTCACAAGATGACATTGGTTGATTTGATGAGATGCAAGCAAAATGAAGGTGAAAAATTCACTCACTTTATTTCATGCTATCAGTCGCTTTATTCCCAAATCAGTGTGAAGGTTCTTGATTCTCACCTCCAAAATATGTTCATAGAAAACTTACACAATAAGATAAGGTAAAATATCACCATGATGAAATTTACTTCCTTCATGCACCTATGCACTTCCCTTAGATATTACCAAAATGCTATAAGTGCTAGTGAACCAAAAGCTACCCCTACTCATCCTGAAAAGTCCAAAAATTCAAACCAAAACACTCATCAACCTTTCAAAAGACCACATAATAATTTCCTTCAACTAAATTCCACCTCTCAACCTACCCAAGCTGTTGATACCCAAGTAGCCGCTATAAAGAAGAGTAATCCTTATATATTTGGGGATCCGAAAAGACAATTTACTCCCTTACCCAACACCCTTCACAACATTATGACCCAACTCTTAAACAAAAACATGCTTACCTTACCTCCCATCCAACCCCTTGACCCTATTAAGCCATTAACTCCAAGCTTTAGACACAATGCCTATTGTGCTTATCACCAACAAAAAGGAAATGAAACAGAGCATTGCAAGCATCTTAATCATCTTGTGCAAGACCTCATTGATTCCAATCATATCCTAATTGGAGGTGTGAATGACAAAGGTAATAAGTCTGTAGCTCCTCCCAACCAAAACTTGCAAATATTTACCAATCCCATGCCCAACCATAATATTTTAGTTGTTAAGGCTAGCAAAACTAAGCTTGATGTGATAAATGTTGACATAGATGATGAACATATGAGCACTCAAGAAAAAATCCTATGGATGATGATGAGCATAATCCTATAGATACTGATGAACAAAGTCCTATTGATACAATGATAGGAGTGGTTGACATTGAGCCTCGTAAACAACAAACCATTAACATTACTTTCTCTTCAAAAGAAACAATTAAACATGCACTTGATGGTCCTCTTTACATAGCCGACATAATCAATAATAAGCCCACTCTTGGGATTTTAATTGATCTCGTCTGTGGAGAGAATGTGATCACAGAAGAACTCTTATATTTGCATGAACTCACTCAAGATAGATATTATAAACCAAAAGCATGGATCAAAATGCATGATGATTTTGATCATGCTACGATGGGCTTGATCACACTCCCTTTACAAGTAGGACCAAAGAAATAAAATGTATCATTCTCTATCATCTCTAATTCAAACCAATTTCATGTGAAGTTAGGCTACAAATGGCTTCACTCCATGAATGCGGTCCCATCTATTGTCTATAAGTGCTTAAAGTTTCCAGTCGGCAATGGAATATTCATCATAAACCATAGTGGCTTTAGACTCCCATCTTCCCATAGAGAATTCTCCTTAGACTATTTCTAGGCTGAGCCCATGGAACCTATAAGAAAACGTGAAGACTTCCTTTTCCTATCCTACCAAAATTTCAAACCAAAATGCATAACCAAGCTATCCCTTGAAAACTTGCCTCCACCCATGCGTGAACCTCCACCACCTAAAAAAGACAATGTTGAGCCTAAAGCTCTTCCAACAAACTAGGGAAAACTTTAGTGGCGAATCTTTGCCAATTGGCGAATATTTGAAATTGGGACCTCCAAAAATGGCGAATAATACAAGCTAGAAAGGATGCCGAATCGCCAGGTTTTTACAAAAAAATAAATTTGTCTCGATTAATTCGCCAATGCATTATTTTTTAAACGACGCATCATCAGAACTAATTCGCCAGTAGTTTATACTGTAAATACAAATATTATTTATATTCACCAGTAATTTTATATTCTTACAATTAATTTTTGGGAAATATCGCCACTAATAATAATTTACCATTTCATTTTAGGGATATTTTAGCCTTGAATAGGTTTATTATTTATTCCCATCGGTTAGCTTTTTAATCGAATGGCTGCAAGTGAATTCCGTGACTTTATTTGCATGTGCCTTTTAAAAAGGTTGTTGAGGCCTAGAATTTGTTTGGGCCACACGATTAGATTTGATCATGTGGCCCAAAAGAAATTTCGGGACTCAACAACCTTTTTAAAAGGTACATGCATATAAAGTCATGGAATTCACTAAGTGCATATAAAATCGTTGTATCGGCAGGACATCCCTAAGTGTCCCACCGATGATGTTCACTCACACCAATATTCACTCACGGAATGAACTTGCAGCCATTTGATTTAAAAGCTAATCGATGGTAAAATTTTCAAGTTTCATTTAGTCTTACTTTTCAAGTGAGATTTTTTAAAAACACTTCATCCGTGTGTGCTCCAATGCATTTTCAATAGTGAATTTATGCTTGGTGGCAAGGGGCTCTGCCCCTCGACCCCGCATGTATTGCGACAAGAGCGCGTCGGGGCCGCTGTTCCCGGACCCTGTGAGGGGGCGTTGCCCCTTGAACCCCACAAGGGGGCTCTACCCCCTTGACCCCCATAAGGGATGCTACCCCTTGACCCCGCCGGTGGCTGCTGCTCTCGGGCCCCTACTTCAATATTAAAAAAAATAAAAAAATATGGGGGAACTGCGTGACCAACTATGCAATTTTTTAAAGGAGAGATTCACCATTGTAATTAATCATTTTAGTGATTATTCACTAGGATTCGCCAGTGTGATTATTTTTTTTTACCACTTATTCATTAAGATTCGCCAGGATTTTACAAATTTTTGAATAATGTGCATAAGATTCGCTAGGGAAAATTAATAATTCTTTTCAAATAAAAGGAAAGATTCACCAGGATTTTACACATTTTCTAAGGGGGGGGTTTCTTAAAGTTATCCCTACAGCAAACCAAGACCCATCCATTAACACACCCTTACCTGTTTCCTACACGAGACCTAGAGAAAATCAAACAAGTCTTAATTTGCTGCCTAAGTGCAAATTTATAAATCCAAAGAGAAAGTGGTCAAACAACCTTCCATGGTTTCTTCCGTTCTTCCCTTACAAGAAGAAAAGGAACCTATGGTTGGTCCACCCACTCCTACACAAACACATTTTGAAAACCATAATAAAAGAAATCACAATGCTAGATAGTGTAGGAGTAGGTGTCGTGCTATTGCTCAAAAGACGAATGATGAAAAAAACATTGAAATCAAAATCCGAACTTGACACAAGCAATAAATGATGAGCCTCCTCTCTTACCAGAAACTATAAATTCACCACAACAAGGATCAAAACCTTCTATGGATATTATCATCCGTCCTCCTGTTGTGGTTAACTTGGATGACGATGAGGAAACAATTAAAATCGACGAGGAAGTGCATAATGAGTTGAATTTATTATTTTCCTCATCCATGAACTTAAACAATAACAACCATGATGATCCTCCTAAATCGAGTGATTCACCATGTGTTGTGTTGGAATCTGGGAACACTGAGAGGGGGGGTGAATCAGTGTTCTACAATCTTCAACATTATTATTCTGATATTTAAACCATTTCAACATTAAACCAAAGCAAAAATGAAAACACACAAAGCAATCATCCACAACACCATAACACAAGGATATTTACGTGGAAACCCTATTAGGGGAAAAACCATGGTGGAGGTCAATCCATAATTTGAGTGCTCAAATATAAGTTTTACAAATGGGAATGCACTTACATTAAGGCTCACTGCCTAGAGCTCACTGCTCAAAATAGGAAGGCTCACTGCCTTACAAAATGTTTAGATTAAATCCATCTGAAGGGTTGAACTAAAGGAATAACATCTTCTAATGCTAGGTAACAGTTCTAGTTAGGCTCATAGATCAGATTTTGGACCTTCTATCTGATTTTGCTCTTTTTTGATTCTACTCTGCTCTGCTTCAACTCGCATCACAAATATTATATGCGCAAATGAATTTGCACAACTGCCCTTCTGAATTTCACATCACACAACAACACACTTTGCATCCATGCTTCTTTGATACCAAAAGGATATAAACAATCGATCTTATATATCCACATCAAAGGATAATATTATCTCAATGTCAGCTTTAACAAAACATATAATACTTTCCAACCGTCGGCTAAATCCTCAAATGATTCTTAACATGTACCATCCATAGTTGGCCATAACATAGTGAGGACCTAAATAAACATGTTCAAACACAAAAACACTTAAGCAATTACTCCTTAAACATCCGCAATGACTATATCCACCAAGTCAGCCTGATAGTCCTGATAAACAAAAAATTAATACACCAAATCCTCTTACACATACACCGATTGATGCGCAGACCCAAAACAAGAGAATAAGGTATTCCAGATACCCAATGACCTTCCCTGAGATGCGCAATATGAACTGATAAACTGATAATATATTGATTGACAAAATCAACTTTAATCGGATACCCTGTTCTTCACTGACTTCCAGTATGAGTAGATATTGAAGTGCGTACGAGATCCATGACTTAGGTTGCCATAAATGATAACACTAGAAGCCATATGCCAACAATCTCCCCCTTTGGTATTGATGGCTACACTTAGTGAAAAATGACTAAGTGTCAAAACTAATATGAGTATGCTGCCAAACTTCAAAACTTCAAAACATAGCTCCCTCTAAAATTGATAAGACATTTTTCACTACTCTCTCTCCCCCTTTGACATCAATGACAAACATGTATTCAATATCCCCCTTTGAAATATGACCAAAAACTTGATTCAAAACTGATTCAAAATTTGAAAAAGAACAACTGTTACTAAAGTCAGAAGATTATCTTGTATTTTTCTTTCATCTCCGGAATAAACTTCTTCCAAGCTTCTAATACAATCCCAATGATTATGATCATGCTATTATTTTCAGATGTCTAATTGATAATCTAGATGAAAGATTCCAGAATAGTGATGGTTTCTTCTAGTTTTTCTCCTTTCCTCAGTATCTCGATCAACTGCTCCAGCCTGCATTCTGTTAAGTCTTTTACTTTCCAAAAGGTGTCCACAAGCTTGTTTTTGGTGAATTGAATTTTGGTATGCCCAAACTGTAACTCTTGAATTATTTTCTTGATTGTACCATCCTGATCCTGAAACATATCAAAAAAATTTCCAATCCTATTCAGTTCTGTCTCAATTTGCTCCAACTTTTCTTTGTCTTTCCCAACTGTATGAGGCCAATGGATGCAATTGATATAAATTTTGTTTGCTGCACTTATGCATTGCCTCAGCTCATTCATTTTCTTTTCAACTTGGTAAGTGATAGCCTCAACTGCTCCTTCAAGTGTAGAATTATTTCTTCTTCTTTCTTGTTCTGAGACTCAGAGTCCATGATTTCCTTGATGCATTTGATCATCTCTTAAGGTAGAAAATTTTACAAACTCTCTAATTTTATCTGGTTGTGCACAACATGAGCACTTTTCTACATTCCATCTTCCTCATGAATAAGATGCAGTAGCTTTTCTTTGGTTAAGTCATCTTCTTCTTCACTTCCTTTTACTTTTTCTTATTCTAGTTTAGCTGATTCCATTTCTTTTCCCCGAGTGACCTCAATTTCCTTATCAAATTCCTCATCTGGAATATCTACAACCACCTGTTCTTTTCCTTTGCCTTCAACTCTTGGAGTCTTGCATATTGGAGGAGTACAGACACTAATTTCTTTCTCTTTTCTTCTTTTTCTCCACCTCACCGGAAGAGGTCCAACCAACTTCAAGTGCCTTTATCAGAAGGGAAATGCAAATTGATCCAATCTTTTCTAGTAAACCACTAAAGAAAATTTGCATATTCTTGATCATAGTTTTCTAGTTTGTTAGAGTGTTCATAAATATGCTTGCAAACTGGTTCATTTTCTTTCCATACAACATTGTTCTTCAGTGGCAAGCAATTCAAAAAATACATTATAACACATGTAATCAAAGTGCCAAACTTGAAAGGATAACTTGTCTCCTTTTTTAATTGCACATTCTCCATTAGTTGATCTTTTAGCAATCTGCATAGGTCAAAGTCCTGATCTTCCATTATCATTTTGTGAGAGATGTAAACTGCACCAACCGAGGTTGCTCCTTCTTTGTTTCTAAAAAGGGTTTTATAGGATACTTCATGTGCAATGTACCTTGTTACAGAATCTTTGATTATCAAATTTATCAATGCCCTTTGGTCCCCAATAACTCTAGTTAGGGTTTCAAATTTTTTATTCCAAATATACTTCTTTCTTGGTATATCCCCAATTTTTCATAATCCAGTTAGGACTCCAATTACCTCTTTCGAAATATGATAGGGTTTGTTCAAAATTAGAGTATCATCATTCAATTTGTCCAAAATACATTTAACAATTTCTGCATTTTTGAAATAGGGGAATTTACTCCAAATGTCCAGATTTTTGTGTTTCGCACCTTCCAACCATTTCAATTCATTGGGCGATAACAAGTTTCTTACAAATCTAATCTTCTCACTGCTAAAGTCATCCAATTTCACAATTCCTTTGATTTTTTCCATTTTGCGTACTGAACAAGTTCTTCTACCAAGCACCAAATTAAATGGAAATTCCACAAATGACTAAAATACTTGATGGATTTAGAGATTCACCATCGAATTATCTTCACTCCTTTGGAATTTTTTTGGAGAGCGCTCTCCTTCTTCTTTTATTCGATGTAAAGTGACAAATGATGGTTTCAACATGTCTTTTATCTAACTTTTAGTTGTAATAAATACTTATTCCCTAGGTGTTCTAGATACCCTTCTTTCTCAGACAGTGAGAGAAAAATTCTTCTGCGTACCTTCAACTCCTCAAATTTTTGTACAAGTGATCTCCAATGTAGTTGCAAGCTATTAGCACAAATTTTGACAATCTCCTATATTTGGGTGCTAACTACCATCAAGGGAACAAAGGATTTTCTTAAAAGAACCCCCCTGGGCCAATGACCTAAAATCAATTTCCAGAGGAATTATTGGAAGAAGGTTCTGGTGCAAAATAATTCCCAACATCAGACTCGTTCTTCCTTAAACCAATGTCTTCTTCATCTGATCTCTTATTTCATCCATAGTCACTTTCCCTTTCCCTTTATCATCTTTCTATGAGTTTCTGCCTTTGTATACCAGACCTCTTCTACCCACATTTTTGTTTCTGTAGAATCTTGCAATGTGACCGTATCTGTTGCAATTGTAGCACACAATATTTCCTTGTCCAAACCAATTATTCCATTGATTTCTTCTTGATTTGCATTGATTAGCAATATTCCCAAATCTTCCACAAGTATAATATTCAACATTCCTTCTATTGACAGAGTTGTTTGACATAGTTCTACATTCAATTGATTTATGACCAGACTTATTGCAATTGAAACACTGACTAGAGAATGATGAATCACTTGATTTCATTTTACTTATACATTGAGTAGCCATATGATCAAATTTACTGCAAGACAAAAATATCCATTAAACTTTTGAGCATTAGGTTGTCTTATCGAATAACTTCCACCTTTGTTCATCTGATTTCCTTGCCTAAAATTTCTTTGTCCAAATCCGAAACTTTCTCCTTTCTCATATCTAAGACCTCGCTTGCCTTTAGCATTATTTTGTCCTTGAGTCAACTCATCAAGATTAACTAAGCTAACCTTAAACTTATCCTTCTATTCATTTGCAGTAGCAAGTTCATCCCTAAGAATAATAATTTTTTTTTCAAGTTCTTCGTCATTATTTCTAGATTGTTGCAATTCATTTTATAACTGAAGATCTTTATTTTAAGGACTGAGCAAGATTATCCTCATTCTTATTCCTTTCTTGATGAGGAAGATTGTGGTGGGAGTGGTGACAGTTATGACTAAGCTATACAAGAAGAAGAAAATGAGAAAGATGAAGGCGTCAAATGATGTCTCCAAGAAGGAGAAGAAGCAAGGCCCTCAAAGTGCTTATGAATGGGAGGAAACCCTAGATTTGATGGTTGTCAAGTGGAATAATATTTATTAGTATTTCCTTTTTTTTTATTTTTTGGGTGGTATTTGCATTTTTTCTTGTGTTGTTTACTTGGTTCTTTGATGTTGCTTCAACTTATGTTTTTTGGTATTTTGATGACTAGCTTTTGCTAGTCAGTTGGTGTTTTTTATTGTATCTTTGGTTTGCTTTGGTTTGTAAGGGTTGGGGTCCCTTCCCCTACTTATGTTAATTGAAAAAATGTATACAAATATAGAAGCATAGGCAAGGCATGTAATTTATTTGAAAAATTACTCAAAGAGACGTGTCCTTTTGGATTACATTGATTTTAAGATATACATAGAATGCATTTGTTGAAAATTCCTTAGAAATATTCAAGAAAATATAACTAGCAAATGTAAATTTGACAACTTTTGCTAGCATCATCCCTGTCTATGCCAAAATTAGAGCTTCAAAATAAGGTATGGACATGTATCAAAGAATAATTATGGGGGGATTTTTATTAGATATTATAGTTGGGAATCCTCTTGTAAATATATACAAATTATGGAATCATAGACAAGACATATCATTTATTTTAAAAAAATTATAAAGGAAATGCAGTCTTATGGAATGCCATGGTTAGAATATGCACAAAAATTATTTTTGAAGGGGATTTTAAATATATCAATCAAAATAAATTGCTAGGTGTAAAGAAAAATTTCATAAGTTTTGCTAGCATCCTCCTTACCTATTCCAAAATAGAGTAGCTTTAGAATGTGGTATGGACATCCATCAGAGAATAGAGTTGTTGCAATTTCCCTAGTAGATGTGTAGGAGAAATGTGGAAGCATAGGAAGGCATGCGAATTGGAATGTGTTTTTATTGAAACATAAGATCCCATTATAATCATCTAAGAAAATATGAGCCTAAGTTACCTACCTATGCCAGCATGCTACTTGTTGCTCCTCTTCCTTTCAAATTAATGTCACATGTATTCAACTTATCTTTTCTTTTCTATTTCATGTGAATTAATCTTGAATTGGGTGTATAAATAAGTAGTAATTTTAATCTTTCAAAATATTTAATATTTAAAATATTTATTAGTGTAAAATAAAGGGTATTAAGCTATTTATTTAATTATTTAATGAATTCCCTTCATATTTTTATGACCAATATTTCCTAACACAAACATTATATGCATTATTTTTCTATGTTAATTATTATATATTCTTATTAATAAATATTTAGCAATATATTATATGATTTAGTCTTTTTTCATAACATGGATTATAGTGGTTTAGTTGTAGAGTGTATATGAACTATAGAATCTTTTCATTTTATTTTTATTCTTTATTTTATATGGAGCTTCATACAATTTCTAATTATTAATATGGTGAGGCATTTCCTCTTCATGAAAAATATCAATTTCATCCACCTTTCTTAGACTTACATTATGCAAGGTCACAAATTAGTATGAATTGTGATTTTATCTATTATTGGGTGGGGATTTGAATTCAAATCACCCTTTCCAAAATTTGGAAGGGTAGTTGTGAGAAAATAAGTGCATTAATTTAAATTTTGTTTTTGAATTTAATGTTACTTTTATCATTACCTTTGATTCCACCTAGCAATTCTCTCACATATAATTGAAACCAAAGTTCATGCAAAATTGTCATTAAGGTTGATAGAGAAACAAAACATTAAAACAGGTAATGTACATTTATTCATTAAATTGGATGGAAATGGTTGAATGAATCGTCATTTTATCACCCATATTGATTCTTGTTGCACTAGTAGCACATGAATGGTTTACAAATGACAAAGTAGTTACAGACTAGTCATGTCAAATGTAAGGCATTACAGATGTGAAGGACATTATTTTCCTTCTCCCTATTATTAATATGCTTTTATGTTTTATATAATGTAGGTAAATCTTTGTCCTTAATTAAAGTCAACACATTTTGTCATTTGGTAGCATGGATAATGCAATATGCTATTTTAGGTATAAATTGCAACAAATATTTTATTTAAATAGGAGAGAAAAAACTAGCGAGTCATTTCTCCACATGAAGTTAAAGTATATTACACATTTTTGAGTATCCCATTCTTGTTGTCATAAGATTTTGAGAAATAACCAAAGTTTTACTCATCAACAACACCTAAACTCAATCAACTAGTTTAATGAAAAAAAAACGCCTTCTACAAATTTTACTCATCATTTCGATCTCCACTGACCTAATAAAATCCTTGTCTAGTTTAAAATTGTGAAGGTTTCAAATAGTTCGTCTAGTAGCTTCCCTTATATCAAAATACTCATTTTTTCATCCATGACTCCTTTTATAGAGTTGTTTCTTTCTTAAAAATATCACATGAATTCTTGAGGAAACCAACTACATCCTTATATCTTTCCTTTTAGATAAAAAAATTTAAATTCTAAACTACATTCAAACATGTTCATCAATTTTAAGAGTATATGCATAAATTGAGCTTCTTTATATAATCCTCATTATACATGCTACTAAGGTTGTGTGGAGACTTGTGCTTCTCTATAGATTGATTCCATGTCAGGATCAATCTCACTATCATCCTTCACCAGTCAATTCCCATGACTGCTTCTCGATAGATTTATTCCATGGTAGTAGATTAATTTATTGAATGCTTCTTGATAGATTTATTCCATGGTAGTAGATTAGTTTTATTGTGCTCTTTTGCAATTTAATTTCACTATCATCTTTCATCAGTCAATTCTTTGACTGCTTCTTGATAGATTTATTCCATGGTAGTAGATTAATTTTATTGTGCTTTTTTGCAATTTAATTTCATAACTATAGATCAAATACAAATATATGAAAGTTACCCTTACCTACTATATGAAAGTTTTTTGACAGTAAATTCAATTAATGCTTAAAAATTTAAATTGTGTAGTAATATATATTTAATTTAATTATGTTATAAGGGTTTTGTAATGGATTTCTTAAGAAGATGCATGGAATTGATCAAGAATAGCATATAAAACTTCAAAACTTGTAATTTTTTTTGGTATTACAAAATAATGAATGCATTATATAAGATTTAAATATTTTCATTAGATCTATCATACTAATTATGTCGACTTCACAAATAATTTGAGGTTTTTATTAAAATCAAAATACCACCTTAATGAAATTTTACAAAATGAGTTAATACTAGAGAGGATTTATATTTGATGCTCTAAAAAACATAGAGCAAATATTTACTCAATACAAAGCACACAAGTATCAATGGATGAAAAATTCTCAAGAGGCTTAACATTCATTTATTCTTCAATGTTTTCAGCTATGACACACAACAAATTCGCAACCCACAAAAATGGAGTGTCAGTATCTTATGCAATGCTTACCAATTGACTTACATTCAAATAACTAGTGTAAAAGGTTATTAATTCACTTACCTCTTCATCTCTCCATTTCAATACCTACATACTCCATTTCAACATCACTCATCACTACATCATAATCTACATTCTCATTTACATTTTCCATTTCACATTTATACATTTAAAACAATAATTATTTAAAAATAAATTAAAAAAAATTCAATTTTGTAAAGTTAATTTGTAAAATATTTAACTTTATAAATTATAAAAATTATTTCTTCGAAAAGTAAGATACACACTTTTTAAAAGATGATTTTTCATTTTTTGTTTTAGAAAGTCATTTCATTAAATCTTTCAAAAATAAATAAATGTTACTTATTAATGTAGAATTTATATATATTATTTCTATTTATATCTTTTATTATTACAAGTAATATTTTGTAGGTAAATAAGTCAACCTATATTGTGTAGGTAATATATTAATTTATATTATATATTTATGTTAATATATATTATAGGTTATTTTATTTTGTAGGCTGTCCTTTAATATATATAAGTTATTATGATTTTATCTATTTATCTTAATATATAATATAGATTATATATATTATAATGTTTGTATTTTAACCATCTATTTTTAATTTTAATTGAATCATTTATTTATTTTTTAATTTATATTTTATATATAATCTCATCTTTTTATTTTTTATTTGGTTAAATTATTATTGTTTTAAGTTGTAGTATATTTTCCTTTATATCTTTATAATTCTCATAGAGTTATTTATTCATTGTTTGAAACATTTAACTCTATTTTTTTTTTTATCCATTTATTTATGTTATATCATATTATATATTACTCATTCTTATGTTTTCATCATTTTATTTTTTTTGCCTATCTCCTCCCTCCCTACGCTCTCGCACCACTTAACTCTTCTTAAGGTCATTTCTACAATCATATTCTTCATCCTGTATGATCAATCATTGATTGTGGTTTGAAACGTCATTCAAAATAGCATACATAGTTTAATCTAGAAGTGTTTACTGGATGATTCATGGACTTTGGAAATCAAACCTGATAATTTAATATAATATATTTTATTTTTTAATATTTATATATTAATATGTATATATATTAAATTAAAAATAAACAATCATTTTAATATATAACAATTTTATATTAATAATAAGAGAAAAAATATTGTCAACATGAAATATCTAACTTTTAATTATTCTTAGCATATTATATTTATTTTATTTATATAATTTATTTAATATATAATAATTTGTAATATAACCTTTATTAAATATATTATTTATTTAAAAGTTAGTAATTAAAATTACATTTATAATTATGGATAGTTAGGGTTAGACATATGTTTAGGATTAAGATAATGGTTTAGAATTTATTGTTAGGGTTAGAGTTAGAGTTAGTCATGAAAATAACTAATTAATAATACTAAAACACTATAATAAACAAAACTTACATTTATTTTTATTAACATTAATAAAAATTACATTTATTTTTTATCAAATCTAGAAAACAATAATTACAATACTATAGACAAGTGCTAGCCACTAGGTGATAGTTGTTAGTTATTCTATTATGTTTGAAGATGGAACAATTTTCTTATTCCATATTTTTTATGCTTATTTTAATATTTATGTTTAAATATTTTTAATTTTTATATAAAAAAAGTTAAGAATATTGTTTTATAAAGTTTATAATAAAAGGTATTTATTTGGTATTTTATACTTTAGAAATTGTATTTATTGGTATATTTTTAAATGTTTAGAATATTGAACAAATTCAAGATGATGTTAATAAGGATAAGGATGGTTGGTATCTTCATGTCAATAATTTGGTTAAACCAGATGATCGAGATTGTCATCCTCCTCCTTTTGTTCTAACTCTTGTTGTCTAGTGACTTTCTTTATTGTTTTTATGTTTTGGGATGTTGTCCCCTTTGGACTTTAGGGTGTGACTATTTTCATCTCTTTTTTTTGTGAAGATATGTAACACTATTTTATAAATGGTAATATAGACATGTATTCATGAAAAATAAAAACGTAGGGAACTATCAATTTTTTAAATTTATTAGGGAATGGCTTGAATGTTCTATTTATAGTTTGTACATATTTTTTTTGTAAATCATACTTTCTCATGGAATCATTAATGAAATTGTAGCATGTACTAATAGATTTAAATATAGATGATTTTTCTTGTTTGGCACTATTTATATATGGATAATGGTCATGTAAAGGGGTTTAAATAGGTTTATCTTGGAATGAGGTTTTGATAGAGATTAAATTTGAAATAACTGTATTACAAATTCTCTATGAATATTTCTCTAAGAATCAAGGTTAGCTTAGTGGTGTTGAATTTCACATATTGGTGGCCCTTTATAATTCTTTCTTTCATTATTTATTGTGGATAAAAGAGACATTTTGAAAGGGCCCCATCATTTTACAAAAGGTTATGCGCGAGATCATCATGGAAAAAATAGGCCCTTAAGTGGCAATGAAAATTCAGAAAATCAGAGTTAGGCAACTTGACATAAAAATTTGAATAAGTTATCTATATTATTTCAAAAATATGTAAGAATAGAATCTGTAGCAAATTGAATGTAGTTTCTAAACTACTAGGTTTATTTTTAAAAAAAATCTATTTGGTGAAAATTTAAAATTTCAATGCAGTAGTACTTAAATTTTAGGGAAAAAATAAGAAGTAGGTGTCTATTGACCACCCTAACCACAATAAAATGATAATATTTTTTATAATATTTTAGATATAAGTAGAGGACTTGTGTCCCGATGTGATACATATTTTTTTGTAATTTTTTTCCAAGTAAATAATTAATTATGAATTTTTTATTACAAATTTTAAAAAATATAAAAACTCATATGTCTGACCACCTTAACTTAGTCAAAACTTCATGACATTCATTTTTTTTTATCCTATAGTATGTGAAGCATAGAATGTGATGCATGTTTCAGATTAAAAAAATGTGATAGCGTTTGAAAGCTATAGATGTTTTTCAATCAGCCTATCAATCAGGAATTTAGTCATAATTCAAATAGAAAATGAATAATAATTATTTATTAAATTCAAAGTAAAAAATAATTTATATTGGTGGGAAGCTGAGAATCTCCTTTAAAAACCCTTTTTATTTCATCAATTTTGGGTAAAAAAAATGTCGTCAGTCACATGGGCCATCATATCACTTACATATCGCCACTTTTTGACCCATCACGATCCTGCACATACCCAAAAACCAATAAAGATAATATTATATATGCCCAAACATCAACATGGAATGGATTACACAATGTCATAAAAAAAAAACAAACCATCAACCTCCTACTAACAAGGCCGAGGATAACATACAAATAACAACCATCTCACTAACTACCTAGATTACTACATAGATTACTACAAAGAGAGAATATTTATTCTAAATTATAGTACAATATTTTTTTTTTAAAGTTTGATTTAGATGTATAAACAAATATACAATAGTAAGAAATAACATTGAAACAAAATTCACTAATTTTTTTCTTATAATTCTTGATCTCAAAATTCCTTAAATACATAATAATTTCTATGGGAAGTTGATATAAGGGTCCCATATACTTGAAATAAAATTAGATTTATAATGATTCCTCCCAAAACTAACTTTGTAACTACTTACAACTGATCTTAAATAATAATATTTTTAAGATAATTAAAAATGAAAATAAAGTGTCTCAATGCAAATTAAAGAGAAGAAAGCCCATCAAGACTTTGATTTCTAGAAACATCCTCTGAAGCTTCTTGTTATTGTTTCAGTCTATAAAATTTAAATTAACATAATGATTGATCTATAAATTTTTTTTGTTGTGGACCACCACATTTGTTAGATGAATCTTCTAATGTATTTTTCAATTCTTCTGCTTCAATTCCCATCTTGTGAAATTTCATCTTGTGAAATTTAGGGAGATCAACATTCATCTAGGGAGCCCAAAATCAATAAAGCTTAGCTTTTCCATAGTTTGGAGATAAAAAATTTCCTTGGAAAATAACTCTTCTTAAATCATTTTCTTGAAGTCCTTGATATAGATACCACATTCAAGTGCATGTGTTAACCATCCTTTTAAAATTTAGTATGAATTGATGTGAAACATGCCTGAATTTGGAGCTTTAATTTATTCAATAGTTTAACCATTTCATAATATTCCTCATAAGCAACCTTCAGAATTGAAAATTTTCATTCTATTCTTTTGAACCATAGACGAGAGAGATTTTCTTCTAAATTTTAAAAAAATTCTCAACAAGTAATTGATTTGTATCCAAAGTGGATATTCACTCCTTTTTAACAACTTTAATTATTCTTCAATTATTTTTTATTAGTTTCAATCATCAAATAGATTTTGAATGCCCCTTTTATAAAATTTAGCCCATCTATGATGATTCTTTTGATCAAAGCCTCAATAACCTTCCTAAAAGTTTGGAATTTTTTATTTTCATAATAATATCCTTATTAATACTACCATAAGGGGTAGTTTCTTGGAATAACATAAAAATTTTGATTAACAACTTTTGATCTTATATATGTGGTCAATATTTGAATTTTCTCCTTTATTTGCTCCCTAGTCTACTTTTCTTCCTTTGTTCTCTAGACCAATATCATAGTGAATATTTGAAAATTATGGATATCTCCTTCCTAAATCAAAATATCAAGGTCAAGCTTAGTAACAACTTGATTAATTGCATCTATTTCTCACTCATTTTTATCAACTATTAGTTTAGTAATTTCTACATATTTCTTATTGGATGTACCATTACTTGTTAACCTAGAAGTAGTATTTACCTTCTTAATCTTTGGGAAGCTATCAATGGTATCAAACTTAGTAAAATTACTTAGAGAGATTCCTTTTCTTGCCCACCATTTGTTGTAGTCAAGGTATAGGATATGAGCTATATATTTTTATTTCAACATTAGGGAAAGAAGGGACTTGTTAAGAATCTATAATAGGATTCACAACAAGGGTGGAAATTGGAGCTTGATTTTGTGGAGATGTAAACAAATAGAGGTGGAGTAACAAGACATATGCCATAAACCAATAGTTTTTATTGTACAAGATAAAACGGAAGTGTGAGGGGGTGTTATATCTAAAAAATAAAAATATGAGATATATTATCTAGATTTGTTGTGCACAAGGAGGGGTGGCCAAATTAGTTGGAGTTTGAAATTTTTAACCTTTATTTTATTTCTAGCGAAATTTTCACCATTACATGGTCTATACAAAGATTCTCTTTATTTGGGTCCTCTTCATCTCTACTACTTGCTAGATTACCCTTTGAAAAAATTGCGTAGAATATTGTGAAATAGCATAATATATATTACTCTACTTGTATATTACCCTCTAATGTCACTACCTCCTTTATATTTTGATTGGTTGTGCATTCAAATATCCTGTTACTAAGCCAAGCCTTCAATATTTGAAGTAAATAGATAGACCTTTTACTGATATAATTCATTTCTTTTTTGACCCAATTGATTAATGGTAATGATAACATTGGAATGGACTTTTCATATTCAAGACCAATCAAGTTAGTTGCGTCATATATTGTGATCCCCTATGAGACACAATTTTTAGTAAATGATTTCAATTGGTCTAGAGTCATTCTCTTCTAGTCTTTTTTTCTCACTTCAAAATCATTTTTGTAATCATCTCAGTAATCCTCCAAATGAGGAACATGAAGATACTATGGCCCATGCTTAATATTGTCTCTAACAAAAAAAAAATTGTTAAATAGAAATCTCTCTACATAAAGTTGCAAGGTACATTTAGCAAGCAACTTCTTAATTTCTTGAGCATCAAAAGAATATTTGCATTGATAGTGGTTGAGACCTACTAGGAATGAGATTGTAGGAGCCTTTTCCCTCTACACCTTTTTGTTAGAATTGTGAATAATACAAGATGTAGGATCAAACAATGAACGAAGGCACCTTCCATGCAAGAGATCTGCAAAAACAAAGGTTTTCTATTCCTCAACAAGAAAAAATTACAAAATGAAAAGCTTCCATGAATATAAAGGGACTTCAAGGAGATCTAGTCAGATAATACATCTAAGGGTGAGTGCTTTATAAGAGAAACTCATAAATGATAAAGATATTAGATCATGACAAGTGTCAAAATCTCATGCAATAAGACAATTATTTAATAATAGCTCAAGTAATAAAATAATAAAAGCACTTGTAAGTTTAGCTTAAGTGCATGGGAATAAATTAGCCTAATAATTAATTAAATATTAATTAATTATTAGCTAATTCATGATTACTCTAACACTTTTATTTACCTCACTAATATTCCTACAATCTT
Organism: Sequoiadendron giganteum; assembly: GCA_007115665.2. Classification (NCBI taxonomy): domain Eukaryota; kingdom Viridiplantae; phylum Streptophyta; class Pinopsida; order Cupressales; family Cupressaceae; genus Sequoiadendron; species Sequoiadendron giganteum. Next base: position 740,104,609 of record CM021101.1, on the reverse strand, counting down.
CTATAAGTAACAACTCGTCACTCACAAAATATGGGAGTTTATAGGGAACACCTTCAAAGCCTCCAAAATAGATATATAAAAACCTAGTAAATTAAACTAAGTAACATCCATGTATTTTATAATCAAAGTTTCAATATTGTTTGACATATGAACTATAGTATTGTAATTTAATTCTCTATATAAGCATAATAAATACAACATTTACTTGTCTATAGTTCCTATTTACTCTCAAAACCAATGAAGGTTAGTAATCATAAATTTATGTTGTTTCATCAAAAACACCCTAAATATTGAGATTAGGACACACATTAGTGATTCAAGGTTCACTAGATATTTCATGCCCATTTTCTTACATGATTGAACAATTAACACAACCACTAAATTTTTTGACTCAACAACACAAACATAACTATATTTAGTAGACCAACTTTGTGTGCCTAGTGACAATGTCATTATATTACCAACTTATTTGATTGAGGTGCATAAAAAACATCTTTCAAGAGACAAGCTCAATTGAAAATTTTAGGGTTAACTAACTAATGTGATAGGGCTCTACTTCATCAAGAGTAGACTTTTGAAAATGAGTATTTAATGACATTCAAGATGATTTAATCCTTGTAGGAAAGTTTATTATTGGAACTCTAACATACTTAATTTATATTAAGTTATATTAATTAATGAATAATAGATAGAGACAAGATCTATTGAAAAAAATTAACATCAATAATCAAATAGTCTAACTTCTTTCAAAATTTAACCTACAAATTTGCTATTTTAATTTAATCATTTTTAAAATTTTAATCATATCATAAATTTGAATCATATAAAGAAAGTTTTATTATGTTTCCTAACTTTTTATCAATTATTTATTGTTTTCTTATGTCACATTAAATTTTTGACTTCTAATTTCTTAATGTTTAATGCATAAGATAATTGAGAGGAGGGTGAATCAATTGTACATTAAAACTTCAAAACCCTTGTAAACATTTAGATCCACAATAACTTAATTAACCCTTAATCTATTAGAATGATTTAACATGAAAGAAAATAATAAAAAATGAAACACATCAACACCATGCACAATAGAACACTAGATCTATGTGGAAAAACCAAGAAGGGAAAAACCACGGTGAGGATTAGCTTACAATAAAAAGTAATTGCAACACCAAATACAATAGGCTTGTTGTTAGAGGGCTCACTGCCCCAAAGAAAGAAGGGCTCACTGCCAATGTCTCACTGCTAGATTATAGAAAAGAAGAAAAGAAGAATTTTACAATGAGAAGTCCATCTCAATGCAACATAAAAGTCCACCACAACATCACCAACACATTTGTAGCCTTTATGAAGATTGTAGACACCTTTTACTCATTGATTCTAGTAGTATAACTCATTGAAGCTCACACTACACTTCACAAATTCTCACTTCATAACTCTACAATTCACATAATACACACTATACTACTATTCTCCATCAACACAACACTTATTTATACCTTATTCAATATTGAAAACATTCTCCAAGGTTGGATATGCACCTTGACTACATGTGCAAATTTAAATTAGGTCAGCATAAAAACATTCCCATGGTGGAAAGGAATCAAGGTAAACCACACCACGCTTCCACAATCACCAAAGCAAATATATAATTAGTGTAAAAACCCAAGGTCAGTCGAACTTGTGTAAACAACATTAAAATTTAAGTACACACTTCCTCAAATCCAAAGATGACTCGCGAACCAAACACAACACTTGAACACAATCTATAATATTCCACAAACACCCTAAAATCCAACAAATTCTTTCCCAAAAACTTTCACTTGAAGAAAAAACTCATCCTATACATCCATATAATCTTCCACACACTGTAACTCAAGAAATCAACTTGCAGAGCATCGAGCCATGAAAAAATTCAACTAAAGGTAGATATGAACTTTATCATCACACTTCCAGAACTACAACACTAGAACACAAACTACATCTAAAAATGCAAATAAAAAACCATTTCTCCCAAACACCATTACAATACACATTTCACACACCGGTGAACACTACTTTCTTTGCACAACAATCTAGATCAATAAATTATGGAGATAAAATCTATGAACACCTCTGGCCAACATATTTGAACTGCACAAGAAAATCTTCAAACATGGAGAAATGCGAAGCAAAACCAGAACATTGCCCTATATTCCTGAACACCTCTACAACACATTGTTTCCTCTTTATTCAAATTTTCTCAAAAGAACTTGGAAACCAAGCACTAGAAACACATTCTCATCATATTCACCACTTCCTCACCATCACCAAACCAACTACAATGCAACAACTCATCCAAACAACATCCACAAACAAAATCTTATCAAAGCAACACTAGAGGTTGAAACTAGTAACACTTAATAATGACAACATAATGAAACTAATCAAAGCATCCCACAACTTCTCAACCATCACCAGTTGAAATTAATGGTAACAAAAACATAAGCTTGTTGACATCAATAACAACACCAACTACACATACTTGCAACAATCTCCCCCTTTGTCATTGATGGAAACACATGATGTGAAAAAACATCAACAAACATAATAGCTCTAATCATCAACATACTTATCCATATCAACTATTTCTCTCTCTTTTACTTTCTCTCCCCCTCAACTTACTACTCTCCCTTTCTCAACTAACTCTTTCCTTTTTCACATTACTTTTCTCTCTCCCCCTTTGACATCAATGACAAAGGGAATTTTTTTTTCATCTCTCCCCTTTTGAAATCAATCATGCATACTTTATCTCTCCATTAAAGGAAATACCCATAAGGGACAACAACTGCTCTACAACTACCTTTTCTTTTTACTGCTCTATATACTCCCCCTTAGGAGAAGACAACAAACTATACCAACCAAGAACCACTACACATATCCTTTGACACAATTGACAGAGGACAACACCAACTTGCTCCAACACTTACTCTCATTGATTGCAACAACCAAAAATGCCACTACCTACTCCCCCTAAGAGGTATCCTTCAACATTAGTCCAAAACAAAGAATGAATCTTGGAATCCATTGGACTTATGGATATCCGTATGCATCTAGTTCAAAGCAGGAGGGGCGATAACCCCTAACTTTTCCCAAAAATACTCAAAAGTATCCTTAGGAAGAGCCTTAGTGAATATATCAACAACCTGATCCTTTGTAGGTACATACTCAAACTTCACTTCATTCTCTGCAACCTTCTCTCTCAAAAATGATACCAAGTTGAGATATGTTTATTCCTTGAGTGTATCACCAGATTCTTTGAAATGTGAATAGCACTTGTATTATAAAAAAATATAGAAATTGGTTCATCATATACCACCTTGATATCCTTCAAGGTTTTCCTCATCCACAACACCTATGTGCAACAAGATGTTGCCGCAATATATTTTACCTTTTCAATATATAAAGAGACCGAATCTTGCTTCTTGCTTAGCTAAGACACAAATCTACATCCAAAAAAGAATGCACCACCACTTGTACTTTTTTTTTCATCCACACAACCTACCCAATCAACATCTATATAAGCACTCAGAGAAAAATCAGTATCCTCAGGATACCATAAACCATGTTTTAGAGTTCCTTTCAAGTATATGAATATCCTCTTTACTGAAGCAACATGTGACTCTCTAGGATCTTCTTGAAATATAGCCACAAGACAAACTACATGCATGATATTTAATCTAGTAATAGTTAGGTATAACATTCCTCCAATCATTGATCTATACTTGCTCCGATTAGCCTTAGGAGATTCATCATTCTTACTCAGCTTGCAACCAATAACCATAGGAGTACATACCGGTTTATAATCTTACATTCCAAACTTCTTTAACATTTCCTTGACATGCTTTGATTGTGAAATGAATATGCCTTTTTCTATCTGATTGATTTGCATCTCAAGGAAGAAATTCATCTCCCCAAACATAGACATCTAAAACTCTTTATGCATCTTTTCTGGAAATTTTCTTGCACATAGATTCATTTCCTCCAAAGATTATATCATCAACATGTATACAACCATAATCAGGATTTGATCTTTTTCAACTTTGAAATAAAGATTACTATCTTTGGAACCTTTATTGAATCCCTGTAGTATCAAGTAACTATCCAACCTTGCATACCAAGCTCTAGGAACTTACTTGAGTCCATATAGTGCCTTTTTCAATCTATAGACCATATCCGATTTGTCTGGTAATTGAAATCCTTCTCGTTGTTCAATGTATACTTTTTCTTCCAACTCCCCATTTAAGAATGCAAAATTCACATCCATTTGATATACCTTGAAATCCTTATGTGCTACAAAATCCAAAAACATTTTGATAGCTTCCATTCTTGACACTGGAGAAAATGTGTCCTCAAAATCTATTCCTTCTACTTGTGAGTAGCCCTTACATACAAGTCTTTCCTTATTTCTTACCACTTCTCCATTCTCATTCAGTTTGTTTTGGAATACCCACTTAGTTTCAATAACATTCTTGTTTGCTCATCTTGGGACAAGTTCCCAAATCTGATTCTTCTCAATCTACAATAGTTTTTCTTCCATATATTTTATCCAATGCTCATCTTTGCATGCTTCAATCACTATTTTAGGTTCAAATTTGGAGAGTAAACATAGATTTACATGTTCTTCTATCATTGTAGTTTTTCTCCTTGTCAAAATACCTTTACTTTTGTCACCAATGATTTGATCTTCAAAATGATTCTTCTACGGATACTTAAGAGTCTTAGGGATCCTTTTCGGAGCTTCTTCCTCTTCAGTATGAACTTTTTTCTCCTTGCCTTCATTTCTATCATTTTCTCTACAAGAGGACTCATTTGATTCATATCCATCTATCACCACACAATTCTTTTGTAAGTCTTCATCCACTTTGACACTTGTACTCTCAACAATCTTCTTCAACCTCTTGTTGTAGTACAGGTGAGCTTTGCTTCTTGTAGAATATCCATGGAAGATACCTTCAACAAATCTTGTATCAAACTATCCTAAGTTTTCTTCATCTCTTCTATAATAACACTTGCTCATAGGGAGTCTTAGGAAAATAAACTCTCATTACCACTCATGTGTTTGCTACATCCACTGTCTAAAAACCATAACTCATTGAACTGCCTTGCTCAACAATGTTGCACATCATGACAAAATTTTGTTGATTACTTTCAGCCACTTTTTCATTAGCCACATTTGCACTTTACTTGGACTGATCACGTTGCCTTTTCTAGCACTCACTTGCATAATGACCAAATTTATGGCAATAATAACATTCAAAATTTCTCTTGTCAAACTTATCACTCGAATTATTGTTCTTCTTGGCTTTTATAGAGCTGGACTAAGAATTGCTTGCTCCCTCTTGGCTGTGTGCTCATCCTGAGCTATCTTCTCCAACACTTCCACATCTAGATCTGTCTCTACCTCTTCCTCTTGAGCTTCATTCGGAGTTGTTTCTACCTCTCCTCTATCTCTTGTGTTGGCTTGAGCTTTGAATGCTTTCTCATGGGAATAATTTGCAAACCTATTTAGGCATTGCTCATGGGTTTGCAGGGAAACAATCAACTCATCAACAATCAATGTTGACAGGTCCTTTACCTCTTCAATGGCAATCACTATTGCATCAAAATTTGAGGGTAAACTTATGAGGATTTTCTCCATAATTCTCTGCTCTTCCATGGCTTCTCCATTCATCCTCAACTGGTTTATCAAACTAGAGATTCTCGTGTGAAAGTCTAAGATAGACTCACTGTCCTTCATTTGGAGAGTCTCAAAATCTCTTTGAAGCATCTGGAGCTTCACCAATCTGACTTTATTAGTCCCTTTGTAACTGGTTTGGAGGCTTTCTCAAGCTTCCTTTGCATAGTTAGCTACTACTATTCTAAGAAAAAATGGCCTCTGTCAAGTCTAATTCAATTAGACTCAATGCTTTTGTATTTTTCCTCCTTGTCTCCTTCAACTGGGTCTTCTGATTATTTGTGAGGGTTGCATATGCTACTAAATCAGTCATATAATTGAACCCACTAATCACAAACTTCCACAAATCAATTCTAACCATTATGGTCTTCATTTTCTTTACCCAAACATCATAGTTTTGTCCATTGAATGGTGGTGAATGCTGCCAACTCTTACTCTCTTCTCTAGCCATGTATCCAAAAAAACACACTTTAAAAACCTAAATGCCCAACTCACTCAAGACTTAGGGCCTTCTAGCTTTGATACCAATCTGAAGGATTTTCTAAATCCCAAACACAAATAAAATGCACAGAGTTGCTGCTATGTTTCCCAATCAATTAGGCATATCAAAATAAAATGCGGAATAACAAAATAAATCGATTGGAGACACACAACTTTGTTCATGCAAACTTTTGTTTGTTCTATTAAATCAGAAAATAACACTTACAAAATGATTTCTAAACTTGAAATTACAAACTACTTTGACAACAATCTAGAGCTGCACACACACACACTTACAACAATTTGGAGCTTCTCAGAGCTCTCTCTTAATCTTCTTCTATCGTTTGGGTAAATTATGGAGTCAGAGGCAGAACAGGGATGAAGATCCCAAAAAAAAATTGTCATTGACGAGAGCTTCTTGACAGGTAGGTGCAATAGGGGAGTTGGCGTGAGAAGGGCTCAAAAAAAATTTAAATATTTCCAATAATTCTTTATATAGTCCTCATTATATATGCTACTAAGGTTGTGTGAAGATTTGTGCTTCTCTATAGATTGAATCCATGTTAGGATCAATCTCACTATGATCCTTTACCAGTCAATTTTATGGCTGCTTCTTGATAGATTTATTTCATGACAATAGATTAATTTTATTGTGCTCTTTTGCAATATAATTTCATGACCATATATAACATCGTATAGAATGTAACCTCTAACATTCCTCCTCATCCAAGTATAAGTTCAATTCAAAGTATAATTTCATAGTGGACTAAATGAGATTGGATTCTATAACATTCCTCCTCATCCAACTATAAGTTCAATTCAAGGTATAATTTCATAGTGGACTAAATGAGTTTGGATTCTATCACAAACATGAGCCTTTGCACAATGCCAATATCATCAATTATTGTATTAACCAAAATCTAAAAGAATATAATTTTTTTGTGAGATTGTCTAATCATCCACATATAATTCATTACACCAAAATTTAAAACATCAACTTATAACCCTATGTCCCATCAAACCAATTGATACATCTAAGTTTGTCCTATAATTTTTTAATGCTTGTTGATACAATTATCATAAGGTTGTACTCTACACTAGAATACAATATATATTAATACTAGAAAAGACTTGAAGCCTGAAATACATGTACGAAGACTTGTTACTAAGTCACAAGCTTGCAATATTCCATATGACTGAAAATAAAGAGACCTCTCCATTATTTACGATAACAGAGAGAGAGGTTCATTCCTCCTCATTATTATAGAGGTGAGATTTCTCTGAGCTATCTCGGCCTAAAAAAATGGGAAAATGTATTTTAGAGCTGAGATTTCTCCAAGCAATGAAAACCACCAGCTAATTGCCTACGGTATTCCTCACTTCACTTTATCATATGGAAAATTTGGAAAACTTGCACTGGTGTGGATAGATTCGATTTAACAACACATTCTAAAACTTTGTCTATTATTATATTATTATATAGAAAGCTCGCATTAGTTTGGATAGATTTGATTTAAACAACACACTTTAAACACTGTTGATTTAAACAACACACTCTAAATTTTGTTGATTATCATATGAAAAAATCACACAGATTTGATTTCTCCACTCTACTCTCTGATTATGCTATAATAGACTTTACAAATTTATAAAAAACCCGAGAATAGAACCAACATATATTCCAGCCGACTTTCCAATATAATCTATTGCATTTGAGTGGCCATAATTATGGTAGTTTGAAACATTTTACATGTATCAAACTCCCCACTACAAAACCAACCAAAAAAAATAGCTAACTGTTTTCTAATATGTGCTTGTGTCAATGGGCCCTTGGTCTACTGGTGAAGTTGAAAGGTTCGAAACGAGCCCACCAGGGATCAAGTCTTGCTAGGATCGTGCCCTGGGCGAATTTGGCAGCGTGGATGCACCTCAATCCTTGGCTCTAAGTTGAAGAGGTGCACGTGTGGGCCTGATCGTTCCTAAATCGTTATGTCGGCCTTCGCTAGTTGGCAAAGTCCAAAAATAAATAAAATGTGCTTGTCATTCACACACACACACACACACACACACATATATATATATAACATTCTTATCTATATGTTTGTATGCTTCCTCCATGAATTTACTAAGTTTTACTATTTTCACACATGGATTGGAACTGCATAATATTTGAGCTTTTTGGTCCATAAAAAAGCTACATTAGAAAGTACTGTCATGGTATTGGTGGCCTCTCTTCTCTCCAGTATATTCAAAACATGACTAGTAAATGCAACTGCAACCTCCAAACTGAAAATTCTTAGGCAAATGCAAAAGAAATACACAATAACTTTGCTTGGGTTCACTTCAAAATTTTAAATTTAGATTAAAAGTATAAATTGTAAAACTGGTTCTATAAGAGTAGGCCTGGAATTTGATGGTTACCCCAATTAATGTTTGAGAAATATAAATTGTCAAGTAAATTATATTTAATTTAATTCTGTTATAAGGGTTTTGTAATAGATTTCTTAAGAAGATCATGGTGTTGACCAGAAATAGTATATAAAACTCCAAAACTTGCATATTTTTTGATATTATAAAATAATGAATGCATTTGTATAAGATTTAAACATTTTTAGATAGATTATGTCAACTCCAGAAAATGATCTGAGTTTTCTATTAAAAGGTCACAGAGATTAAAAATCAAAATACCACCTCAATCAAATTTTGCAAAATTAGTTAATACTAGGGAAGATTTATATTTGATGCTCTAAGAAACATACACAAATATCAATGGAAATAATTTTTTTCGAGAGACCACCACATTCATTTATTCTTCAATGTTTTCAGCTATGACACACAACGAATTCTCCTACAATCTAAATATCTTCATTGAACAACATTATTCCACTGTATCACTGCAATACCCAAAAAAAAATGCAATATCAGTATCCAAGGTAATATTTATCAACTAATTCATATTCAAATAACTATAATATAAAAGATTATTAATGGACTTACCTCCTGCATCTTTTTCTTGCATCGCAAGTTCTTCTATCACCATGTCTAATTTTCCCTTCATATACTCTATTTCAAAATTTTCTACTTGTGCATATCCCACCATAGTTACATCTACATATTTTACATTGTTCATTTGGATATCTACCATCTCTACTTCTACATACTCCTATACACTCTCCATTTCAATATCTTCATACTCTATTTCAACATAACTCATTACTATGTCATAATCTACATTCTCATTTATATTTTCCATTTCAACATCCCTTATCACTAGATACTTCATTGATCAACACTACAACAAAAATGATCTATGAACACAGATAGAATTGAAAGAAAAACACCCAGATAATAGGTTCGATCCCTTCCTACTTTATCTTATCAAAACACTACGAACAAAAAACATCTATGGACTCAGATACAAGGCATAGTGCAGAGAATATAAAATAATCAGTAGAAGATAGAAAATATAGAGGGAATTGAAGCACTATAACACAGTAAAGAGTATGGCTTAAGTTGTGTATATATAGAGGGAATTGAAACATTCGATGCAGGAAAATTAATTGATAGGATGAGAAACTTTCTAAAATTGCCCCCATGAATTAGAGTTATTCTAGCCGATCGACTGTAGGTGATTTACATTGTTGAATAGAAATAGAATGTTTAGCTCTGAGCTTATTGATGGCAACTTTTTAGAAATATTTAGCAGCTGTTAATATTTATGGTTTTATGCTTTAGAGTTTAATTTGAATATAATCGTAGAATGACAGTTCATGTTTAAATATTTTTAATTTTTATATAAAATGTTAAAAGAATAATGTTTTATAAAGTTAACAATAAAAATATTCATTTAGAGTTTATAATTTTAAAATTGTATTAAATGATACGTTTTAAAATATTTAGAGCACTGAAGAAATTCAAGATGATATTAATAAGAATAATGATGGTTGGTATGTTCATGTGGACAATCTAGATCCTACTGATATATGGGGTAAACCAGATGACTGAGATTGTCATCGTCTTTCTTTTGCTCTAGCTCTTGCTGTTTAGCAGCTTTTTTTATGTTTTTATGTTCTAGGTTGCTATCCCTTTTGGACTTTAGGGGTGTCACTATTTCCATCCATTTTTTTTAGATATATGTAACACTATTTTATAAATGGTAATATAGACACTTATTCATCAAAAATAAAAATATAGGGAACTATCAATTTTAAATTTATTAAGGAATGATTTGAATGCTCTATTTATAGTTTGCACATATTTTTTGTATGAAATCTCTGTAACAATGGGTATTTTTCTAGGGTTAGCGATATCACATGCAAAACATAAAAACCCAAAGTAATAATGAAGTGCAAAGGAATAGATGAAACAAATCTTACGAGATATTTTCATCCTCCATGACTGACCTCCATTACACCTTCTCAACTTGTTGAAATATGTTGTTGCCTTCAGATTTATGATGAGCAAGCTAATGACAATGACAAGCCCTAAGCAAATGTTGAAGGATTTTAAGTGACTATATGCAAGAATGCAAGATGAAGAAATTAAGAGACTAAGAGATATGAGACTTGCAAGATATCTATTATGAGTTATCTATATTATGATCAAGATGAAGACAAAATTGACATTTTATAGAAAATGCAATTTTGTATGGACAAATGAGATTAAAGATTGATAGGTGCCCTAGAATCTGTGGACAAGATTCAATATGACAACCCACAATTAGGGTTAGGGTAACATTAGGTCAAATTTGAAATGAATCAATAAGATTGATTTTTAGAAAATCAAATCAAGGGTTGACAATGCATGTGACAAGAGATTTTGGGCACACAAAACGAAGTTGCTGGAGAATCAAATAATAATTTAAAATTATTTGATTCAAGAGGTGATGTTGAATTTTTGAATTAAAAAATATTTCAATTAAAAAGTGGTGGGGTCATGTGACAGTAAATAATTTTAATTTAAATTATTTACTCAAAGAGGGAAATTAGAAAGTGAGACTTATTTTAAATAAATATATTTTATTTAAAATGAGCATAGTAAAAGAGGAGAAATTAAATAATAAAGATATTATTTAATTATAGAAGAATGTGACAAAGGGAACCTTTTAAATTAAATATAAATGATTTAATTCAAAATTCAGGAGAGTGGACCAAATTAAATAAATAAAGTTTATTTAATTTAGGAGAGGAGAGGCTAATGAATAATTAAATAATTAAACATAATTATTTAATTATAGTGGAAAGTTGACAAAATTAAATAAATAAGAAATTTATTTAATTTTAGAAAGAAGAGGACTTAATTAGTGACATAATTAAATAAATAAATAAAATTATTTATTTAATAATCTGGAAGACATAATGGACAAAATAATTAAATAAATTAAGAAATTTATTTAATTGTAAGAAGCCATTAGATAATTAGTGACACATTAAATAAATAATTAAAATTTATTTATTTAATAATCATGAAGAATAAACATATATAAATTAATTAAATAATTATGAATTATTTAATTAATAGTCAAAAGTGAGTCAAGGACATAATTAAAATGTCTTAATTATGCTAGGAAGAAAAGGATTAAAAATAGAGCTTGCAGGCCTAGGTCATTTTTATGTGTCTACAATCTCATAAATGGAATTGTGGCATGTATTAATAGATTTCAATATAGATTATTCTTTTCATGTTTGACACTATTTATATATTGATAGTGGTCATGTGTTTAACGAGGTTTCTCTTGGAATTAGGTTTTGATGGAGATTAAATGTGAAACAATTGTATTGTAAATTCTCTTTGGATATTTCTCCAAGAGTTAAGGTTAGCTTAGTAGCATTGAATTTCACATATTCACGGTCCTTTGTAATTCTTTCTTTCTTTCTTTATTATGGATAAAAGAGAGATTTTGAAAGGGGCCCATCTTTTTACAAAAAACCAATAAAGATAAAATCATAGATGCCCAAACATCAACATGGAATAGATTGCATAAAGTTAGCAACAAAAACAACGAGCTATCAACCTCCTACTAGCATGGCTAAGGACAAAATAGATAAGAGTGAACCAACCAATAACAACAAAAGAACCAATAAATCAAGGAAGCTCAAGAAGTTTACTTCATTTCAAGGAACCTTAATTCCTTCACACCACCTTATCCTTTGACTACATCAATCCAAATTATTTTTTAAAACACTTACAATTATGCTTCTTAGTATGAATCATCTCCCTATTTTCCTTATTAAAGGTCATCAAGGTGGGTGGACACCAAGATCCAAGTGTAGGTTCAAGGCCATGAGAATTAAGGAGGTCCCCATCTAAGGGATCCCTAACAGTTTCCATCTCCTTGAGAATAACCTTCAATCAGCTCTCATTGGGATGATACCAACACTCAAAGTAAGAATGATTTCATGTAAATTATTCTTTCCTAAAAGAGGACCAATTAACTCTTTGATGTACATCCTACAAGAGTCTCATCCATAGCCTGAGGTATAGAAAGCAACTTCTAATCCATTTTCTTCTTGTGACTTTTCCTTCCTCTAAAGATCCTATAACAAATAGTAGCAATGACAAACATGTAAAATTGTGAAAAAATACCAAGGAATCCTCATTCATAATTTATTTCACCCATTTACCAAGCTTACAGGATAAGGTGATTGAAGAGGAAAGTAACTTATCAACAAAAATATTAACACAAAACCTAGCAAATAAAAGGTATTTTATAGATTTGGTTAGTTGGTAAACAATAATGAGTTGGCTAAAAGAGATAGTAATATTAGACAAAAAAATCCTCTTCCAAATACTCTAGTAGAAATATAGGTATTATAACCCAAACTATAACACTCTTAATAAATTCCTTATCTAGATCAAAGCATGAAATCTACTTCTTGAGAAAAAGGCCAAAGTTACCTAGAAATTATGGGCCTCCTAAGAGGTTTTGAACACAATCTTCATGGAGATAAATATTTGAAAGAAAACCTTTGATGAAATTGAGATCTCCATCGTACTAGTGAAGTATCTATTTTTTGCTAGCTCTAAAAATATCAACATTTAGCCTAGACCCTACAAATTTTCCAATGAGAGTGTTCCCTAGTTTGGAGGATGATTGTTTTTTTCTAATAAAAGGTAGTAAGTCGACTGTTTATATTTATATATTGATATAAAAGATTGCATATCATAGTGCTTGAGTGGAGATATACTTTTAAGTCCATCATATCTACTCGCATATTTGTACCAAGATATGCAATAGTTACAAATTTTCAGCTTGTCAAAATATCACTGACTACAACACCTAGATATGTTTTGACTACAAAATTCCAACTTGCATAATACAAAAAGCAGTTGACTATATGCTTCTATTTTGTAACCCATATGCAAAAATTATTTTCAAAATGTTTGTATTTTTAGGCATTTCCTATAGATGAACTCTCCACCTTTTCACCTTTTTGCATATTTTGATGTGTTGGCAGAGTTGATTGTTAGGTGTAATGTTCATGTATGGGATGCATGGGTGCTGCCTAATCTGTTGTGCATTCAAATTACTTGGCTTAGCTTGTGATTCTGCAGATTTCACCAATTTCTTATGTGTTGCAATTTGTTTTCTAGCATTATCTGCTTGATGACAATGTTGTGTTAGGAGAAATGACAGAGCGTGATATTTTTCTTTGAAATTTCTCTCCATATTGGTCCCTATTTCTAAATGGTGGTGAGATAGCTCTCTATACAAGTAGTCAGATGAATCATACTCTAGTGATTTTTTCATTACAATGTATATATTATTGTAGCAAACCTTATGATGTAAGTAGTGCCTAGGAAATATCCCACCCACGTATGCTTCACTTTTCCATAAATTATACTTTTGAATGCTCTTAATTAGAGCATTATCTTGCAGGAACACTTCGTGGATGACTACGCTTGCAAGTTTTTGCATATCTTGATAGTTTGGATTTAAGTCCAACACATTTAAAACAAATATGGACACCAGGTCTGAAGGAAATATTAGTCTCTAAGCTGAAGGATGTAAAATGTCTTCCCTTATCAGAGTATTCAAGCATTTGAACACAAATAGGCAATTAGTTTTGAATACATGTGATAGATGTTCTCTTTCCAACCCTTTGGAAAATGGCAATTCCCATTCTTGTATAGGAAATGGGGCTCTGTGGTTTCTTAGCATAAAATCCACAATGAATCTTTATGCAGAGATTGTCGAAGTGAAAGAAAATTGAAGGCAAAAGTGATTGCTAAAGTAATGTCAAGAAGACAAGCTATTTCACTATTTACAACACTGTACCCATGATCTGAAGAATATAACAAACACTAGCCAAAATAACTACTGAGTGCAAATACAAGTGGAAAAACTTTGTATGATAGAAGCCTCAACATAGTAGCCTGGAGCTAGATATTATAACAACGGTTCCCAAACTAACTGTAGAGTGCATATAAATACTAAATATGACACTTGTTTACTCAACATAGATGATAATTCTATGTCGATCATTAATGAATTTTACACAATCATGTTGTGAGTAGGATAAAACCATAATAAAACTCCTTTCAAGTAGAAATAATACCCGCCAAAGTGGATGAAAGAGCATTTGAGAAGGACGTTGAAGACTCCTAGAACTATGCTTTACTTAATCATGTCTCTCCCGTGAACACAGGCCAACCAGTCACCAAACACCAAACACCCAACTGTAAATTGAACACACCCTACTTTTTGTGTTTGAGGATGAAGCTCCCAAACTTAAAACCTTATGAATTTTCCATTTTACCAACCACATTTATAGAATGATTATATCTTATTTCCAAGCCTTTTAATAGAGGTGGAACTCAATATTTTTTGCAACAAAACCAAAAACAATTTGAAGTCTACCACATGCGAGAACAAGCTGAATTCATGAAGTAAGTGCCAAGGTCTTGTCCCATGTATGAATTCCTACATATAGATGACACTTGTTAGCCAAAAACATACCTTTGCTACGGCCGATGTGTTAATCTTTAATATTAGCTTTGGTGAGATCATTTTGCAACACAACTACGCATGTGAAATATACATTCCCCTTACATTGGTGGAAATGCCAAGCTATTTTGACAAATTTAACTTATGCCAATCCAGGTTTTCATTCTGCTAATTATACTTATTATGTACTTTAATCAAATTTTATTAGATACAATATTAACAATTCACACAAATTAGATGCACGGCAAGAGAAATTTGATTAGACCAAACACAATGACCTAGCTATTGATGTACATTGTAATTAAGGGCCTTTTGTAGTAATTAAACATGTGCAGCAAACAATAATCATCTGGTGCTGCCCCTGTTTATTTGAAAACACCACTTATGATTTCGACTTTAGCATATTACAAATTCCTTTTGTCATTTATACAAATCCACGTTGTTTATAAAAGTGGCTTTGAGATAAAAAGCCTTGTATAACTTTGAAAAGCATCCTTTTGCTAAAGAATTCCTTAATACTAGAATTCTCTAACAAAATGTGCTTAACATTACCTCTAGACCATCTTGCTAGAAGCTAACTATTTCCATTTCAATAGCATTTTTTTAATTCCTGAGAAATATCATGCAAATTACTTCCATATATAATTGTTCATTCTAAATTTGTTCACACCCAACATTTGTAAACTTATCAGCCAATAGGTTACCTTCCCTATATGTATGCTTTATCTGCACAAACCTAAACTTTTCCAACAACTTCCATACCCGTTACATCACATATCTGATTTGACAACAAAATACTTTTTTTTTCTTACATGCATTCACAATAATTAACGGATCACCTTCAATTTCCAGATCTTTAAGTTTGATATCATATGCTAATTACAAATCATGAAGTAATGTTTGGGCTTCTACAACATTATTTGTTCCTTTCAAAAGTTTTATTGACTTGGCTGAAACTAGGAACCCTTTGTGATCTCTTATTACAATGCCTACCCCTGAAATACCTAGATTCCCACATGAAGCACCATCAAAGTTTAACTTGAAATACCCTTCTATAGGTGGAACCCAAGATATTTTTCTATTGTCTAATTTGCAAGATGGATTTTGATGCAAGCTTCCTTTGAACGGAAAAACAATCTTATCCCACCTATGCATTACCTTTGAGTCCCAATCTGTGAACAATGACCCAATATGTTTGATCTTTAGAACATGCGCATTTTTATCTTTGTTATTGAATATTCCAGTTTCTCCAATACTTGCTCTACCTTTATTTTTTCATTCCTAAAAATCCGTCTATTTCGTTCCCACCAAATGGTCCACAAAACTATAGAAAGAAACACTCTCCAAATGCAAGCAAACAATGCAGATTTATACAAGACTGACCAACTTGAAAATAAGTCCCACATATTTTTTGGTAATGGAGCACACCAACTTAATTTATTTTTAATAAAGGACTAGCAATGCGATGCAAAAGGACAATGAATAAATAAATGGTTTACCTCCTCCATTTCATTTTCACATAAGACACACTTAAATTGTGCTGCTATCCCAAGTTTGGAAAGCCTATCACTTGTCAGAACTCTTTGTTTTATAGCCAGCCATAAAAAAAACTAGCCTTTGGAAGTACTAAGGAGACCCAATAAAAACACAAGGCTCTTTGTGGCCTGATACGTTCCCCTTGACTCATGAATTCCTTATAGCCCATTTTCACTTTATAATTTCTAGTTTTTGATGAAGCCCACAATAGCTTATCCTCCCCACATGAAACATAGACATTCCTCTCACCTATTATGATTGAAAATTCCTTCTTTTGATCATCTAGACAATCAATAATAGAGACATCTTTCCACTTTACCTTCCTAGTGCAATCATCTATGTTGTCAAAGTAATCACTTACTTTTTCCCCCCAACTTGAACTAAGAAGATTTGGAATAGTTTGCAAATTATGAACTGTCTTTTAAGGTGCATGACCACCCCATGAATCTTCCCAAAAAATTTCTTGTAAACCATCTTGAACTTTCCAAGTAAGATATGGGATGATTACCTTTCTACAGGCAACCAAGAAGTTCCACATTATAGAACCTTGTGATGGATTTGATACTATAAAAATTCTCTTTGGATCTAAGTTATCTAAGTACTTGGCTTGCATGAATTTACACCATTTCGATTGTGACTTAACATACATGTACCACACTAGCTTTGCTCCTAATGCCTGATTTCTAGTTGACAAATTGTGTATCCCAACACCCCCTTTTAATTATTCTTCACAAAGATTTTCTAATGAGATAAGAGAGATCTTCTTTATGTTATCAATGTTTCCCTTCCACAAAAAATTCCTAATTAGCTTTTCAATTAATAAAATCATAGATTTTGGAGCTTTTAACATTGCCATATAGTAATTAGGAATGGCAGAAAGGACTGATTTTATCAATAATATATGCCCTGATAGTGACAACCACCTACCCTTCCATGATGCTATCCTCATTTGAATACTTTGGATGATCTTAGATCCCAATAAGAAATTTTATTTTCCCCAGTAAAGAAAGGAATCCTAAGATACTTACAAGGTAATTCAGTTGTTTGAAACCAAAGAAGATTAACAATTTTCTTTTGTAGACCTGATTTGATATGAAAAGTGCATATCTTTGTTTTTTTTGCATTTATTTTTTGATTTGAAGCATGTGAATATTTATGTAAAGTAGACTTGATATGTTTGGCCTCTTGAATCTGAGCTTCCCCAAATAATAATGTGTTACTGACAATTCAATAGATGGTATTGCAATACCTTTCCACAACCCCTAAGAATGAGATTGTTTGATTGTCCTGCTAAGGGCTTCAACTAATATAACGAATAAAAAAGGTGATAATGGATCACCTTGTCTCAATCCTTGAGTGGAATTAAAAAAACTTGATGATGTACCATTAATTAGTACTGAAAATTTTGCACCCTTTAAGCAAGGTAGGACCCATTTGCACCATTTATTGGTAAAGCCAAATTTCTTTAATACTTGCATCAAAAGGTTCCAATCCATAGTTTTATCATAAGATTTCATCATGTCAAGCTTAATGATAAATGAAGGTATTTTTTGCAAACAAATAGAGTGTAAAACTTCATGTGCCACCAAAGCACCCTCCGTTGTCTCCCTGCCTAGAACAAAACCACCTTGCTCTTCAAAAATTAATTTAGGAATGATGGGTAGCAAACGAAGATAGATTGCTTTGGTAAAAATCTTGTAAACCATGTTACAAAGAGAAATAGGATGGACTTCCAAAAAAGACTTGGGATCCTTAACCTTTGGAATTAATACAATGTGTGTTACATTAAACTATTTAAGCATAGAGCAAGAGGTTCGAGACTCCTCCAACACCTTGAGAAGATCATTTCCTATGAAGTCCCAATATTTAAAAAAAAATAATGTTGTAAATCCATTGGGTCCTAGGGCTTTATCTGGCTTTAGTGGAAAAACAACCACTTTCACTTCATCTAGAGAGAAGGGCTTATTGAGTTGTACATTATCTTGCTCAATGACTAACATTGGGATTGCTTGTAGCATGTCCTCTCTTTCTACCCCAATCTGATCTAATTGTTGTACTGGTACAAATAGCAGATTGGAAAAAAATTTAATCCCTTCATTTTGTATGTCCACTTCATTATTTAACCATTTGCCTGAAGAAATTTCCTGGATGTGAAACATTGCATACTTAGCTTTATTTACCTGAGCTGACATATGAAAGAATTTTGTATTCTTATCACCTACTTTAATCCATAATTCATGAGATTTTTGATGCCAGTATAATTCCTCATGCAACACTAATTCTTCCCATTTTGCTTGTAAACTTCTTTGAAGCTCAAAATACTATGGAGTTAACCCTTGGCTTATAATATGCTCATTCACATTTTCCAACTGTTTTGAAACTAAATCCTTTTGATGGAATACATTTTTAAACACATGTATAGTCCATTGTTTTATTTTTCCTTTCAAAAACTGAATTTTCTTACAAAATATAAACATGCTAGAGTCAATCTCATATGGTGCCTGAATCCACCATGTTTTAATAAAGGAAAGAAGTAATTATGTTTGAACCACATTGATTCAAACTTAAATGAAGTTGTCCACTTTTGAGGTGAATTAGTGACATCAATACTTAATGAAGTAGGGAAATGACCAGACCCCAACCATGGTAATATTTTTGACATTTGCACATACTTGCCTACAACCCAATTTGATGACATTAAAAATCTTTCTAAACATACAACAATTTATAGGAAGTCTCATCTCTTATTTTTCCATGTATACATGCCTTTCTCAGGTTGCAAATCCACAAGTGCATTGTTATGTACACTTATTAAAATTTTCCACTGTCTTGTGAGGAGGCTTGCTTCCTCCTATCTTTTCATGAAGAGACAATACCATTGCACAAAAGTCTATTGTAAGCAACTTTTTCTACCCTTGATTGTTCAAATATTAACTCAATCTCCTTCCAAAGATTTTGTTTACCTACTATTGAATTTGGTGCATACACATTGAACATCAAGAAAGTTAAATCAAAATGGGTAACATGCAACAATTTCCAGTGTGGGGTATTAGTAATGGATTCCATCTCTATAGTTCTAGCATTCCATAAAGTTAACAATCCTCCAGATGCTCCTTGATCAATAGCTTGACATGACTTCCAAAAAGTCCACTTGAAAATTGTATTTTCATAACTTTCCTTAGATAACTTAGTCTTTTATAATAAAACAATATCAACCTCTAAAGAATTTTTTTGTTGTTTGATTTGGGCTCTTTTGTTAGGGGCATTTATACCCCTAACATTCCATGAGACGATATTCATATCGATTGAGGAGAGCCTCCTGCTCTCCTCAATCTTTTCTTGATGTTGTCATATAAGGTCAATTGAATCCCAAAAGCAATTTCCTCCTGAATATTTGTTGCATTTGACTTCCTACCTCACTTACCAGGCGATTTAATTGTAGGAGAAATAATAGGAGTTTGACTGATAGATAGTTGTTTTTAAAAATCAAAATCAACACCATACTCACCACTAAAGTCCTTAACCTATAATTCATCACTCATTAATGTCTACACATCTATTTCATGTGTATCATCTGCATAAATTGTTAGAGAATTTAGCAAAGTACTATCACATTTTCTTGTCATTAATGACATTTTCTTGTCATTAACCTATAGATTTGATCCTACCATATTTGCAATACAGTCTACCCAACTTTCCAAACTAATATGTTCACCCAACTCATGAATGTCATGTGGACCCAACCCATCCCCCTGAGGAACACCTACTATTATTGAAAGACACAATAGCAACCTCTTGATGAAAATTACAACTAGAAATCCCTTAATTCTCTACCAAAAAAATAGGGGCAATGATATTATATATAATTGACAAGAAACCATTTTTTGAATGAAAAGAATTCATCACTACAAATTTACCTTTCCTCATTGTTTCAATAGATAACCCCAAATCTGATTCCTCATCGAAGACTACAAGAAAAGAGAAATAAGAAGAATTCACTGTCAACCCATTATCCACCAAACTTATATTGTTTTTTGTTTGAAGCTTAGTAACATTTAAATCACCTAAACCATAACCAATTTCTTTCACAGCTGATTGCATCACATTTGTATCTACTTCTGGTTGACACTCATTAAGAGGTGTATCCCCTAGATCAAATGTTAGTGCTCTATATTTGTACACACTGATGGAAAGAATGGCCCAATAAGTGGCAACAAGTACAATTTTTTTTTGGATTCTCAATTAGAATTGCCTTCATCCAAGATCCATACTTTGAATGTAACCTAATTGATGAGGGAAATTCCTTTAAAGTATTTAACAATACATAAAACCTAATCGGTTTATCTGGATTTTAAAAAAAATCCATGTCATGGCATACAAAAACCCCCAATTATTAGCAATGGTTTCCACAATTTTTGGTTCCCTATACTCAAGTGGAAGCATGGGCAGTTGGACCCACAAAGGAACAAATTGCATGACTACATAAAAAGGATAAAAATTTGGGGTCCATGCCTGAGTGAACAACCTAGAGCCCTCAAAAAACCACGATTTAACTTTAAAAATTAAATCTCGTTGCAGCTTGGTGGAAAAAAACACAATGAAAAAACCATTACCCTGGTCTATGTAAAAGATCTGGTTAGCCCTGTCCCATTTAGAGAAAAGTAAATCTTTTAAAATTTGGATAGAAGATAAGAAATTCCAAAACTTTCATATTAATGCATGATCTTTAAGATCCTATATTTGTGCACTTCGCACTTCTTCAAGCAAAGAGATTTGAATTAAGCCCTCATACCAAGATTCTTTCACAGGATTTTGAAGAGGGCATTCTTTGCGAATCCATTTCTTATCAACTTTTTTCTTGCCTAAATTTTAGTGTGCATTTTTATGGAAGGGAAATCATTTGAAAGAGAAGCGATAGATAAAAATTTAACAAGATCAAATGAAGGAAAAGTCTTTACCTTATTCTGTTGCACACTCTTCAGTTGTAGATGAAGAACCCGATAACAATCATCATGCTTCTGATCTATGTTATTTAGGTATGATGCAGGCGTATCAGCCATGGAACTAAAATTTTCAAAAAAATACTTAGACCCGTTATAATCCTTAGTGAAAAGATGATTTCCTTTTTGAGTTTGAATTGAAGGGAACTCCAGATTTGATCGAAATACTATTGGGAAAGGACGTTGGAGTATGTCGCTTAGAGACAACATCCGCCCAAGAGCAAGAATCTTCAACAGATTCAAAATCTAAACCACAAATATCAAAAGGAAATTTCTTTCCCTAACTAAGCGTTCTCCTAGGGGTGAGGATTCCTAATGGGATGCTTAAAACCTTGATGAAAGCCATTGAAACAACCAAGAAAACTCATAGAACCCTTCGAGTGGTCAAACAAGCCCGGTTTCGCTAAATAAAAGATTTACCCACTAACCTAGAAGTCGATATATGGGATGTTGCAGCAAAAGGAACCGAAGGAGCACCCCAACCAACCCGATCTGCTCCATGAAAAGCCGAAATCAACAAAGAATGGTAGGAATTTTTTGAAAAATTATTGTTATCACCCAAAGCAATGCTCTAATTTGTGCGGTCCCCCATTTTCCAAAATCTCCCACAATCTGAACCTTTAATTAATAATTATCTTGGAGGATGATTATTTAATAATGGTATTGAGAACTTTACACTTGGTAGTGACCAAGCCTTGGTGTTGATACTACTTAACCTTAACTAGATCATATTATAATATGAGCATTTTATGGTTCTTACAATATGGTTGTGTCATTGACTATTTTGACCTAATAATATTTTTGGCTACTTTTTGGTCTCCCATATTTTTCCATAGTAAAAAAAGTTTAGATCCATATGATCATATAGGCCATAGATCTCTATCCATTTGCATATAATCCATCTTGACTTTCCAAAGCTCAATGTTTGTTCCTAGGAAAACTAATTTATATCCTGGATGTGCTTACCATTTTTCCTACATCATATTCTTTACAAGATCCCACTCAATCAAAGATTAATACAAAAAACATGTCCCTAACACCTATAAATTGACGTGATTAATATTTGATACTAAATGAAAGGAAAAAAATGGTGTAGAATACACTTCCTACTATAAAAAAATCATAGAGAAGGAAATAATCAAAAAATTTATATATCATAATATAATGATTTATATGGGGAAATTATTTTGAGATAAAAATCCCACACTCAAAATAAAATAAAATTGTTATTTAGTAATCAAAGGTTACAATGCACTTGTAGAGTATAATCCTTTATAGGAATGTCACCAACAAGAGATTTGGAGAAATTCTAGAAACATAATAGTACCTTCAAAACTCAATATCAAAACCTCTATCTTAAACACCCATAAAATAGGAGAAGCGATATGTCAAACCGTTAAATATTAAGTAGGAAACCATGAGCTTAAAAACCCAAAATGTGGCACCCAAATCCCTAGTTAAAAATCTAATGTTCAAATCCCAAGATGAGCTCAAATCCAAAGACGAGTCCAAATGCTAAAAATGTAATTCCTTCCACTTTCCCTAAGGTTGTCATATTCCACTCACCAACTTGGGCACTCCATTTTGGATTCATAATCTATATTTAAAGATCACTTATGATGTTTCATAGCATTTATTAAAATTTTTTCAATAAGTGTGATCAGGGATAAATATTAGAACCCCCCTTGGAAAAGGTGCAAAAACATGGTGAATCTTGTATACTTCCTGAAAAAAAATATTAATTTCATTGGCAATTTTTTTCTTTTTTTTCAAAAAAAATAATAAATTCAATTGGTGAATCTTTTGTAATCCTTAGAAGTCTTTAGAAAAATACTAGTGAATTACTTGTTTTGAAACCAATAAGATATTTACATTGGCGATTAAAACCTGTTTTCAAACCAACAAAATATTTTCATTGGCTAATTAAGCTTGTTTTGAACCAAAAAAATAATTTTGTTGGTGATTAAAACCTATTTTCAAACCCAAAAAATATTTTGGTTGGCGATTAAAACTTGTTTTCAAACCCAAAAAGTATTTTCATTGGCGAATTAAACCTAATTTCAAACCAATAAAAAAATTCATTGGTGAATTAAACTAGTATGTCAATAAAAAATATAGCATTGGTGGAAAAAATATCAAATGCTATATATTGTTCTATTTTGGGACAAATTTTCCACACACCCAAATTCCTTCATAAAGTGGTTGGAATGGAGACAAGTGTCAAGATATTATAAGTTCTTATCAAAAGTGAGCCACTGAGTGAATTACTATGTCTCAAGTTAGATGTCAGTGCAACTTAACGACTAGTAACTACGAGTTATATTATTTAATAAGTTAATATAACATTAATATACTCAAAATATTGAGGGAAGATGGAAGACAACATTCATCTGCAGAATGAGGGCATTGTTAGGGTTTTGATCGGCTCAATCCCATTGGGATTGGCTCATCAGGGGAAGATTGGAGGTTTGCGTCTTGGTGGAGATAGTAGCAGTGAGATAGAGGGATGGGGCGGTAAAAAAATAAATTTGAAAAGCTCTTGGGACTGTGTGGTGGCGACCCTATTTCAGATGAAGGCAGCAGTTAGGGAAGCCAATAAGGAGGTCAAATAGTCACCATCATCCTTGGGGGAGAAGATGGTGCAAAGGGGGAAATGACGCCTACAATTAGGGGATGCAAAGTGGGGGACTCTCAAGCAAATAAGCTCCCAGCCAGAAGGCCAACATGCAGGGGGAGAGGGGACGCTAATTTCCATCCCTCAAAAGAAATTATAGTAGAACTTGATGAAGAGATGGAACAAGAAGTGTCTTTTAACGAATTTTTTTTTTTCTGGTTTAGAACTGACAGGGAGATTCAAGGAATTTTGGCCAAGTCTGTCTGAGCTCCATCAATGGATTTCTAATCAATGGAAGCCTATTTTAGAAGGGTATGTCCAAATTTATCCCATGGAAAAAGGTTTCTTTATTGTTTTTTTTCAAAAGGAACATGATAGAAAGAAGATCCTTTGCAACTATCATTGAGATTGGGATGAAAAACATATATTGATGCTAAAGCCATCACACCTAGCCTTTAAGAAAAAAACTTTAAGTGTTTGAGAGGGCTCCCCTTTGGGTAAGGCTTCCTAACCTTCCTCTACAGATTTGGTTTGAGTCTTGTCTAGAGGCTATAGGGAACTCTTTAGGAAGCGTTTTAATGATGGATGAGGGTTCTTCAAATCTTCTGCATTCAACCTATGCCTTTATTTTGGTAGAAATGGATGTTTCAAAGGTGCCTCTAGAGGTGATTCGGCTCAAAACTTTGAAAGGTTGTTGGGTGCAATCCCTGGACTACGAAGGAGTACCCTTTAGGTGCAAAATTTGTTATCAAATTGGGCATGTGGCTGCTGAATGTGCCCAACATAGAAAAAATGAAGTTGCTTCATGGTGGAAAGATGTGACCCCTCAACACTACACAGTGGAGAAACATGAGGAGCAACAAGTGGGTTCTCAATTGAAAGGCAGAGAAGAGGAGGGACAGATGTTTGGGAGTCTGAATCAAGAAGGGAAGTCATGGAAGAAGCAGATTAGAAGGGAGGATCAGCCTCAGAATAGCTTGGCCTCATCATAGGAAGGGATTCCAGTAGGGAATAGTGACAATGTTGTTTCTAATGGAAGTAAAAATGAGTTGAACTTCAAAAACGGGGCTGCAACACCAGAGTGTAGAGAGAAAAAAGGAATGGTGAAGTCACGAGAGAAAGATATTGGGAAATGAAAGGTTGATGAATAGAGCCAACAAGAAATTAGAAATGGGGAAGGTGGTTGGAAGAGCCCTTGTAACACCACATTGGAATGGCAGAAGGAGGCAGTAAGGGTGGAGGACGGTTGGCAAACAATTCAGGGGAAAAGAGACAAGAAGGAAAATAAGAAAGCTTTTGAAATGGTCCTTCGTTCACAGAATAAAGGAAGACAAAATAATGCCCTAAATGTATGACCTGTTAATAGGTTCTCCAAGTTTTGATGGTTGTAAGCCCTTTGGACAAATATAGTGAAGGTGTAATTGAAATTGTAATCTATGGTTTTATCTGCAACAAAATATGGTGTTAGAACTAGGGGTGTTGATATAGGAATTGTGTGGGTTTGGAAGGTTTTCTATTGTTGCTGTAATGAGAATAGCCTTGTAATCCTTCTTTATCTTTATTTTTATTAATAAAATCAACTCTGTTACTCATCAATATATATATTCAAAAAATTAATAAAATTATTCAATGAATGTTCAATGGACGACTTTAGTTGCATTCCGAAAGAAAATGTTTAAAGCACTAGACTAGTGAATTCAAACCTCCCAAATAACCCTAGAACCATTAGATTTGTAAATATCAATGGTTGGCCTTTTATTACTTATTAAATCACTTAAAGTCATGACTCAATTTTTGTGAAATAATATTGTCACATCAACATGTGTGTCTTGTTGTGAATTAAATTCTCAAGTGTTGAGTATTAATGTCTTCATTATATACATACTTCACCAACTTGATGTTCTTCATATCATTTATAGAATATTTGGTTTCTCTCTTCTCTATTCATAATTTCACTGTGATATTATGGAGTCTTCATGGCATGTCATGCTACCAAAATGTTTTTGGGAGGAAAAAAGAAACAATGCATATGGTAGATGAAAGCTAGGTATATTTTTCACTATTCCTTGTGTGCAAGTTGAGGAGGCTATAAGAAAAATTATGGTTAGGGAATGGCTTCAAAATAACCCCCATGCTCTATTTTATGAGGTAGCCCCTACTTTCTTATCTAGTTGCATGGACATTTTGTTGGATAAAGAGTTGGTGAAGATGTTGGCAATACATTATTTTCAGCCTTTCATATACTCTCTTTCTTTGTTAGAGTTGGCACTTGAGCCTTATAATTTTGAATTTGGTTTAGTGCTTGTTGGTGGAATCTTTCCCAAAGTTGAACTGGTCGCTTCTATAGTTCAAGCTCTTGTCATGTTTGTTATGAGGTGTGGTTTGGTATGTGATATGACAAATGAATCATTACAAAGTCTGGATTTTTAGAGGAAGGATTTGGGTGATTCCCTTTACTTCTTTTCTCTTACTTTGTTTAATTCAATTCATCACCTTCTCAAACACATGGTTGAGGGCCTCTGCTAACGGTAAATTGATGTAATAGGGTACTCCCCTTTTCCTAAAACAACTAAATCATAAAATAATTTACATATGAAAAACTCTACCTCAACAATAAAACAAAGATTGCAAACAAACTTGGCCTTTATTAATTTAATTTCAACTCAATTACATGGCCTTCCTTGGCCTTATCCTATCTCTATTTCTATACGCAATATTTAATTGCATGTTGCAGATGGGAAATTTAACATTTGGTCAACACTTAGATGGTTAACTTCCATCTAACAATGATTTTTTTTTTTTAAATCAAAAATTAATATCCAGGTTACTTTCATTGTGCTCGCTGATATTCTTCTCCTATGGCAACCAAAAATTCTCTCCCACTACCCCTCCCTCATGACCTCTTTTCCTCTATTCAATCTCCTTTGCAGCCTTTTCCTCTTCCCATGTTAAAATTTGGTTTTAATTCTGCCAAATAGGCAACATGCCTCTTCTACTACTCTCATTATTTTGCACCAGTCATCAAATATTCTTAGCCTGCTCACTAACTCAAATTTCCATCCTCCATTATTATTAATTTTTCACCTATTCTCTCTCCCTTCCCAGACATTAATTTCACTCTCTTCACATCATTTGGTTGTTTGCAAACTTTAATAATGCTCTGTGAATTAGCTTTAAGAAAAAAAATCAAATTTGTGCCACCCCTTGTCTTTTCCCTATGCATATTTTTTCCCAAGTTAGGCGCTTCACTCCTCACCAAGTAGCCCTCCTTAATTCCAATCAACCACTCCTTCATTCAAAGTATTTATCCTTTTATTTTATTTTAATCTACATCTTTTTTTAAACTATCCCTTCTCATTCCTATCGGTTTCCTTGAGGCCATCCATATTTTCCCCAATCAATATCTATTTTAAATTAATGTTTATTATTTCATCTTTTCACTTGGTATATTTTTATAGACCTATCCACATTCCTCAACCTGCGACCTTTGAACTTCTATGTGCCTCAATTCCCAATAAAATCATGGTCTATACTTCCACATTTGAATACATGTCGACCTAAGAAGTTGCAATTACAACATTTGACAAAATTCTCATTAGCAAATCCATATTAGTTCATATGGGGATGGTCCATCAATCATGTGTCTGATCTATGCATCCATTTTTTGTAGACTGTGGGAAATTTTTCAACCAATAGCGGATATTTGCTTTACACAAGCCAAAAATATTTAAAGAGACACCATTTATTTGAGACATTTATCTACTTCCATTGTTGTCAAAGCAACATAATAAGGATGAAGAATTTAAGAAGTTTAGGCACTAAAAAAAAGAGAACCAAACAAACCAAACAATATTTTTGGGTGATGTTGATCACATGTCCACTTGTGTGCTCCTGCACCAGACATGCTCTAGAACATAAACTATTTCTTTCACTTCTTTCAGTGCTTCTCTAGAACATAAACTACCTCCCTCATGTAACACTACATATTCTTCCTTCTTCCCCTCCTTGTGGACTCATGCCCACCAAAGTCTGACCTCCTTCGCCACATACTTCCCACACTCCTCTCCTCCTCCATGGGTTCAAACCCACGTCTAACCATCCACCTCCACCAAAAACAACCTACAACAACTTCTACCATTTCTTTAAGAAAATATGGAACATCCACTACATGCTCTTTCTCTCTATTCATCTCACCTTTTACTACTGCATCTGAAAACAAAATAAAATCACTGAACTAATTTACTTCATCTTTTCTCACAGCTACAAAATCAAATTTAGTGTGACATCTTCCACCTCCTCATCATTTGTAACTTCTCGCTCTTCTTTCTTCATTGCACCAATAGAATTCATCATCCATTCTTCCTCAATTGACAATAGTTGCACAAAAAAATCTACTTCACCCTTCACCATTTGTTGTGATCTCTTCGCTACTCGCTTCATTCTTTTCTACCTTTTCTTCCATTCCTTCCTCATGACATGTCTCCACTAAAAATTCTTCATCTACATTAGTAGGGGTTGCTCTCTCATCTTTCTTCATCCAACTCAGGCTGCAATACTCTTTTCTATTGTCCTCTTTCTTCATCTCACTCCTCTTCACCACTTTCCTCTCATTCTTTCCAACATTCTTCTCTAGCTTCTTGAGCCTCACCTCATCTTTCCTATTGCTTCAAACATTTCATCCTCCACTTTCTCCCAATACTCTCCCAAAATAGTATCTGCACGATTCTCCTCACGACCCAACCCATCTTGTCTACTACAATCACTCTCAATATTTAAAACATATTACATTTCAATTTCAAGCTCTCCTCTACTTTCAACAACCCTCACGAGCTTTTTCTCTACCACTTCACACACTTTCCTCTATGTGTGAACTGCCTCTCGGTTGATGATCTATTCACACAACACCCACAGGTTCTAGTGGATCCTATTCACTTTTAGGTCTACCCACTCTGATACCAATTGACACAAGAGGGTATTCCCCTCTACCTAAAGAAACTAAATCACAAAATAATTTACATAGGAAAAACTCTGCCTCAACAATAAAACAAATATTGTAAACAAACTTTTATTTTATTAATTCAATTTTAACTCAATTACATGGCCTTCCCTGGCCTCATCCTATCTCTATTTATGTACACAATCTTTACTTACATTCTTCATATGGGAAATTTAACATTTGGTCAACACTCAAATGGTCAACTTCCAATATCTAACAATGATTTTTTTTAAATAAAAAATAAATCTTCAAGTTACTACCATTGTGCTTGTTGATATTCTTCTCCTATGGCAACCATAAATTCTCTCCAACTGTCCCTCCCTCGTGAAATATTTTCCACTTTTCAACCTCCTATGCAGCCTTTTCCTCTTCCTGTGTTAAAATTTGGTTTTAATTTTACCAAATAGGTAACACACCTCTTCTATTGCTCTCATTATTCTACACCAGTCATCAAATATTCTTAGTTTTCTCACTAACTCACATTTCCATCCTCCATTATTATTGCTTTTGCACCTATTCTCTCCCTTCCCAGACATGAATTTCACTCTCTTCACATCATTTGGCTATTTGCAAACTTTAATAATGCTTTGTGAATTATCTTCAAGAAACAATTTCAAATTTATGCCACCCCTTATCTTTTCCCTACACATATTTTCCTAGGTTGGGTGCTTCCCTCCTCACCATGCAGCTCTCCTTAATTCCAATCAGCCACTCCTTCATTCAAAATATTTTTCCTTTTATTGTATTTTAATCTGCATATTTTTTAAACTATCCCTTCTCATTCCTATCGGCTTCCTTGAGGCTGTCCATCTTTTCCCCAATTGATATCTATTTTCAATCAATGTTTATTATTTCATCTTTTCACTTGGTAGATTTTTACAAACTTATCTGCCTTCCTCAGCTCGTGATCTTTGAACTTTTATGTGCCTCAATTCTCAAGAAAATCATGGTCTATACTTCCACATTTGAATACATGTCGGCCCAAGCAGTTGCAATTACAACATTTGACAAAATTCTCATCAACAAATCCATGTTGGTTTATATGGAGACAGTTGATCAATCATGTGTTCGATCTATGCATCAAAATTTTGTAGACTGTAGGAAAGATAGCAACCAATAGTGGAGATTGGCTTTACACTAGCCAAACACATTTAATGATACACCATTTATTTGAGACATTTATTTGCTTCCATCATTGTCAAAGCATCATAATAAGGATGAAGAATTTAAGAAGTTTAGGTAGTGAAAAAAGAGAACCAAACAAACCAAAATTGGAAGCAAACCAAATAATATTTTTGGGTGGTGCTAATCGTTGGTCCGCCCACATGCTCTTGCACCATAAATATTTTTTTTAATGAATTGTGTCTATATTTTATTGTATAGCTCTTCTAATTTGTAATTTATGACTGGTTTTTTTGTCACGCTTAGTGCCTTTTTGGCTAGGTTGGCTAGTGGTTGTGTACTTCAATGACTCGGTCTTCAACTACTTAAATTAAAATACATTTTGTAGCTTCATTCTTGTAAATCTTTTTTTCTTTGTTCAATATAAAAAAGTTGCTTTTAAGACTGAAAAGACATTTATAATTTTTGTATGAATCATTTGTTTACTTCTTTGACATATATATTTAATATTACTCTTAATTGTCAAGAATTTGGTATGTGAATAAAAATCATAGTATACTCCACAAAGATATTATTATTTCATAAGTTAATAACGTTAATATACTAAGAAAATCAAAGTTAATGTACAAAAATATTTCACCATTCGATGGATGAATTATCAACATATATAGTTTTTGAAATTTTAAGCAACGTTTTCAAGGTGTCGTACCCTTCACATTGAGCCACAAGGGCCAAAAAGGAGAAAGACTAAAAAAAAAACATTAAGTAAAAAAAAGACAAAGACAACCCACAGACAACACAAATACCACAGAGAGGCAGTCGAAAGACAGGACACCAACACATGCAACAACTAACTGGCATTGTCCCAATTTTTGAGTAGGAGGTCCACGGCCTTATCACCAACCCAGTCTTTGTTCTCGTGACTATTATTTCCCTCCAGCTCCTCCTTAATATCATTTGACAGGGTGCTAGTGACAAAATGACCCAACTTCATGGTGAAGAGGGTCAACCCATGGAACCTTTTGTCGAGCATGTCCATTCTCTTCTCCAAATCACAGGGCTCCTCCCTAATGTCCATGGTCCCCAGGACCTCTCCAGGCTCTTCGACCAAGGGATGTGGAGAGTGAGAGGCAGAGCCATCCTTAGGAACCTTGCTATCCTTAGGAGTAAACTAGGGCCCCTCCACAATCTCATCCTCATCATGCTCAGTTTCCTCTTCCTTGTACTCTTTGCTATCAGACCGCTCCTCCTCTGAATCCTCAATAATCTGCCTCTTATTGTTGTTCTTTGTAAGCCTCCTGGATCTCCTTCTAGAATTTTCCCCACAAGTCATCATAGCAGTCCCCACAATAGTGTCTCCTCTAGAGTCTTTCCCTATTATGTTCTTGCCCTTTCCTTCCCTAACAATCGCGTCCGATGTACCTTTCTCCTTAACTTTTTTAGCAGTGGTGGCCTTGTAGGCCGATTTCGCCAAAGTGGACTTCAATTCACAGAGACTCTCTGCCGTGCTAGCATGAGCCTAACCCAAACCACCCTTAAGTTTCTTGGTAGTTATCTTGGCTTTGGGATTCCCCGTAGTGCCCGTATTGGATTTTCGGGGAGGGCTTTTAGACTCGGCCAAGGAAATATTCACAACCGATAGGGGTTCAATATACTCAATGCACACAACCATAATAGCTTTAGGAGGACAGAGGGCCAGGTGGAAGTGATAAATTCTCAGAATGAGCCCCTGATGGAGCGGGAGTGGTGGGAGATCACTGTGGTTAAGGCTAGCTAACTCTTTGCATTTTTCGACTGAGTTTTCCAAATCCATTAGAAGAAAGAAAGGAAAACAAAGCAACATCTTGTGTCTTAAATGATTTAACAGGGGGAAGTGATAAAAAAAATCAGGTTTTAAACCTACCTTCCAAGGTGACGTACTTCATCAGCACTAGGCACACCTAATCCTAGGGCTTCGGGAGAGCTTCTCTCAAAAAAATCGGTTGGTTCCGCACCGGTTCCTCATCTCCTCTAAAAAAAGCTTTCAAGCTTTCGTTATCCAGTTTCTTGGTGTGTTTGGGGTATTTTTCCAGTGCACTGTAATCCTGTGGCTTGCGCTATGACTTCCTCACTGATTTCAAATGAAATACCTCCCATTGAGACCCTACGATCCTTCCACGAGTTGGCAAACTGGCCAGACAAGTTAGGGTCATGGCCAACCAATATCTCCATAAGAGGAGCAATACCACCTTCCACACAGATGTGCCAAACTAAAAGATTATTCCAGAATTCATCACAGTTATCCGGCTTAGTCCTCACCTGATCGCCACCCATTTTTCCAATGATCCCCAGGAGAAGAGATCGCATGGTATGGCTCCTCGGATTCATAGAAGTCATGTCCTTCCATCTTTCTTTCATCAATCCACCTTTTTTATTTGTGTTACCATCCTTCAAATTTAGACCCCGCCACCTTTTCATCACCTTAGTAAGCGAACCCATCCACCAGGTCCAAAGGACAGACCTGTGGATCCTCTAGTCCATGCCCCACACATGAAAATATCTAAGCCTATAGTGAGTCAAAAAATCAGATTCCCTCCACCTGTACGCCATCTTAGTGTTAACACTCATCCACCAGACCCCCAATAAAATTAGGTGGACCCCCCATTCAGCACCCGTCATCCAAAGATTTAAAGTCATTGCAATAATTGGTTGCTTTGTTCCCTCACAATGATAGCTTTAATTTTTGGTGGTAACCTTTCCATTTTCCTCCAACATTTAGCAGAATCCCAGCAAGAGCCAAGATTAGCCAATGCATCCACCACTTGGTTTCCTTCTCTAAAAATATATGTCACCTTTTTATCCCTAAATTTGGATAAAAGGAATCTGGCATCCAACAATATATCCTTAGTATTCCAGCAAATTAGTCTGTCTTTATTCACAGCATCCGTAATAGAATTGAAGTCTCTTTCGATGTGGAGACTAGCAATCCCCAAAGAGACAACAATTTTGAGGCCCATTAGCAGCGCACGAGCTTCTGCCACTATAGAAGGCTGGAACCCAATACCTCCAGCAAATCCCACCACCAGAGCCCCCCCGGGATCTCTAATTACTCCACCGATACTTGCCCTTCCTAGGTTGCCCTTAGCAGCCCCATCAAAATTGAGTTTAAACCATCCTCTATTCAGAGGCTCCCATTTTGTATTTTTCTTGGCTAAGAGTTTTGAATTGTCAAAAGAGTTAGCCTCTAATCCCTAATGCCACGCCTTGGCCATTCTTATTTTGAAATCCAACGGCCTCGTCTCCGAGAGTTTCCCATTAAAGAGAGAGATATTCTCCTCAATGAGCCAAGCACCAATGCCGAAAACATCCTTAGGGCTCCTCTCAACCTTCTTGAATACCCTGTTATTCCTCTCCTTCCACAAATGCCAACCCAAGACAAGAGGGACCTGATTCCAAATTTCACCAGGCAGAGGGTGGGAATAGGGACCATATTAACTTAGAATGAACAATAAGAGATCCTTTCTCATAACCCAAGGGACATCAAGTTTCTCAAATGCCAGCCCCCAAACTTTGGCACCAAATGGGTAGTGTAACAAAAGGTGACTGACAGTTTCCTCCTCACTCTTACAAAGAAAACATCTATTGGGAATACAAAAACCACATTTCCTCAAATTGTCTTGGGTGAGAATCTTGTTATGACAGGTTGTCCACTAGAAGAAATTAATTTTAGGGATTATGTGGCAATTCCAAATCTTCTTCCAGGGTTCCTCAACAGTATTTTGGTTTGTCAGCAGTTTGTAAGCCGACCTCACAAAGAGATCCCCCTGTTTATCAAAGGTCCAAGAAAACTCATCCTCTCTATCATAGGATGGAAACCTGGTGCTAGAGAGAATCACTTGAAGGGACCGAGCCAGACAACAAAGGTCTTGATACTGGGGGCAACAGAGGATAAGGTCTCTCCACATCCTAGCTCTAGGGGGTCCAAAAACATAATCATTGATATGGATGCCAAAGAATCTCTGGGCCGGACTCATCATAGCTCTAAAGTCAGATCAAGCCAGAGGGGTTTCAATTAGCCAAGTATCTTCCCAAAATCTGATTCTATTCCCATTGCCCATTTTCCATTTAATCCCTTTCCTTAATAGGCCTTGTGTGCTGCAAATGCTCCTCTAGACTAATGAGCCTTGGGGGTGAGACTCCGAGAGACAGTTGATCAAAGGCCTATCCTGAAGATATTTGGAATTCAAAATTTTACACCAATCCTTAGTGTTCCTTAACTGATCCCAACCAACCTTGGCCATCAGAGCCTTGTTAGAGTTGAAAATTGTCTTGACTCCTAGTCTGCCATAATTTTTGGCCTAGCAGACCTTTTCCCATTTCACCAAAGCAAGTTTTTTCTTTTCCTCAGTCCCGACTAGAGGAAATTCCTTTGAATTTTTTCAAACTTATTAGAAATGTACATAGGCATCTTAAAAATGGAGAGTAAGTAAGTGGGGATACCTTGGAGAGCCACTGTGAGTAGTTGGAGTTTGCCAGCATGGCTTAGGATAGAGCCCTTCCACCCAACCAATATCCTTTGGATCCTTTCTAGAATTGAGTTCTAGAAATCAGTGGTAACCTCCTTAAATGTGAGGGGGAGCCCAAGGTAAATTGACGGGAGAGATCCACTGACACATCCCAGGACCACAACCACCTTGGTTTGCAAATTAGGCATGCAGTTAAAGAAATAAATCATGATTTTATTGTAATTGGTGCTTTGACTAGAACAAGAGGCATAGTTGTTAAGGAAAATTTTCATTTCTTGGCTTCCACCATAGAGGCTTTCCCAAAGAGAAAAGTGTCATCCACAAATTACTGCACAACAATCAGATCCAGGGAGGAAGCCGTTCTAATGCCCATAATGGAGCCCTCTGATAGCAGACCAATGAAGTTCTTGCTGAGCACATCTGCAATCATTATGAAAAGATAGGGAAATAGGGGTCTCCTTGTTTGATCCCTCTTCCAGTAGAGAAGAACCCAAAGGGGGATCCATTAACAATAACATAGTACTTTACAGTATTAACACATTCCATAATGAGTTTGATGACCAAATTGTTGAATCCAAACTTAGCCAAGACCTTGGGGATGAAGTCCCATAACACTTTGTCATAAGCTTTGGAGATGTCAAGCTTGAGAGCCATCCCCGCATAATTACATCTATCCATTCAATGAAGCAGTTCATGGGTGGTCAAAGTAGCATCAAGAATATGTTGCCCAGGGACAAAACCCTTTTGAGTAGGACTAATGATTTTATCCAGAAGAGGTTTGATACGGTTTACTAAAATCTTAGAAATGATCTTATAGGTGTTACAAAGGCTAATAGGTCGAAAATCAGTCATGGATTGAGGTTCACCAATCTTGGGGATAAGAGAAATGAAAGTGTGGTTCAATTGTTTGAGGATCTTACCCGATTTGAAGAAGTCCTTGGCTGCAAGCACTAGGTCCCCACCCACAGTATCCCAGAAAATCTGAAAGAAGGTAGGAGGAAAACCATTAGGCCTCGGGGCTTTGAAATCCCCCATGCTAAAGGTAGCCAGGCGAACTTCTTCCATAGAAACAGTACTAAGAATCCCCATATTATCTTCCAGAGAAATGGTGGTAGGAAGAGGGT
Source organism: Sequoiadendron giganteum (assembly GCA_007115665.2). Taxonomy (NCBI): domain Eukaryota; kingdom Viridiplantae; phylum Streptophyta; class Pinopsida; order Cupressales; family Cupressaceae; genus Sequoiadendron; species Sequoiadendron giganteum. Next base: position 740,068,575 of record CM021101.1, on the reverse strand, counting down.
TGAGAATCACGCTGTCCAAGGCTGGATTAGGCGCCTCAGCTAGGGCTGAATAAGCCTCCTAAAAATAGTTAACAACACAGAGGTTAATTTGAGCATGATTCAAAATCACCTCCCTAGTAGCATTAGTCAGCTTAGAAATTTGATTCCTTTTCCTATGCTTGATGGCTGCAACATGAAAGAAGGAGGTATTCCTATCTCCTTCCTTCAACCATTGGACTCTTGATTTTTTCTTCCAAAAGACCTCATTTTTGAGAACCCATTCCCATTCCATCCTAGTTCCCCATTCCTGGTTGTGAGTTCGCTGACTGTCATCTCCCTCCTCCATTTTCTTTTGTAAGGTCCTCAACTCTCCTTCTAACAACTTTTTTTTTTTGAAACACATCCCTGAACACATTCTTGTTCCATCCTTTTACCATGTTTTTAATATGTTTAAGTTTGAAGAAAATCCTATACATGGGGGAGCCTTGGACAGGAATATTCCACCATTCAGCAATTTTATTTTTGAAATCAGGATGAGAGTTCCACATTATCTCAAAGAGGAAGGGAAAGGGACCTATAGCAGGGCGAATATTGGTGGTCAACAAAAAGGGGTTATGGTCAGAGACTGTCCTGGGAAAGGTTATTAGATTAGCATCTAAGACATTAGTCCAATAAGGAGAGCAGAGGAAGAAGTCTAGCTGGACCTGAATTAGGTTACCACTAGCCCGTCTATTAGACCAAGTGAATTTCTGGCCCAAGAGCTCAATATCAACTAAACCCGAAGAATTCAAAAAATTAGCCAAGTTAGACATGCTGTCAGAGTAATCCAAAAGGCCACCACTTTTTTCTGATGGAAAGAGGGGAGAGTTAAAATCTCCAACAACAAGCCAATGGCCTCCCCTATTCAGATTAATTTTAACTGCGATGTTATGCCACTAAATACTCCTCGCATTCCTCTGATTTGGAGCATAAATATTGATTATAGACCAGGATTCACCAAGGTAAGTGAACGAGGCCCCCACACTATTTTTATAGTGGAATAATTCAGAGCCCCAAAAATTAGATCGGTTCCAAAGCACAACCAAACCCCCCGAAGCACCCTCAGCATCATTGTAGACATAAGATGCATTAGGCCAAGTAAATTTAGCAATTTTATCAAAATTAACCTTCATCATTTTGGTTTCTTGAAGTAGGAAAACATCAATCTTATGTTCCATGATATAGTCCTTTAGAGCACATTGTTTGTGGGAGCTATTGAGCCCATGAACATTCCATGACATAATTCTCATTTCTGACCTTTTTTTGAGGACACATCCAATGTCCTCTGCTTTCCCAGTGCAATCTCATTTGTCGTTTCTATCATCCTAGTGTGCCTTTGAGAAGGTCTCCCTGGCTTGGAGTCACCTCCTACATCTGCCTTCTTCTTCCTTCCTTTTTTCTTTGGGGTTGTCGATATCCCTTCTTCCACAGTTTTCTCAAGCTTCAAACTCCCCATAATTTCTGTAGATTCATCAACCATACCAGAGCTCTCTTCCTCCCAAATTTCACCATCCTCAATCAATGCCTCATAAGTCCCCACAAAGACCACCTCAAATAGAGGATCAACAACCGAAGAGCCAGGGTCCTGAGTCCCCACAGAGACCACCGCAAACAAAGGATCAACAACCGAAGAGCTAGGGTCCTGAGTCATATGGATAGATAGGGGTTTAATAGCAGACTCCAATAAAGTACTAGGGTCAAATAGTTCAGAAGGTGGACCGACAAGGGTGGGTGAAGGTAGAGGATCCTCGTGTGAATGAGAAACACTTGAGGGAACAAGCCCAGAGTCATCCGACGGACGGGGATCATTTCCAGATGGAGATTTTCCACAGTAAAATTAACCTTAATCTCCCGACTGATGGAAGATTTACAGTCAAAAATCAGATGCCCAGCTTTAGCACACTTTTGACAATATACCACAGTATTTTCATAACACACTGATTGTATCCAACTTCCAAACTTAGAGCACAACTTGACAGAGTTCAGGACGACTTTATCAACATAAATATTAACATAGAATCTCATAAAGACTAACCTAGATTTTGAATTTGTAATAGAATCTATGGTGATGAATTGACCCAACGAATCCCCAATACCTTTGAAAATAGCTTCATCCCAATACTTCAGAAGTAAGCGTGACAGCCGCACCCAAATTGGAGCCAACTTATTCAGATCTGTAGCAGGCTCGAAACCTGGTTTCCAACGACACATAGCCAGCTTGTGTTTCCCATAAACCCACAGACCCGATGACAGAGTCACCACCAAGTCCTCCACAGCCGTGAATCTAAATAGGAAAAGACCACTAGCCATCGCATAGATCTCCACACTACCCTTAAGGCACCATTTTTCTGCAACCCATTTCCAAACCATATCCACTATTGGACGATAAGAAAGAAATCTACCCACTACATCATTCTCCATGGAGGAGAGAATCCTATCACAAATTGAATTAGGAATGTCAAACTCCATCCCAGAAGCCATGAAAACCTCAGGTAAAGAAGGAAACAAGGAGGAAAATTATTTTCCATTGGATAGCACATCCTTCCAACAAACAACCAGAGAGATCTCCACCGCTGGCACAAAAGATTCACCCGGAACTGCCAAAATCTTTGAAAAGCTCGTAGGTGAAAGCACTATCCCCGCAGGGGTGGTACCCGATAGACATGGGTCAAAAAGAGAGGAGCACAGGTTAGGGGGGGCAAAGGAGGACTATTGAGTACCCCCAAAATAGAGTCCACCATGCATGCAGGAAGTTCAAATGCAGAGGAGCGGGAAGTTCAAACGCAGAGGAGCAGGCAAAATATATTACATATTAGTTATGTTATCAACATATATAGTTATAATCATAAGTGGGTGAAATTTATTATGATTTATTAGTGGACATTGATAATGATTAATCCACAAAAATACATTTAATTCTCTATCTTTTCAATGCTTCGAAGTACTCTACCTACCATTTAATTATTCGTATTTTTATCGATTTCTACAATTCTATGAGATTATCATTCATTGAAGAAAATATGGTTGTGGAATTGTGGATTAATGCCATACATACCTAGGAAACATTTACAAGATTCAGAATTAAGTTCCTCTTCTAATTTGAAGTGAGAAAAATAATTGATCTGATAACTTGATGCTAATAATGGTAGAAAGTATGACACATTTTTTTCTTTTTATTGATTTTCACAATTTCATGAGATTATTGTTCATTGAAGAAAATGGGGTTATGGAATCGTGGATTAACGCCACATGTACATATTTACATTCAATATTTTGAATTCATTTAAATCCATATGATTAAATTGAGCACAAACATACCCCAACCCCAACAAAATCTCCAAAATTAAACTAAATACCAACTTATTTTTTTATTTTTTTATTTTCTTGCATTTTTTCCAAAACACATAAATATTTCAATGGCTAACATTTGAATAATTTCGAGCACAAATATGACATTCCTTATTAAAAAAATTATAATTATTAATCAAATACGATTAAATTGGGAAATTTAAACTATCATTTACGTATTCACCTTAATCTAATTCCATAATTAAAATATGATTTAATCAAGCAAATATGCAATTTATTAAATATTTTTATAGAAAAGCATGAAATTAGGAAATCATTTAAAATCCTAACATTTAATTTATAAAAAACAAAAAATTTAAACCATTAATTAAATCAAACATTTACTGGTCATTCATGACACAAAGGCATTCTAGAATAACATTGAACTCAGATCCGATTTCACATAGGGTCAAACATGCCACATATCGTACTCAATTTGAGTACTATCAAGGAATAGAGAGGGAGGCCCAATGTGACATCTCTAAATTAACCATCGTTGGGGAATAACTCAAACTTGTGTAGCCAAGTGGATAAATAACCTTGTACCTATACCCATTCAATGTACATTAAAAAAATACTCAATGTGTACATATTCGAAGCACCACATAATCTCCCAATAGGATTCAATAGCATAAAGTTTAAAATAACATCCATATATCTATCATATAATTCATTTCTTGAATCATCAATACTCAAGATCATATTTATTCACAACATATATAATGCACATCACTAAACTAAGCATGTAAACATGTACAAAAAATAAAAAACCAACATATTAAGGAACCTCATCTTGAACATGTGGTGGTTCAAATCCATAATACAATCACCACAAAAATCATGAGGCAATGATGAAGTTGAACCACTGGAATCCTACAACTGCAAGTTGCAAATGCGAGGGGCACTGCACATACTATATAGAAAGATGAGAGTTTAGGTCCTTAATCATATTGTTATTATTACCAAAAAATAACATATCATCTACATACAATGTGATAAAAAGGAAATGATCACCATCCTATTTATATTAAACATAGTGATCCAATTTAGACCTCATAAATTCTAGTCTCAATATAGAAGAATTTAAATTTTTAGTACAAACCATACTCTAGCCATGACATATAAATTTATTTCTCTAAATCACCACATAGGTAAGTTATTTTTACATTCATTTTCTCTAATATAAATTAAAATATTTCACAAAAATAACAATAACCTAATAGATGCTAGCTTAGTAGCTAGATACAAAATATTGCTTAAGTTTATCCCCTCAAACTAGAAATTTCTAAGTTTCATAACCAAACTCACCTTGTACTTCTCAAAAAATCCTTCTAAACCAAAATTCTTGTTCAAATCCATTTGAAACATATTCCTAATTCTAATTCTTCTTCAATACATTGATCCCCTCATCCATGGTCAATCTCTAGAATTCATTATCGTCAATATTTTATTGCCTCATTCACAATTTAAGGCTCATCAATCTACATATCCATTAAGTGTTGTAGGTCCCCTAAGATAAAATATTCCTAATACCATAAAGATTACTTGTAAGCACCCCAAAAATATTAGACTATCCTCTTCAATGCAACCTAATGATCCATCTAGATTAGCCATGAAAGCAATTAGGTAATGTCTAGTTTACTATAGACCAAAAAATTCATTAGAATACCACATGTAATAGTATAAGGAACATGAGAATCCTCCATCTCACTAGGTAAGGATTAATTCCACTAAAAAGGGGCACTTATTGGTGTTTTATATACCATAGTAAAACACTATTATATAGAGTTCACATATTCTATGCTAACCAGAGTTGTAGGTTTTCTCTCTCTTTTGATCTCCACCTATAGTATGAATTTACTATCCCCAATTCCCTTATATCAATCTCTATAGTAAAAAGATATTTTAATTCCCTAATCACATCCTTACTACTACCAAAAAATATATCATCTATATACAAAGCGATAACAAGGAAACATCACCATCCTATTTATAGTATTTACACAATAATCCAATTTAGTCCTCCCAAATACTAATCTCAACATAAAGAATCATATTTTTGATACTACATATTAGGTGACTCTTTGAGATCATATAAATATTGTTTATATTTGTAAACCAATGAGTCCTTGTATTTTATAGATAATGCGTTGGTTCTAACATATTAATTTATTCCTCAAGTGACCATCTAAGAAATACATTTTTACATCCATCTACTTTATCTCTAAATTAAAATTCACTACTATAAATAATAATAACCTAATACATGTCATCTTAGAAACTAGAGAATAAATCTCACCAAATTCTATCCCCTCAAATTAGGAATATCCTTTTTCAATTAATCTCACTTTGTACTTCTCAACATGGTCATCTAAACCAAAGTTATTCTTGAAGACCCGCTTGTAATAAGTAGGCTTCCTTACCTCTATAAATTGAACCAAGTCCCATGTCTCATTCTTCTTCAATATAACCATCCCCTTATCCATGGTTGATTTTTAAGATTCGCTATCATCGTTTTCTTTTATAATTTTGGGTTCATCAATGTTAATAACCAAAGGAAAAATACATCTAAAATCATATGGGATATACCTTTTCAATTTCCTCCTTTGCTAAGTAGACCTCCTCAAAATTTAAGTTAGATGTTCTTCCTCATTAAATATCTATAAACTCTTAGCATTCATCTCCTTGTCTTTTCCATTCTAAACCTTTAGTTTAGCCTTAGATACAATTTTCTTGATCTTTGGATGGAATTGCATCATAGAGTTTGATCATAAAATTCAAATACATATTTTATTCTAGTTTAATCATAATGTAAATAAATGCCACAATCACATCAAAATCCATTAATCCTATTTATTAATTAATATGTTTATATCAGTGCACTATGTTGCATAAATATAAAAAGGACAAGTAACAATATAATTGAGTAAAAAATAAAATAACACACAACAAACACCAATAGTCACAAGACAACAAATTATAATCTATTAGTTCACAGCTCGAAATGCACAATCGCACCTCTGTCTAATCTTTCAAATATTTAATTAGTCTTCATCATGATTGATGATTTTTCTTATTCAACTACTTTGTTGAATGATACCTAGGGAATCACCTAATCTAGATATCAACCTTTTATTGTACCAAAATCTTTATAATACCTATCTTCTCATTAATGTTCTATGAACGACCTCTTACCTTTCTTTAAAAATTAATATATTTTTTATATTTTAATTATAAAACTTGTGCATTTTTCAAAACTTTCTAATTTTTTAAGTTCTTGAATATACATTCAACATGGTTTTATAAAGTTGATTATATCTTAATTGTTAAGATTTAAGTGATCTCATTCAATATTTTAATTAATTAATTTAATATATATTAAAATATAAATATAAATTTTATAATTTGGATGTTCAATTTCAAAAAATCAACTATAATTATGGAAAGAAATAATTTAAAATTATGCAATCATTTTTTAAAATATTACAAAATTATCATCTAGTTATACATTTTGTTTTCTCATTTTTTATTTATTTTAAAAATTAACTATTAAAAAATATAATTATAATTTTTTTGAAATTATAAAATGCATTTTATGAAAGCGATATAAAGGAATTGAGACTCCCGATTCTCCTCCAACAAGTCTAATGGCATGACGGGCTTCTTGAAAGAGACTTTCAGAGATCAAACACTTTTGTAATTACTTATTATTATTATTATTATTATTATTATTATATATTGGCTATTAGTCTTTTGCCAAAAAAGAAAAATAATAACACTATTGATTATTTTATAAAATATTTAAAATTTAAATTGCTATATGATAACATTTGGACAATTTTTTTGATCTTAAAATGTTGCTCATACTCAAAATACAATATAAATAGTGTTTACTTATAGAATAGAACATAAAATGCAATTTTAATCTTTTTAAGAAGGTTTTATTTAGAAGATAGTGGAAAAGAAAATCTACGGATAAATCTTGTATATTCTATTTTTTTTAAGGTAGCATGGTAAAAAAACAAATGGGATTGACAATATAGAATGTTACTTATTATAGAAAATAGAAATATTTGCACTACAATATCGATAAAAGCAAGTACTAATGAAACCACAGTATCTTGTTTATGTTATTTTTGAAAAGGTTTTATATCAACTTACAGATATTTTATCTCTTCAATAGAGAAGTAGAAATTTCAGGTTGATTTTTTTTCAATTGAGAGTTGTAATGAAATTTTATAGATTCTTTTATCTATTCAATTCAGCAAGATTGGATCTCTAATAGACTCATTCAAAACCATTCAACTTTACCAAAAGACCCATTAATTCTTATATTATTTAAATACTTATATGTTATGCTAAACTAAACAATAAGGAATTTTTTTTTTTCAATTAAACTCTTTTTTATTACATGAATATGGTGGAGAATAAGAAGCAAAGAAGTTGAAATGGTACCCATTAAAGAATTAAAGTGGAAAGAGAAATGAATACCCAAAGATTGTAGAGATAGGAAAAATAGTACAAGTAGAACCAGCCGTGCAACTCCCTTATCCTTAATGAATACACTTATTCAATATATGTTGAATTCAGTTATTCATATCTCACAAATCAGATTTTAGAAGTCATCCAAAATTTAAACAATATACAGATTTCATACTCTGTCAATTTCAAAAGGCATATCCAAGAATCACAAAGGTGTAGGTGCAAGCACAAGAGTGAATATTTGAACCCAAGGATAATTGCCTTCCCTATACAATATTTGAGCACTAAAAATATCCACAAACTTGTTGGCATCCAAAACTTGAATCAAGATATAATAGGTAGCCTCTTTTTTTGATGTTCGTTCTACTTTTGCTCCCACCACTTTCTGAAATACAATTCCATCATGCTACCCAACAAAAAAACCAAACCAATTGTTCAAAATTAATGCACAATTACACAAATATTTTGGCCATTAGACCAAACAATATGTATCCCAACTACTACAGCTCATAACCCAAATCCAAAATTTTCAAATCAAAGAAAACATAAGAAAAAAAAGTGAAAAATAATTAATTTTCATTGCATGGAAAGTGTTATAGTCTATTAGAGAATAGTCCACTAGCTTTAGAATAGTTGCATTGTTTTGAAAATCAAGAATGTCCAAGCCTAGGATGGATTTGCACACTGGGTCTTAGATAATAAGCACACTATTGTTATCATCATCACAACCATTCCAAGTCTCATGGAAGCTATTGCACGAGAATAATTACTTAAGAGAAACTTATGAATATCTATGTTATAGAAAAAACCTTGAATCCATTTATAATGGGTTGATCAAAGATAAAAGAAGATTTAAATTAGAAGGTTGTGCATATCCACAACACCTCTTAGTTGTCCAATTGTTTTTTTTGGAAAAGTTCAATGTTTCTTTTATTTTTCTAATAATTTATCTGTTTATTTAGAGGATGATTTGTGTGGTTAGGTGGAAGTAGAGAGTGATTTGGGAAGATTGTATGGCTTTAAAAATAACAACCATTATAAATGAAATGATTTGGAAAGATTTATTGTTGCATCTTGATCATTATCTATTTATCAGTGGGTATTGGTGTTTCAACACTCTTACCTCATGTCCCCATGCGGCTGCTTAGCTTATTTTGGCTAGCAGCCACTGCTCAACTTATTTAGGAGTTATTTGTGGAGCTGATGGCCCCATGAATGCTTAATTTTTTTGCTTATTTTTAAACAACCAACTTAAATTTGTATTAATAGTATTAATAATAATTTGAACAATAAAAAATTAGAAAAAAAAGAAGAAATCAAATATTAAAAAAGAGGGAAAGAAATTTGTGGAGCCACATGGATTTTTAGCAATATGCAGTTGCTGCTTATTTCTAGCCCCCCTCTTTTTCCACAACTTATTTTCAATTCCTAAACAGTAGCTACTCCATTAAAATAGGAAAAGATTCTAAATTATCCTTTCTCAACAATAAAATTTATGCATGGGAACACCCTTGCTGCTTAAATTTAAGCAAAAAATGGAGTTAAGCAGTCGCATGGGGACATGAGGTTAGCTGGGTGATAAGGAGTCTAGATTTCCTAATCTAAATCAAATTTGATTTGAGTAATTTGTTTATCTAGTGTGGTTTGGCAAAGTAATATCAAATATAAAATGTAATTTTCTCTATAGAGTTTTCTCCACCACAACAATTTGAAGAAAATGGGATTAAATTTACTTAATAAATTAATAACATAGTATGTATATTTGGGTGAAGGCTAAGTTTCATATTAAATTTATTTATGGGAAGGTTTAAATATCTATTTTATATGATTATTCAAAACTATCAAGAATTCTTCTTGAGTATAAGCATGAATTGTTATGAAATCAAAATTCAAACAATTTGAGGATGTCTATTTAATGGCTTAGTATGTATCAAAGAAAAAGTTCAAGTATCTTGAATGGGTAGGTTGTAACTATCTTAATACTTGTTGACATACTCATACTTGTTTGAATGAGCTATTCAATGTATAACTCTACCATATAGATTTAATGCTTATCAATGATTCTAAGGTATGATATATTACTATACCTAAATGTATGTGAATATCTATTAAAGGAACATAGGTGGTTGAAGATTGTTATGTATCAACTCATATGTATGGAATTTGTAAACTAACATGTTTTGAGTTTGGAAAGGAGCTTGTATTGTAATTCACATGGTATGATGTCATGTAAATAATAACTCACATGGAACACAAAGACTCATGTTTGCATTTCTTAATGATTAAATAAACTTGCTTGAATTGAAATTTTGTCAATGTTAATTTAATGGGACACTAGTGATATGTGATGTTAACTTAGAGAAACTTGACTATGGCCATGGGACTTGAGTGAAAGTTAAGAAAATAATTTGAATATGTGAGGTATACTTGACTATGAAGATTAGTCTTTGATGCATGGAACTTTAGTATATTGCAAGGATTTATCTAGGTAAATATTGTTAGAGTAAAATAGGAATCATCTAATAATTAATTAATCATTAACCAATTATTAAGTCTCCTATTTACTTTATTGTACTTAAGCTAAACTTATAAAGTGTTTTTTATTATTATAATATGTATTTTTCATCTCACATCATAGGATGAGGAGACTTGTTATAATCTAATTTAATCTTCACCTCAGGTTTCATCTAGGTTATTTTTGTTTTTAATTTTTATAAGGATTCATCATTGTAATTATAATCATTTATTCAAGAGATTATTGCATTAATACAATTCCTAGGTTGCAAAGAGAAATTTATTGCTTCTTCTCTCTATTGTGACATGTGTTTTGGTTGTGAGTGATTTTTAGGAGTTGTGGGGTTCAACAATCAACACCAACATGGTATCAAAGCACTAGATTTGCAATTTTATATCTCATTTTCTGAAATATTCATCCTTGAGGAAAAATTGGTGTATCTTGGAACAAAATAGACATCATAATTTGGTCAAAAACATCCAAAAATCTTAAGATTGATTATCAAATTGTCAAAATCTAACTAGGGTAAATTTTTTGGGCATAGTTTTTGAGGTTCAAAATTTTGTTCATTGTACGGATTCTATATATGCATATGCATCCATACAATTTGTATGCTACTATAAATCATCATTGTAGGCTATGTAGGTTTTTGATACACTGCATATTTTTTTGTGAGTTTGCACATTTTCCATCATTTTTAAAAAATAACATCAAGATTTGAAATTTGGAAGTGCTAACGTCATTTGCTCATTCTATTCTACAATTTATAACATAATATGTTGATGGTCAATTTTTTATCATCATCCATGTTCATCAACTATCTATTGCTATAAATGTGCTCTATCACCACCACCATGGGTATCTTTTGCTACAATTCCATGGCCTCCTACTACCATTTTTCCACTCTAAAATCATTCTACCCTTGTCAGGCACTAGAGATTACATGGATTATCATACATGTATTATTTCCCAATGGGAAGTCCACCATAGGACCAAGGGCTAAGCCATTTTTAGCCCCTAGATCTCTTTCACAAGAAAAATTGGGAAAATTTTCAAAAACTTGGTATATCTTGGGTATATGAACTTGAATTTTCACAAACAATATATTGTAGGAAATATGGTTATGAGATCTATTCAGTGGTGTTCGTATTTTTTTCAAATTATTTTATTGGTGAATTTTGTTAGTCGTTGAAGTCAGATCTATTTGTTTATGCTTTCAAGGTCATAAATTTTGACTCAGATCCTTGTTTTTCACAATTCTTATAGTGTTGGAATTTTGGCTCAACCCCCTACATAGATCTTAGACCTATTTTTCTAGAATATTTACTAGGTACCTAGATATTTGGATTTCTTAGAAAAAGTGAAAACAAGATCATTTTTTAGATCAATAGGAATTTTCTTACATTGTGAGGGTTATATTGTTGTTTCCCTTTTAAAATTATACATTTTAAAAATTATATCATGGATCCAACCCACATCACTCCATTCACTCCGTACAATTATTATGGGTGGAAAAAATACTTGGAGATCAATCTAAGAAACAAGGGTTGTAAAGAGGAACCATGGGTACAAAACTTGAACCAATAGTAATTATGGAGAAGAAAAAATTGTATAAAATATCCGATGAGGATTTTGGGACATTATGCATGTATATGTCTCCTCATCTCCTATTCCATGTTGAGTCTTGCACTACACCCAATTAAATATGAACTCAATTTGGTTCCTTATTTGGGAAGCAAGATGGATTGAGAGCTTTTCATCTAGAGAATAAAATCATTGGTCTAAATCCTATAGATTTGGATAGTAACCAAAACTTATTTACCAAAATCGATTCTCTCATATTATAGTTGACACAGTGTGACATTGAGAAATAAGATTCTCAATTTATTTTTTCTATCCTTGTAAAGCTTGATCTTGATTATTTAGTGTTCATTTCTACCTTCTATGTTACTAGATATTCACTTTGTACTAGATTTAATATACCTTCACTTGATGATTTTCTATATCAATTACCAAGTAACATTAAGATTTGGTACAAATGGGCACATTAAATTCTCTCAAACCATAGGCTCTTATTGCAACACAAGTCACAAAATACCAGAAGGCTTCAAATAAAAAAGGCAAGAAACAAGAACACAATGATTCTGAGAATAATGAGCTTTCAAAGAAATCACATTCACAGGATACATTTGGGTCCTCTTCCTATTCTAAGGAGGAATTATGTAAGAAGGATAGACATAAATGTGCATATTGGAAGAAGTCAAAACATGATGAGCATTAATGTTACCCAAAATAGACTGATGAGTTAAAACACCTTATACAAAAGAATAATATTTAGTTTCCTTCATTTATGTCATTGGGTGCATCTTCTTCTTTGGAATCATCACCTACATAATTAGGATGTATGAAAACTAGATTAGGAACAATAAAAGGCAAGGCACTCTATAAATCCATGAGTATTAAGTCAACATTATCAATACTTGAGTCAAAAGCCTCATATCACTTAGCTTCTTCTCAGGGTGTGTTACCTTCATTTGAGTCTTGCACTTCATCACACATACTAATCAGGAGAAACAATTATATGATTGCTTGTGGGAAGGATCTATTGATATTAGTGATGACATATTTTATGATGTACTTTGTGTTCCTTCACTATCCACTAATCTCTTTTCCATCTATCATATTGTTAATGCCTAAAATTTCTAGGCACACAACCTTATGGGAAACTTAGTTAATGGGGGACCAATTGTGGTAAACTGGGAAACCTTCGGGTTTTAAAGAAGTTGGCTCTTCATATATTGGGGTTTGAAAAGGGAAAAGTAAGCAGATATACATAAATAAAGTCTAACACTAAGGCGATACACCAATAGTTCGAGTAAATAGGCACAAGAAATTATAGAAGCTCTATAGAAAAACTACCCATTACAAAAATACTTAACATAGTATAATGTTTCATCAATTAAGTAAGAAAAGAGAGAGTTTGAATAGATTGGCATAGTGTGAAAGTATTAATACAAGAAATAAAAATAATACAAAGGCTGCGAGTCTTCTAGTGCTTTCTCTGTGTATTTTCAAACCCTTTTTTAGAGAGACAAAGCAGTATCTATAGATCCTTTCCACCACCTAAATGTCGGATAAAAAAAATAATTCCCAAGCATGGATCATGCCACATATTGCAATAATTCTCCCAACCGAAATGACATCTATTTCCTCAAACAAAGTGTGCTCTCCTGCAAATGATGGTTGCGGTCCAAGAGTGGAAGCAACAAAAGTCTCCTAAAGACATGTGTCAAACTGCCCTTAGAGTCAGTTAGGACACATGGCGTAGAGGCAAGGCTTCTCTTTCATTTATCCTACCCTTGTGACCATGATCCCCACAAATATGACATGTGGTGTGGTCTTTGATTAAATATTTGACTATTGGGGCCACCAAAAAGGTTCTTGCAGAAGATGCAATGTGGCAACCGAGCGGAGCTCAGAGATGAAACAAAAGGGAAAGAAGTCTCGAAAACACGTGTTGCTGACACGTGGTGCAAGTAGATGAAGGCACCACCAAAAGGGGACTTGAAAATATGTAAATATTCAAAGCACAGGCCAAGGACAATGTAAAACCAACAAAGTCCACCTAGAGGGAGATTTAAGGATTATTAAACCCATAGATTTTGGTGACTATCAAGGGGCATTTCACTTATAGAACGAGAACCCAAAAAACCTAGTTCCAAGACCAAAAACCTATCCATCAAGCAACACTCAGAGATTTGAAAGGTCGGTCTGCAGAGGCAACTAGTCAGCCTTGGATGGCATCGATAAGGCACACTGATGCTCTTACACCTCATGCAGATCAATAATTTCCTTGAACGATAGCTCCATGGAGATCCCAATCCCAAAATCAATCTAGAAAAGAAGCCTCACTATCAAATGGATGACACTTTCAATGTTTTTTGTCGCGGGAGGTTAGTTGAATGATTGAAGAGTAGATAGATCCTGTTGCCTTTCCTTGATATTTGTTGCAATATGCTCCACTGTGGCCACTGATTAATCATAGAGAAAAGAAGAGGGCAAGCCCATCTGAGTCAAATGAGAGAATTGCATCTGCATATGATTCATAGTTTGACTTAGTGCGACCAAGAAATTTTTAGGTTGGAGGATATTTGCATGATAATGAATGAATTCCTTTGCCTTTTTGGTAGCCGATATTTGGTCATCTATTCCTTCCTTTGCCAAGTCAGCATTAGTCATTGTGTACAATTTACCCAACAATTGCTTAGCCTCGAGCACCCTTTCAGCAATAAATTGTAGAACATTCTCAATTGTGTCACGCACCTCCCCACTTAATTTTGCTGCATCTGCCATGAATTACAGTGTTGGTTGCAAGGAGAAAGAGAAAGAATTAACCTTCTCCCAGTAGGAGATATATAATTGTTGTGCCACCGAGAGGGAATCCGATTGAGGAACAAAGGACTAGGAAGGAATCTTTAACATATTTATCTCAAATTCCTTTGACCCGATTTCTTCAATAAGCTCCTCAATCTTCTTGTCAGATGTAGTGATTTTTTCCTATAGAGATGTCAACTTTGTATATTTTCTTTTCAACAACTCCTCTGCCTGACTTCGGGTTCCACATTCTTTTGCCATAGAGACCTTCATTCCCCCAATCTTCTTTTCAAATTGAGCCAGTTGGTCCTAAAGCTCTTTATTCTTTTCTTGGGCTTCTTTCTCTACCTGAGCCAACCAGTCTTGAAGTGCCTTATTTTGCTACTACAGATTAGCAACCAAGTTCGGATCTTGAGACTGGAACTTTGTAAGTTCCTCCTAGAGCTTGGACTTTTCTAATTGTGCTTGTTGGGACAAGCGTGCAATTTCAACATCTTTAGCCTTTTCCTTCCTCTAAAGGATATCCACTCTTTCCTTAACATTATTGAGGTCTTCTTCCCTTTTTGTCAATTGACGACTATGCTTAAAAAAAAATTTAGTCACAACCCACTGAGTTTCCTCCATTAGCTCAACTTTGTCTTGTGGCTGGGCTAAGTGTAAATGGATCCCTATAGCATGGATCGTATAATCCTTGGGCTGCATCTACCCTTGAGGTTTGATGGTGTTAGTCATCATGGATGCAAAATTTATTGATCCTTGAACCTCATAAAAGAGGGTCTACATGAATGGCTCAGCAGGTTTCACAACATACTTTTCTTTTCTTTTGTGGGCTCTCCTAGCCCGCACCATCTTAGTCATGGAGTTTTGCCCAAAAAATTCTACTAGTGACCTAATCTATTCATTGGAAAAGGGTGCACCAAGAGGAAGATAAAAAGGGAAAGAAATCATCATGGATTTAGATGAGGTTTGCTTCAAGAGAGTGACCATTAGTGGGGAGAAAGGGGGAATGTCATGTGAGGCTCCAATGAAAGTTGAAGTGACAGAAGGACTCGCAAGGGATTGTGGTGTGGGCCACAAAGATGTAGAGGTAATCATTTATTGTGCAAACTGGGTTGGAGTCGACGTGAAGGAAGCAAAAGGGTTTGCAAAGAGGGCTCAGATTGGGCCTCGATAAAAGATGGAACAAACCATGGGGGAGTAAAATATACCTGTCCGATGGGAGAAAGGGAGACTAAAAGGAACCTCCCGTAGATGCAAAAGCAGAAAATGATAGGTTGACACTTGAAGTGGTCGGAGTCACAGATGTAACAAGGTTAACCAAAGACTGAGATGCGAGAAGAGGAGAGAAAGATACCTATGTCATTGAAGACTCTGACCCCTAGCTCATTATAGTAGGTACCTATGAGCTTTCTCTTGGAGTGGTATAGGTGTGTAGCCTCTTCTCAGGTGGAGAATTGTCCACATCTATGACCTCTCGAGATTCTTGAGCCACTTTAGGTCTCTTAGTAGCCCATGCTCGTGGTAGCGTGATCGTTGCATGAGATATAGTTACTTGGGTGCTCAGTAGAGTTTCGCTGGACCCTTTTTCCACCTTTTCACATCAATGCATTTGAGCCTTCTTCGCCTCTCTGGATCTTATTATTGTAGCTACTGACTCATGATCCATTTCTTCATCCCCCTTGCTATCAATGTCATCATGCTCCCTATTCTAGAGATAGTCAAAATTTTCATCCATATCTACATCCTAGAACTTGGCCATAAGACATTTGGTCTCTTGATGATAAACCTAGAAGTGGAAATTTTCTCACTCGACTAGAGGTTCTTGGCCAGTTCATTATAGAGGTTGGCTCCAATTTTTCACTTGTCACTGGGTTTGGCCAAAGGGTAATAAAAAAATAGTCATGGTGGCCTTCCCATCTAGTTGGGAATATAGGCTAAGTCTACAAAGAGACTCTATTTTCATGACAACACACTTTGTCGAGCCTCCCAGTAGGGCCAAGAGTTATGAGTCACTTTGATGTTGAGATCTGCTAATTCATCTTCAGGATTATATTCCCATTTATCACAGATCAACACCAGCCCCAGATGAGCAAGCTTCATGGATCTAGCAAACCTTCTACCTACTTCTTCTCCATTATTATTGTACCAAAGCTTAAGGGGCATTTAAAAATTCCTTTTGTATGCTTTCTCGAATAAAACGCATGGTCTATAATGGCCAATTTCCTAAATACCTCAAGGGCCAACACCCTATTTGTGACACAAACCAGGAGCCGAAATGGCTCCTCAGTAAAGCCATGCATCCTGACAAATGAAAAATATTCTCCAAGGAAGCAGTCATAGGGAGGGATGAAATCTTGCATCCATCTCACTTGCTTAGTGGAGAACCTGTAATAGCCAACCTCACCCTCTTTATTAAAATCTTGCAATATTGGAGTGAGGAAAGACTCAAAAAATGCATAATAATCATGAGTCACATAAAGGATATGGGTCCACATAGAAACTGACTTCCTCACCCCATTTTCATCAAAAATAGATAAATTCATATGCTCTTTAAAGAAATCAGGGTTTTGATACAAAAAAATATGAGCAAGAAAAGAAAACCTAAATTTATACTGAGTGTGATTCTCCTTGAATTGGCCCAGCATCTCCCAAACAATGACCTCCACGAAGTCATACTAGAAAAAGGTATGTTGTTTTGTTAACTAGAAACCCATACCTATTTGAAAATCTTGTACCTCCTTGTCGATGTCCAAGCCACAAACAAAAGCCAACATCAAAAATACATCTTGTATGTTTGAATTGAAACCATTGTTCCCAATCTGAAACTGAGGTGTGCGGTTATCTCCTTTGGGCCTTTTTATTTCATGATTATAAAAACTTTGGGCATGGATTTTGGTCTTCTAGAATGTGTCCAATTTTTTCATGGTGAATCTCTCAGGCCCATCTAAAAGATGTCTCGTAGGGATGCATAGTATATCCCGAATAGCGTCAATGCTAATTACCACTCTCATGTTCTGGCCTTCTATGGTGCCTATATCGAAATTGAAATTTTGGGCACATTCATGAACCAACTCTGGGCACTGATGCACTAAGGGAACCATATACTATGAAAGACCAAAAAAAACATAGCTTGTATCCCAAAGACTCTTGGTCATTACCCTTGACCTTTTTCATTCTTTCATAGGCTACTTCCCTAAGATTCTTAGGGTTGGTTTTGAGCTTGGGGTCATAGACATTGACCCAATATTCTTCTATCTCGACTTTGTTTATGTGAGAAGTATTTTATATTACCTATGTTTGAGCCCACCTTGGATTTTCTGATATACCAGGTGAGGCATAAGAGATATAACCAAAAACCTGAGCCATTGGCACCACCAAGATGGTGTCTGATAAGCTTGCAACTGTCTCTTCTTATGCTGCCATCGCAAGATTATGTGCCATCTTCTCCATGAAAACTTTTGAAAACACTTAATTTATCTCCATAACTCACACTCAAATTCTTTCTCAACAAACTGTATACTCAATCTTCTTCACAGTGTTATTCTTTTGCATGCAACATTACCTTTTTCTAAAATTGGAGTTGGAAATAATGGTTGTTTTTAGTAATAAATTTGGCATGTACCGCCAACTCATTCGTTCATGCAAAATGAATTCCCACTCTTTTCAAAATACATTAATTCATAATGGTGATTAGCCATCATGTCCTACGATGCCACCCTTTGGGAAATTGAGCCAAAAATTTAAGGTGTACAAATCCTTTCACATGCTTTTGCACTTAATAACTTTATGAAAATGATTCAGCAAAAAGGCATAATGATTACATAAAAGGATTTTAATTTGATCTTTATAGATTGAATTGCATTCATAGCTTGATAGTTGCACTTGAATGTTTGGATTATCATTTGCATTTGTTGCAAGCTTAGCTAATTAATTACGCCATCTTAATTCACACATAGCAAGCACAACTTGGTGGAATTTTTGAGTTTGTACCCAGATCAGCATCATGCTTATCACACGCATCTTATTCCTAGCTACCTCTATAAATAGACCCAAGGATAATAGCAGAATTAATACTTGGTGATTGTGTTTATTGGTAGATACAATGGATACTCCCATTAGGCTGACTAGTATTAGGGCTTAGGTATATTTTTTCGGAGAAGTCAAAGAATAAGCATACCTTAACCATAATTTCCATTAAGTGGGTGCTGGGGAAAGAATTTGTAGAAAATGAGAACAAATATAGAGTGAATATTGATATTTGTTCCCACTTTACTACCTCTGTTGTTTATTCAGGTACCAAAGCCTAAGATATTAAGGCTTACAAGAGAGATTTTCCCAAGTGCTACCTTAGAGGCCTTGGGGAAATTGTAACAACTGCATCATATGGCATTGGTATTCCGATTGCAAGTGATGTTTGTCGGCTCATTAAAGATGGTGTAGTGGTGCCTTGGGAACCTTTTCTAAGAAAATTTCATGCTATGACCATTGGGGAACACCATCAAAAGGTATCTCGTGCCTGCCACTTTATGTTGAGGTGCTTCAATGTAGAGCTTATCTATGATGTGGGGTGGTATACTGATTTCAGAGACTTGGTGTATCCTTTGCCTGCTGATGTCATTGAAGCTCCCGCTACCCCTATAAATGATCCTGCTGATCCCAATGAATGAAAAATTCTCATCTTTCTTTTCTATATACATATTCTCGAAATGCTTGGCCTAAGAGCCATTTTGTACTTGTAATATCTTGAAGTGAATATTTCCATATAATGAATATATATATAGCTCTTTATGACTATTTCCCATCTCTTCTTTCTTTTGGCTACTTTTTGTATTAAATATTCTACAAAATAAAGATATTCGGCCCAAAAAAACACACAAAATAATTACATATTTACATGGTTAACTAGTTAATAAAGATAATTGAAAATTTTAAGGTGAATTCCATTGACAGGAATTCCTAGTGCTTCTTTTTCCATGTTTTCTAATTCAAATGCATTGTTTTGTTTGCATTGAATGATGTGATAAGGACCCTCCCATAGACTATCAAATTTTCTATGTTGTTTGGGCTTCACGAATCTCTCATTGTATTTCAGCACCAAATCTCTGCACTTAAGACCTTGGTCGGAGGCTTTCTTATCAAACCATTTATTAACCACTTGTTGCTGGTTGCACATGGTCATTAACACATTTTCCCTTTTTTCTTGCACCTCTAGAAATTCAGCTAACCGGACCTCCAAGGATCCATTTTTCTCTACTTCCATAGATTTAAGCAATTTTATTGTGGCAATTTCCAAGGAGATAGGTAATAGGGCTTCTTTCCTGTATACTAGCTCATACAGTGAAGTATTTAATACTTGTTTGGGAGTTATGCAATCCACCCAGAGCACTACGTTGAGGTTCTTATTCCACTCTCTCTTATGTTACAACCCTATTCTTTTGATAAGTTGGACTAAATTATTGTTAGTCGACTTGGCCATACCATTTCCTTGTGGGTAATAATTCAAGGATGTCTTTAGGAAAATTACATGCCTTAGTGAAAATTGACATACCTTTGAGCCTAGGAAGGCTTTTGCATTGTCAAAGATGCTGGTCTTGGGTGGGTCGAACCTTTTTGCCAGCTCTTCCAAGAAGTTTACAATTTTTTCCTCAGTCGCATTCTTCAAAGGCATGGCCTTGGTCCATCTAGTGAAATAATTTGTGTCCATAAGGATCCTTTTATGCCTAACACTGGAGGTGGGGTTAATCATCCCAATAAAATTGAGCCCCCATTGTGTAAAGGGTTCTTCAACCACTATAGGATTCAGAGGAATAGCCGATTTCTTCCTCCTTCCTGTGAAGAATTGGAATTCTTTGTAGGATTTGAATAGAGAGAATAAATAATTGAACAGTGTAGGCTAGAAATATCTCGCACACATAATTTTAATGGTGGTGATCTTAGCAGAGAAATGTCCACCCACAGGACTACTATGAAATATGTCCAAAATTTTTTGTGCTTGCTCTTGAGTTACGCACTATAGAAGAACACCATTGAAATTTCTCTTAAAGAGAACCCCTTCAATGAGCACATACCCTATGTTTTGTAATCTATAAAACCTTTTCTTTTGAGAAGGGAGGCCCATCAAATATTTCCCAGTCTGCATAAACCTCATTTTTTCTACCAACCAACAACCTTTAGACTCAAATTCATTTAGTAGAATTAGCTCGAGTTGTTCCTCCTCCATTGCCACTTCACTATCTCATGCCAAATATTCATATAATCCTCTTCCTCGCATGATCTTTGTGGGCCTAATGTCAATGTCATACTCAAGGTTCTTGTTATCTAGTTGGCTCTCTTTTCGGTTATTTCTCCTTCCATAATATACTCGCGCACAGTGGAATGCACTACATATACGACAACCTTATTGCAAGATATGAGGTGTCATAATTTTTTAAGCCCTTCAACAATGCTGAACGCCTACCTCTCGATGAATTTGTACTTCATCTCATAGTCTTTTAAGGTTTGGGAGTGGAAGGCTATCAAATGTTCTCCCTTTCCTTCACCATCCTTTTGAGTTAAAACAGTACCAATGTTGGACTCGCTATTGAACACATAAATTACAAAGTCCTTTGATAATTTTGGGTTCATCAGCACATGAGCTAAAGAAATAGCTTCCTTCAACCTTCTCAAAGGATTCTCTTGCCTCTTTTTTCAACTTAAATAATTGATCCTTCTTGAGCATCAGGGTGATAGGTCTAATTAGGCCTGGAAAATTTGAAATGAGTTTGCTTACAAAATTTACCTTCCCTAGGAAGGATTGAAATCCCTTCTTGTTTACTGGTAGGGGAGGGTATTTGATTTACTTCACCCAATATAGATCAATAGCAACTATCTTGGGACACTACTTGTCCCAATAATTTTCCTTGAGGCACTTTGAAAACACGTTTTTTTGGGTTCAGGGATACCCCAAACTCCTGGCATTTTTTTAAAACCATTTCAAGATGATCAAAATGATCATCTTTTGACTTAGAGAATACATTAAGATCATCTAAGTAAATCAAAATGATCTTATTGATCAGTTCTCTAAAAACAATATTCATCGCTCGCTGAAAGGTAGCTCCTGCATTTGAGAGACTGAAGGTCATTTTTGCATAAGCAAATGTTCCCCAATTAGTAGTGAACATGGTTTTTTGTCAGACCTCCTCTTTGACCCAAATTTGGTTGTAACCAGAAAATCCATCCAACAAAGAAAATATTTCTGAGCCAACCACTATTTGCAAGATTGATTCCATGGAAGGCAATGGGTAGTGGTCCTTCAAGGATGCCCTATTCAAATCCCGAAAATCAACACAGAGGCAGATGTCCCCATTTTTCTTTTGGACCAAAACCAAGTTGGAAACCCATGTACTATGCTTGATTGCGAAGACAATCTGGGAGTGGATTAGTTTCCTCAACTCTTGTTCCATTAGTAACTCAATCTTTGGGTTTGCTGGCCTTTTCTTCTGGCAGACAGGTTTTGCTAACTCTGTCAGTTTTATGGTATGTTGGATGACTTCGGATTCATATCCCTTGAGGTCATCATATGACCAGGCGACTACTCCATATTTTTTGTAAAAATGCATGAGCCTATCTTTATCATGTTGGGGAACATCCTTCTTGACCTTAAGTTTCCTTCTATTTCTGACCTGGAGATCTGCATAGTCATCTTTGTTTGCTACAAACTTCCTCTTGTCATTTCTCGCATCATCACAATCAAATAGATTTTCGAGAGTAACCAATACTCTTGAAAGCTTGTTGGACCTTAGCTGAATAATTTCCCCCTCATAAGCTTCTACAATTTTTGGTTGGAGCTAATCAACAAACTCTCTTGAGTGTTGAATGAATGAGGTAATTTGAGCATCACTTGTGAACACTTTCCAAATCTGGTCATTGTTTAGGATTACAGGTCATAAATTTATGTTCTCAATTAAGTTAGAATCTGGAGGTATATCAGAGAGAATGAGAGAATGAATTGATATGAAATACAATGGGATCAATCCTTATAAAAAGGAGATCATGCAAACCCTAGTAAAACCCTAATAGGAAAAACCCTAATAGAAGCCCTAATAGGATAACATTTAATAATTAATATAATTATTAAATGTCACTTTATGCAAACTAACGTGAAATCTTAAGAAGGGAATAAAGGTAAGTTAATCAACATAATTAAGTTAAAACCTTTACTCTCTCATTCTCTCTAATATATACATTTTCAGTTTTCAGAGAACCCTTGCTTGTTTGTCTCCATCTCTTCTTTTGTGACAGGTTATTTGCATGCAGGTGATCTTCGGGGTTTGCGGTCTTGTATTTTCTCAACTCCTACATGGTATCAAAGCTCCAGACCTGCTGCTTCTTGTTCTTGTTTTGAAGATTTTTGGAGCTTCAAGGGTTTGGGGTTTGTTTTCTTGATCCAGGGAATACCTGCAATTTTGAAGCATTTTCAGCTCAAACGGACCTTTCCATTGCGTCTGCAATGGTCCAAAACCCCTAAATCGACTGTTCATTCATCCATTTTGAACAAAGTCGAAATTTGGAGCAAATTTTTTTTAAGGTACAGCCGTATGACTGTCGTCTGCGCGCGGATCCGTAAAAAAATCCTGGTAAATTTTTTTATTCTGCAAATTTCGGATTTTTAAAGTCTGATTATTTTTTGCAAAATTGTAAATATTTTTTTTTATTTTTTATTATAGAAAAAGGGCAATTTTTTTTTTAAAGCCTTTAAGGCTTGCGGGCCTCGTACCCGCAGGTACCTACAACCGCAGGCCTGCGGGGCCTATCCCGCTGGTCGGCGTACTGCCGACCGGCGGTTGACAGTACCACCGATGGTGGTACACTAGCCGCGGTGGTACAACTGTCGGCCCTACATTTTTTTTTTAGTTTTTTTTTTACAATAAAAAAACATGTGTCTTTTTATGATTTTTTTTAAAAAAATCAAAAAGGTTTTTTTAAGTTGTTTTTTTATTATTAAAAAAACATTTTTTTATGTAATATGCCCTATCACACTTTTACGGTGACGGCCGTTTGGCCGTCAAATTTAACCCAGTCTTTTTGCTGCGACGGTCATATGACCGTCAAATTTAACCCAGTGCTGGCTTTTTTCATCTTTGGAGTTGTTTTATTCCAGAGGCCATAACTTGGGCATACGATATCGTTTTTTGGCAAACGAGATATCGTCGGAAAGCTGGTTTTCTCATCTTTCTAGTGGTGTGGGTTTCATCACTTAATTCTTCTATTGGTGCATTCTATAGTTATTTTTTTGGCTATTCTTCATGTATTTCCAACTTTGTCCTTTTTGGACATTTTGAGCATCATTTGTAAGCAATATCTTTTATGTAAACGCAATGAGATAAAGTGCCACACTATTGTACATGCATCTTTTGGGGATTTTGCACATAAGGTTGTGCATATTTTGTACTCACACTGTTATTATAAAGTGTCATGAGGGGTTGTGTAGTTTTCCTTTGTGTTGCCATCACATCTTTGTCCAGTGAGTGTCCCTCCACGACGACAGTGAATCCATACCATGGGGGATTGTGTAGTTTGCCTTTGTTTGCCATCACATCTTTGTCTGGTGAGTGTCCCTCCATGACGACCATGGATCCATATGATTCCAGCCTCATGCATGTGTGCTTTGTTTTGCACACCACTTTTTCAGTTGCAGGTGCTATCTTGCGCACTTTCAGATGTTGTTTCTTCTTCCTCATGCACTACAAGGTGTTTCACATCATTTCAACGGATCTGTCAAGCTCTCCTAGTTCAGCATTATGGGGGGGTATTATACTGTTCGTGCTAATGCTTCCTTGGTTTTTCCTTGGAAGGGATCTTCCATTCTCAGTTGATCAGTGTTTCAGACTATTGGTTCTTGTGCCATTTGTATCTTCATTCCAGGTGTTTTCCTTTGTTTGCCATCTGATTCGAGTAGTTTTGTATGGGAACTTATACAGATTATTGTCTTCTTGTTCCTAATCATCCTATCTTTAGCAAAGGTTCTTCAGCACCATAGCAGTCATCTTTCAACAGTTGTTTGCAGCTTCTTCTGCTTCAGTGATGTTCTTCTTCTTGGCTTTCTGCATCTCTTTTTGGAGTAGAGCTTTTTCCCATGAGGTTTTCTCTATTTCTCCTCTTTACAGAGATTTGTTTGTATTTGGGTACCTGATCTGGCCTAGTTGTCGGGACCCATATTTTCCTTCTTGCATTGTAGTTACCTTTGCTTTTTTGCATTTGTTTGTAGCTGCACTGTTGCTCATCTTAAGGGGGGGTGTTAGAATAAAGGTTTTAACTTAATTATGTTGATTAAGTTACCTTTATTCCCTTCTTAATATTTCACATTAGTTTGCATAAAGTGACATTTAATAATTATATTAATTATTAAATGTTATCCTATTAGGGCTTCTATTAGGGTTTTATTAGGGTTTGCATGATCTCCTTTTTATAAGGATTGATCCCATTGTATTTCATATCAATTCATTCTCTCATTCTCTCTGATATATACATTTTCAATTTTCAGATAACCCTTGCTTGTTTGTCTCCATCTCTTCTTTTGTGACAGGTTATTTGCGTGCAGGTGATCTTCGGGGTTTGTGGTGTTGTATTTTCTCAACTCCGGGAGGGATGTCAATGACCACAATATCTTGATTGACCATGATATTGGAGCAAGAAAACAAAGTCAATGGGAGATTCTTGATGAAACCTATAGTTTCAACCTTACTCCCATCAAGCTACATAACCCCTCTATTTAAAGGTTCATAGCTAAGTCCTAGGGCTTCATCTATTTTCTTGGGCATGATTGTGGTGCTAGCACTAGAGTTGATCATAGAATTATGCAACAATTTTTTACCCACAATGAGAGTTAAGAAAAATAGGTTTGGTTTTGGTTTACCTTTACTTTCGATCACATTTTTCTCTACATTGTTTGTGAGGACTCTGGCTTGAGATGATGAGTCGGTGGATGTTTCCTTGGATGGTTGCTTTGTTGACTCTATACTTGCATCTTCTAGTATGCCTTCCATAGTAATGACTTCTGCTTTGAGATAGCTAAGATATCCCAAAGGGATACATTATCATAGGCTTTCTTCAACTGTTCCACCACATTGAATGGTGGAAGATTCAAAGGCTTCTAGTCCTTAAACTTGGTTATAACAATCTCCTTGCATGGTTGATATTGTTGTACAACTACAAAGGAACTATGAGATTGGTCAAGAACACTTTTGGGTTGTTGAGCAACTGATTTGCCTGTGAATCTCCTCTTCTAGCGCGTGTTATAATCTTATTGCACTTTCAGAGCCTTTGATGTGGAAACGTCATTTGAAAAAACCACCTCTTCTTCTTCCATCCATGAGAAGAGCACATGATCAAGATCCATCTCTATTTCTTGCTCCAAGGACATTCCTTGCATTTGAGTGGTGAGCACTGTGTTTTCCATTTGCAGAGAGGTATATTTAGAACCTCCTGAATTTGGTGCAACACCTTGAGTGCACTATTCCACCACTTTTTGCTATAAATTTCCACGCAGAAAATTTTGGGGCATATGTGCTTCATTGCAAGGGAAGCACCAAGAATTGGTATCATTAGAAAGATTGTTTTTCCCCGCTACTAGCTCTCTATTTGAACTTGGGGGAACAATTTTTAGTGGAGTAGGCATCGACACAATTTGATTACTTGGTTGAGTTTGTGAACTCATGCATGTACCTCCTTGGAACTAATTTTGTTGGTAGGAAGGTTTTTCACTTGGGTAATTTTGGAAAGTTGGCTTCATAGGCATAGGCTATTGCCACTTGATATTAATTATTTTATTTGAGAAATTTTGCAACAAATCATTGATGTCGCTCACCTCAGTTGCTAAAGGGTTAGATGTAGATGCAAAATTTTCCTGCATGCTCGAATATGTGTACAAGGATTGGGGAGGAGTAGAAACACTGGTAGAAGCTATCTCTTGTGCGGGAGTTGACAATTCTATAAATATAGGTATAGAGAGCCAAGGCGGTAAATTTTTGACATCGATCAAATTATTCTCTACCTTCACATCAAGGCTATATGCATCCGGCAAGGTGATCCCACCAAGGGATTGAATCATCACCAAAATTTTGGCATTGAGAGATTTTAGATAGAACATGAATGCCAAATCAGCAGGTGGGCAAGTAGTGATCTAAATCCTTTGACAATTTGTGTGAAACCTGGCATTGAAGTCGGTCATGGCCTCTTGAGGGGCTCACTTAATGGTCACCAACTACTGAAAAATGAAGATCGATCTCCATTGTTTGAAAACCACTCGTAGAAAGGATCCCCAAGCTGATCCCAAGTTTTGATAGTATTGGCTTCTAGAGTGCGGTACCAATCTAGTGCCTTGCCTTTGAAAGAGATTACAAGCAACCTTAGTGATAAATTTTGTGCAGTGATACCACACACCAAGCATACGTCTGCCACATATTGTAGATGATCAGATGGTGTTTTTGAGCCTTCCCTAGTAAATTTTAGTAAATATTTTAAAGAAGACGTTGGGATGGGGGCCCACATGGGTGGTGCTATTAGTTTTATGAGGGGACTTCTAGCATCCCATGTGACATATTTTTTGTTAGCCATTTTTAACGGGACCTATGAAGGGGTTCAGACATTTGTTGGACCAGCTCTTGCTTGTACTATTACTAGTAGTGGCAATAGAAGGGTAGGGTTATTCCCTATTTGGGATCTAGTAATAGGTCTATGGCTCATACACCTACTTTAAACTTAGATACCTTCAAACAAGGTCCCACCGGGCATGCCAAAAAAAGAACTATTGATGCCTAAAATTTCTAAGCGCACAGCCTTATGGGAACTCAGTTAATGGGGAACCGATTGCACTAAACTAAGTAACCTCCAGGTTTTAAAGAAGTCATCTCTTCATATATTGGGGTTTGAAAAGGGAAAAGGAAGTAGATATACAAAAATAAAGTCTAACACTAAGGTAATACACCAATAATTCAAGTAAATAGGCATAGGAAATCTTCCTTTCAGGTGAGATTTGAAGGCTCGCCCAATAGTTTATATACCCAAAATAATAGAAAGTAGAGATAAAGTTCTTAAGTTAATCAAACAACATAATCTAACTTTTGTATGCATAACCTGAACATGAAGAGTATAAAACATAATCTGAACAATGAAATCATATTGAAATTATAGAAGATTTGTAGAAAAACTACCCATTACAACAATACTTAGCGTAGTATAATTTATCATCAATTAACTAAGAAAACAAAGAGGCCAAACAAATAAGCACTCTCTGGAAGTCTTAATACAAGAAATAAAAACAATACAAAGGCCGAGAGTCTTCTAGTGCTTTCTCTATGTATTTTCAAACCTTTTTCAGAGAGACAAAGCAGTATATATAGATCATTTCCACCACTTGAATGTCAGATAACATAAAAGATTCCCAAGCACGTATCGTGCCACATGTCATAATAATTCTCCCCAACCGAAATGGCATCTGTTGCCTCAAATAAAGTGTGCTCTCCTACAAATGATGGATGTGGTATGAGAGTGGAAGTAGAAAAAGTCTCCTAAAGACATGTGTCAAACTGCCCTTAGAGTCGATCAAGACATGTGGTGTAGAGGTGGGGCTTCTCTTTCATTTATCCTTCACTTGTGACCATGATGCCCATGAAGATGACACATGGTGTGGTCTTTTCTCAAAGGTTTGACTATAGGGGCCACCAAAAAGGTGCTTGTGGAAGATGCAACATGGCAATTGAGTGGAGCTAAAAGATGAAACAAAAGGGAGAGAAGTCTCAAAAGCATGCGTTGTTGAAATGTGGCATAAGTGGATGAAGGCACCACCAAAAGGGAACCCGAAAATAAGCAAATATTCAAAGCGTAGGCCAAGGACAATGCAAAACCAAAAAAATCCACCTGGAGGGAGCTTTAAGGATTATTAAATCCACACATATCACACATAGCAGGGCATGGAAGATTGTTATGTTCACACCTAATTCAATTCTTATTAGAGACTTATAGAGTAGATAAATTATTACATTTGGGATAATTGATCTTATATCTTGATTGTATGTCTTCTCACATTTTTCTTCAAATGATCTTGCAATACCATTGACTGATTTACACTCTCATGTATCTAGAGTTAATCAAATGTTTAAGGATTAATTTGGTCACTTGAACCTATGTGTACTTCCATCTGCCTTAGTTCATGAGCATTATGTTAATATTTCACCTCCTCCACCTCATGCATCTTTAGAGATCAATTCATTTTAGTAGGAAGTTACTTATCTTTCGACTTTAGCTTTGTGGGATGAGTTTTTGCTAGATATTGCAGAGTTATTCATTGAGCCACACATTCCAAATATTAGGGACATGATTGAGGGTATTCACTTCCTCTTTTATGATAACTACAACCCACATGTAATTACTTCATCATTTATTTTGGAGGTTTTTCTACATAAATATTCATAATTTTTTGAATTTGTTGAATTTGGTATGGTATCTTTTGATTTAGACATCTAGACGCTTGAGAAATTTTCCTAGGAACACATCATGAGACCTTTTCTACCATTTCTCTTGAGGGGCTTTCTTCTACATGTGTAATTCAATTTATTTCTTCCTAAGGGGATGAACATTATTTTTTGATTTTGTATCATCATCAAAATTCTTCTTCATCCATTCACTTTTGACATAGGAGCTAATTCCTTATGGGGGATCTTGATTGTACGTATGTGATTAAAGCAATAATTAGGGGGACATGTTGAGTCATATTATTTTATCACATACACATTTATTTATTTATTCTTTTTTGGAGAGGAGATTTTTCCCATTAGATTTTTTCATTTTCTCCAATTATGAGAGATTTGTTTATTTTGTCATGGGTGCCTCATTAAGCCTAGCAATAAAACCCATTTTTACATCCATCTATACATTCACCATTATATTTTAGCTTCTCCCCAAGTTGTACTTAAGGGAGGGTGTTGGAGTAAAATAAGAAAATCACCTAATAATTAATTAATTAATAAGTCACCTATTTACTTTATTACACTTAAGCTAAACTTAGGAAGTACTTTTTTATTATTGGGTTATGTGTTTTTTGTCTCATAGCAGAGGATGGGGAAAACTATCATAATATAATTTATATCCTCACCTATGGTTTCATCTTTTAGAATTTTGTGTTGTCATTGATGTCAATAGATCCTTGTTGCATTGATGTCAATAGTTCTATGGGGATATTGTTGGAAGTTTGTGAATATGCTTTGATTGGTTGCATTATGTTGTCATTAGTAGTATCATTGATGTTAACCTATAGTGTTACTTTGATGAGAATGTGTTGGTTATGTTCAAAATCTTGTGTGGTTGAGTTGCTGAGAAGGTGTTCCGGATGTTGATTTTGAGTCTTTGGTGCTTGGTTTCCAAGTGCTTTTTAGAAAAATTGAATAAAAGAAGAAATAGAGTGGTGAAGAGTATTCAGTGTAGTAGAGTGGTGTTGAAGTTTTTACTCTACATTTATTCATAGCTAAATATCTTCCTGTGTCAGAGGTGTTCAAAGGTGGTATATCCAGAGTTTCAGGTTTTGGATTGTTGTGAAGAGAAAGTTGTGTTCACTAGTGTGTGAACTGTGTAAGAAGTGTTGTCTAGGAGAAATGGTTTTTCTCTTCATTTCTTCTTTGTTTGGTTTATGGTATTGTGGATCTGGAAGTGTGCTCATATTGCTAGTATCTATCTTTAGTGTGAGTTGTTTGTTTTTTGTGCTTCGAAAAGTTGATTCAGGTGCTACAGTGTGTGGAAAGTTAGCTAGTTGTGTAGAATGAATATGTTCTTTTGATGTATGATGTTGAGGAGTTGTTGTACTTCAAAGTTTTTATGGAATATTCTAGATTGAATTTAAGCATTATGTGTGGTCCACAAGTTTTCTTTGGATCAAAGGAAGCATGTACTTAATTTTTTAATGGTGTTAACATAGGTTTGACTGACCATGGGTATTTACACTAATTGCGGATATGTTTCAAAGCATGACATGACATGTATGTGTGTATTTGGATCCGATTTAGGGTATGTTATGGTTCACATTCATTCCTTTCCATTGCGAGAATGTTTTGGTTCCAACCTAATTTGAATTTGCATGTTTGCAGTGCATAGCCAACCTTTTGAATTTTTTTCAAGGTTGAAGATAGTATATATGTATGATGATTTGATAAAGGATGTATGTGTGAAGTGTGTGATGCAAAGTGTTGAGATGTGAAGTTCAAAAATGGAAAATGTAGTGAGATTCAATGCCTAAGACTATTGGAAAAAGTGAGTAGAAGGTGTTTACATTCTACATATAGAGTGTGAATATTCTAGTGAAGCAGTGGTGGATTTTTTTGTTTCTCTAAGATGGATTTCTCATTGTAACAATCTTCTTTCTTCTTTCTAATCTGACAATGAGCCCTTATTTTGTTTTGGGTAGTGAGCCCTTTGATAGTGAGCTTATTGTATATGGTGTTGCAATTACTTTATATTGTGAGCTAATCCTCATCAACATTTTCCCTTCTTGGG
Source organism: Sequoiadendron giganteum (assembly GCA_007115665.2). Lineage (NCBI taxonomy): Eukaryota > Viridiplantae > Streptophyta > Pinopsida > Cupressales > Cupressaceae > Sequoiadendron > Sequoiadendron giganteum. The sequence goes on along the minus strand of CM021101.1, from coordinate 740,037,317 downwards.
TTTTCCATATAAATATAGTGTTCTCATGTGTTTGGATGTATTTTCGTTTCTGTTTATCATGTTTACATTTTGATAATGCATGATACGAGTTTAATGGTTTTTAAGGTTTTAAGGACTAATGCATATTTGAATGTTAACGAGGATTTTGATGTTTTAATGTACAACAAATTTACCCCCTCTTAGTTGTGTTATGCATTCAACAATTGGCATCAGAGAAAGGTTCCTTAGAAGAAAGCTTAATTGCTTGAGATAAATCTTGGATGGAGCACAAGAATGAGACTCCTTTGTTTGATGGATTTGATTATGCATTTTGGAAGATGAGGATGGAAGGTTTCCTTATTTCTCTAGGGTTTGTAGTTTGGAAATATATTGAAACTAGATATACAATTCTTGCAAATGGTCTGAGTATTAATGATGAGATCAAGACATATGAGAAGAATGGAAAAGAAAGGTATACTCTCTTGAGTGGTCTTTCTAATTCAGAACTTGTGAAAGTTATGAATCTTAAAACTACTGATGAAATCTGGAAAAAGTTGGAAAGTATCTAGGAAGGAGATGACAAGGTCAAGCAAGCAAAGATGTGAAATCTTAAGATCATGTTTGAAAACCTAAGGATGAAATAAAATGATATTACAAGATACATACATAGAGTGGATGAAGTTTTCAATTCCATCAGAGGTCTTGGTGGAAATCTAGATGAAAATGAGGTGGTAAAAAAGGTAATAAGAAACATTACTAAATCTTATAGTCATAAGGTTTCTTCTATTGAGAAAGTTAAAAATTTGAATAATAATTCTAGAGATCAGTTGTTTGGTGCATTAACTACTTTTGAATCAAGGGAGTTTGGTTCAAGTGATGTAAAAAGGGAGACTGCTTTTAGAGTTGGAAAAGTAGAGAAGAATGGGGAATCTGACCTAGATGAATTTGATAAGTTAGAAGAAAAATTTGTGAGGAAATTGAAAAAGGGCATTGGAAAATACAAAGGTAAGTTACCTTTCAAATGCTTTAACTATAGAAATATTGATCATTATGCTTCAATATTCCCTATCAAAACTTCAAGTGATAGACCTAAGGATAATAAAGGTAAATCAATTAAGACAAGTTATTATGTTAAAGAAGATGCAAGTATATATGATGACGAATCTGATTATCCAGATGATGAATTCTTGTTCATGGTTCTAAATGATAGAACTATTTTTTCTAACCCTAAGAGATGTATGAAGGAAAGTGCTTCTGAAGTAGGTCATAACATTAGAGGAGCAATGGTGATTGTTTTTCATGCTAGAGAAGAGAATAACAAGATCATTGAAAATGGATACTCAAATCACATCTCGTGATAAGAGTAAGTTTGTTGAGCTTGAGAAGTTTGAAGGTGGTTTAGTTAAGTTTGGCGATGATACATCTACTAAGATATGTGGAAAAGGTTCAATCAGTTTTCACAGAAAGAATAATACAGATGATGTTCTTTGTGTTAAGGGTTTGTGGCATAACCTTTTGAATGTAGGACAAGTTGTTGGAGTGAAAAGACACTGAGGTGAATCAATATTATTAACTTCTTTACCACATTTAATTGAAACTTAAATAAACCAGATATATGCTCTCATTTATCAATGATAAACTCATTCATGTATTGAATGTAATCACATAAACTAAAATGAGAATAGTAAACCATATTAATTTAAAGCATAAAATCATTGAAGAAAATGAACCACAGATACTCAAATAGACACAAGATATGCCGAGTGGAAAACCCTCTTGGGTTAGAAAAACCACTCCTGAACTTGCTGCCTTTTTCAGGCTTCCATTTCAATAATTATTTTTGACAATGCCTCAAAGGCTGATTTCTGAGCACCAAATCAAGGAGCACCAACCCCTTTTTTAGAGAAACCAATCTCAAGGAGCACCAACCCCTTTTCTATTTAACAATAGAACATACAATGATACAGAGGATCTCTTTGTTTCCCTGATTTATGTCAAGTGCCTCTTGACAGACAATGTGTAGAATTCTCAAAAGTCAAGAATGACTCTTTAGAGTTCCACCTATTATCAAGCCTTAAGACAGCTTGAGGAAAATCTAGATACTATCTTAATACAACTTCTCATCAAACTGTATTATCAGTGGTGTGTTCTAAATTTCTTTTTCTCACACTCTTTTTCACACATTTTTATTGATACTATTCAAAATAGTTAACAAACTGTGTTTTCCAAATTTTCAGCAAGAAGTATATGTATCCTCTATCTCATACAAAAATGTATTATAATCTGCACTTCTGTTACTTTTTCTTTTCAGGTTTTTTAGTAATGATAAATCCCTAATCTCTCTGTTTTCATCTTTTTACATCAAACATCATTACATTCCATGAAGGGTTACAACAATTGCTTGTATTTCACTTTCAAAGAATAACTCAAAGATAATTATTAGGTTACCATGCAACTGTCGAGCAACAGTGCCAGATGTGTTTGTGATCATGTGGGAAGGATCAATATGAATAAGGTATTCTAACAAGAATACTCAAGCATTGTGCAAATTTAGAAGGCAGTCTGAAACCTGTCCTCTCAAGCAGCTTGCACAAGTAGTGCTTTAACCAAACAACATCAAGGCATGCATGTAATTTTCAAATAATGACCACTGAAAAACTGTTGCAAAAAGAAGTAACTAAAAGAACAATACTTCCATAACCGAAATCATTATTTTAAGAGCAGTTACCAAATATTCTAGGTAAGGATCTGAAGAGTTTCGAAGAAATTAAGATTACCCATAAACAAAAATCACAAACCTTTAAAACAGGCAAGTTAACCTTCAATAGAAATGCAGTCATGTTTTGGAGCAATCATTTCAGATATAATCATGAAAGTAATAGAATGCTTTCACCTTTCCTTTTGCAAAGAAAAACTTAACTCGTAATAACCTTGCTAGAGTAGTAATGGATCTATAAAGCAAACTGAAAGAATACCTGAGAACAGTGATGGAGTTGTTGTCACAAAAGAGTTTACCAGATTTGCAGCCAAGAAACGGCCAAAACACCTTCCAAACTCAGGCCTTCACCCAACGACAGGAAGCAGACACAACAAATGACCATTGTAATGGTCCTCTCACCTCCCCTAGACACTGTCCAAGATCAGAAATCCAGTGAGTGCAAAGAAACGGCTGAAAGCAAGATTCCATGGTGGCGGCTAGTGTAGGGTTCCAAAAAAAATGTGATCAGTGAGAATGATAAATAGTTTGCCCTAAACATCCAAGGCAAACATACAAAATCCTTTGAAAAGGTTGATAAAAATTTGGAGTCCTAGAGGAGAGTCATTGATAATCCAAAACTCATGATACCCTTTGAAATCCACGGGTAGATTAAAGATAATCATGCCGACCAAAAAAAAACTCATAAAACATTTACTAATTGCCAAGTAAACTGTTGACCAAATGATGCCTTCAAAGATATTTTGACATGACCACATTGCTAAACAAATTATGATTATATCATGCCTTGCATTATTGCTTCCAAATGTCGATTTCTATTGACATATGTGTTTTCAAGAAATCAAACCAAGTCACTTCCAATGTGACAAAGAAATTAATCATTTAGACCCGATGTAAATACAAATTAGAGAACAATTTGAATACCTTTACCCAAGGTCGATTTCCACCTTATTAAAATCCAATGCCAAAAGATGTCCAATGTCAAATATGTTCCAGAGCTTGTGAAGTGAAATGAAGGCTAAAAAAATGCTAAGTTCACAATGCCATTCTTCCATGCCAATTACCTTAAACCAAATGCCCATGACACAATATTTTATGAAAAATGTCCAAACCATTATTAGTTGGTTAAGGAAACCCAATACGGTTTTCTTAAAACTGAAAAGTAAACTGTATCTCATAAACCCAAGAACCACAAATAACTAAAGGCAATACTTGACTGAATCTGAGCAAAGAAGCACACCTCCAAAGATGTTCAAAAAACATAATGTAGCAATGTCATAATGATAGAAACACTGAATAAGCCAGCATCTTATAATTCTATAGATCACTGTAGCACAAATTATCAAATCAGAAACATGTCACTTGATCAATGGAACAAAGAACCTGTAACTAGAATACCTCAACCAAGATCTACACATGGAGTCAAGATATTAGTGCCACCACATATAGTATCAAAAGTGAAGTAAATATGCCAATCAAAAAAGAAGATCAACTAAGTAAGTAACCATCAAGATGCTAGAGCAACACATATTGTCATCAAGGAAAAATTAGCACAAGAGAGATTCAACAAAATCACCCTTTGTCCTTGATGGAAAAAATGAGCCACCAAGATAGAATAAAGTACCAAAACCGAATTCTCATAATTCTCCCCCTTTTTGTCACAAGGATAAAGGGAAGTCAACAAAGATAAACCAAAATCAACAGTGAAATTCCATGAAGCTATAGATGTAACATTTGAGCAGCAAAGTATGAGCTGCAGGAAGAGCTAACCATCTCCCCCTATCACCAAGATAGGCTGATTAAGATAACAGAGATTGAGAGACAACTCCCAATCTAGACCTAAGTCTTTCAAAAAAATCTTTAGGCAACAGTTTTGTAAGAATTTCAGCAACCTATGCTTGTGTAGGAACATATTGCACATAAACCTTGTTAGCCAGCACCTTTTCACGAAGAAAATGAAACTTAATAGCAATGTGTTTAGTGTGAGAGTGGATAATAGGATTTTTTGAGATATTGATTGCACTAGTATTACCACACATAATAGAAACAGGTTTAGGGATTTCAATACCCATGTTAGATAATTTCTATGAAATCTAGATTTCTTGAGTACAGCAAGAAGTGGCAGCAATATATTTTGCTTCAGCAGTAGAGAGTGAAATAGATTCTTGTTTTTTGTTATGCCAAGCCACTAAACAATCACCAAGAAAGAAAGCAGCACCACTGGTGCTTTTCCTATCATCTAGACAACCAGCCCAGTCAGAATCAGTATATGCCACTAATGAAAAATCATTGCTTCTGGGATACCAGAGTCCATAATCAATTGTGCCTTGTACATATTTAAGAATCCTTCTAACAACATTAATGTGAGATTCCTTAGGAGATGACTGAAATCGAGAAACCATGCAAACAACTTGCATAATGTCAAGTCTTGAGACTATTAGATATAATAGGCTACCTATCATTGACCTATAGTCATTTGGGTTGACAGTAAGAGAATCATCAACCTTTCTGAGTTTACAGCCGGTAGCCATTGGAGTGCTAACTGGATGACATTCATCCATTTGAAATTTCTTTAACATTTCTCTAGCATGTCTTGTTTGAGAGAGAAAGATACCTGATTCAAGTTGAGAGATTTGAAGATCTAAGAAGAAGGAAAGTTTTCCCAACATAGACATTTCGAACTCAGATTCCATAATCTGTGAGAATTTTTGACTCAAAGCAATATTGTTGCAGCCAAAGATAGTGTCATCAACATAAATTTCAACAACTAGAATATCAGACCCTTCAATTTTAACATAAATATTGTTGTCTACTCCTCCTCTAATGAAACCTTTTGACAGTAAGTGACTATCCAATCTGGAGTACCAAGCTCTAGGAGCTTGTTTTAGGCCATATAGAGCCTTTTTTAGCCTGTAGACGTGATTGGGTTTGTTTTTACAAGTAAAACCTTCAAGCTGTTCTATGTAAACTTCTTCATCCAAATACCTATTCAAAAAGGCAGTTTTAAAATCCATTTGATATAAAGTAAAGTTTTTGAAAATAGAATATGCCAAGAAAATTCTAATTGATTCAAGTCTAGCTACTGGTGCAAAGGTTTCACCGAAGTCAATACCTTCTTGTTGAGCATATCCTTTGCAGACATATCTAGCCTTGTTGTGAACAACATGGCCACTTTCATCATGTTTATTTTCGAAAATCCACTTACCTCCTATGACATTTTTGTCATCTGGTCTTGGGACTAGCTCCCAAGTCTGATTTTTCTCAATTTGATCAATTTCATCCTACATTGCATTGAGCCAGCATTCATCAGTTAGAGCTTCATCAAAAAAAATTGGCTCAAACTGAGTGATTAAACAAAAAGTAGTAAGCTCAGCTATGTGAGCTTTTTCAACATAGTTAACTATTATTTTCCTTGTTTGAACTCCTGCTGATTTATCTCCTATAATCAGATTTTTAGGATGGTTTCTAGCAAGATATTTTGAAGGAGTTTTAGTTACACATTTTTCAGAGCTGGTTTCAGTATCTTCAGATTTTGCTTCAGCTAGTTTAGAACTTGCTGATTTTATTTCAGGCTTTGAAGTTTCAAAGCCTTCAAAAATTATATCAAGTTCAAATTCTTCCCCTTCATCATCCTGCATAGGTTCAACATCTAAAAGCAGATTTTCATCAAATTTGACATTTACATATTCAACAATTTTATTCAGCCTATTGTTAAAGCATTTAAAGGCTTTGTTGTGAGTAGAGTATCCTAAAAAGATACCTTCATCTATCCTAGATTGAAAACTGCCTAAGTTATCATCGTCTCTCTTGATAAAACATTTACAACCAAATATTATGAAATATTTAATTGAGGCAGATTTACCATACCATGTGAGAGTAGTCATCAACAAATAGCATGAAATATTTCTCACCATTGATAGATCTAGTCCTTATAGGACCACATAAGTCAGTATGAACAATTTGTAGAGGTTTGGTAGATGAATGTTCCTTGGATTTAAAGCTTACCTTAGTTTGCTTTCCTTTGAGACATTCTTTACATATTGCATTATCAGGCTTTTTTAGAATGGGCAGACCTCTTACATTCTGATTTTTCCTAATTCTGACCATATTGTCAAAATTAATATGACCTAGTCTCTAGTGCCACAACCAAATTTCTTCAAAATGACTCATTAAGCACATACCTTGATTGTTTTCATTTCCAGAAGTGTCAAGTAAATTGTAGACATTTCCCTTAGTCCTTCTTCTAGCAGCAATAGCTTTTCCAATCTTATTTTTGATTTCACACCCCTGTGAAGTGAACAGGACTTGATAGCCACTATCACAGATTTGACTCACACTCATAAGGTTATGTTTTAGTCCTTCTACATAATACACATTGTAAATAGGAGTGTCTTCATTCAAAAAAAGAGAACCTCTACCTTTTATTTGAATTCCAGAGTTGTCTCCAAACTTTACATATCCACCTACATAGTCTTCTAGATTAGTAAATTTTTCTTTGTCACCAGTCATGTGGTTTGAACAACCACTTTCCAGGACCCATAAGTCCCTTTTCTTGGAGTGGAAGGCAGTTTGAACTAACATGGTCTGCTCTATGTTGTTGACAGCTTTGGGTTTCCAGACCCTTATAGATTTATGTTGTTTATTTTGCTGATCAGCATCACATTGCTTAGCAGAATGACCCAAAGACTTGCATGTGAAACATCTAATCTGTCTTGCAAGGCTATGATTCTGCCTAACACCAAATCTAGGAGTTCTAGGACTTATAAATCTGCAAGATTTCACCTTGTGACCAAATTTGTTGCAGAAGTAACAATATCTATAAAAGAAAGGGTGGGAATTATAAGCCATTTTGTTGCTCCTAAAAGGATGAACATGATCCTTATCAAAGTTAGGATGTTTGAGTTTAGGACTTTTGTTTCCAGCAACAACATTGTTCTTAGCACTGTTATTTGAACATTCACCTTTCAAAAAACCAATACCAGTTTTGTCGTTGTTCAGATTCTGTTTACTGAGTATGTCATTCAGTTTAAGAGTGCTCTCATATTTCTCAATGGTCTTTCTGAGATCTATAATCTCATGTTCAAGTTTTTGAATTTCTTGATCTTTAAAGCTTATTCCAATACGAAGATAGTCTTCAACTCTCTTGGATTCTTCAAGTTGAGTTTTTAATGAGACTATCTCAAGATTTATGATTTGCTCCTGTGAAATATCTTGAGTAGTATTTTGTTCTTGAGCACGCATTTGCTTTTTAAGTTTCCTTAGCTCTTTTAGAGCACATTTCAGTTCCCCTTCATAATCCACTTTTCCATCTTCAACATCATTGCTGTTAGTTTCATATTGCTGAATGATTTCAGCCATGAATAGATTTTCATCCTCTTCATCTAATGAAACTTTAGATTCAGAATCTATTTCATTTTTGCTGAACAAACTTTTCTTCTTTTTGAAATTGAATTTTTTTTTGGGTCTATAGGCCTTTTTCTTGGCCAGTTTTTCAGATTTTTGATTATCACTACTTGTGTCACCATAGGGGCACTTTTCAGCAAAGTGGCCTATTTTTCCATAGTTAAAGCATTTGAAGGGAATTTTTCCCTTATACTTTCCAGAACCCTTTTTAAGTTTCCTCACAAAGTGGGATTCTTTGGAATCAGAAAGTTCTAATTCAGTGGGTTCATCCTTATCTTTCCTTTCAATATTAAAATTTGTTTCTTTTGAAGAGGTGTTGCTTTTACTGATCCTCATTTCATAGGCAGTCAGAGTGCCTTGTAGGCTATCAAGGGTAAGTTGGAAAAAATGTTTCTTCTCTTCTAGAGTAGCAACCTTAGCTTCAAATTTTGTTGGCAAGGTTCTGATGACCTTAATTACAACATAAAATTCCTTAACTTCTTCTCCCAGACCCTTCATGGAATTTACTATTTCATCAACTCTCAAAAAGTAGTCAGCTAATTTATCATCATCCCTCATTTTTAGATCTTCAAACTGGTGTTTTAAAGTGAGGACTTTAGTATTTTACCTTTTCGTTTTCTTGATAGATAGTTTCAAGTTTAACCCAAATTTCCCTAGCAGAGCTACAATGCATAACTTTTATAAAGACATCTTTTGTCAGTGCACACAGAAGAGCATGTTTTTCTCTTGCATTGGTTTCATATCTTTTCTTTTCATTAGAATTAGTAGGTAGAGTAGCTAGTACAGTGCACCCAGACATCGAGGTTAATAGAAGTTAAAAAGTCTCCATTCTGATTTTCCAGAATACATAATCAGTTCCATCAAATAATGGCACTCTAGTCATGGAAGTACCTTCATGAGCTTGAGAAATTTTGAATAGACTCCAAGGCCAGAATCAATCCTAGGTTGGAAAGACCTATCAAAGGACCCTAGGCTCTGATACCAATTGTTGGAGTGAAAAGACATTGAGAGGGGGGGGGTGAATAAGTGTTATTAACTTCTTTACCACATTTAACTAAAACTGAAATAAACCAGATGTATGCTCTCATTTATCAATGATAAACTCATTCATGTATTAAATGTAATCACATAAACTAAAATGAGAATAGTGAACCATAGTAATTTAAAGCATAAAATCATTGAAGCAAATGAACCATAAATACTCAAATAGACACAAGATATGTCGAGTGGAAAACCCTCTTGGGGTAGAAAAACCACTCCTGAACCTGCTGCCTTTTTCAGGCTTTCATTTCAATAATTATTTTTGACCATGCCTCAAAGGTTGATTTTTGAGCACCGACTCAAGGAGCACCAACCCCTTTTTTAGAGACACTAATCTCAAGGAGCACCAACCCCTTTTCTGTTTAACAATCGAACATACAATGATACAAAGGATCTGTATGTTTCCCTGATTTCTATCAAGTGCCTCTTGACAGACAATGTGTAGAATTCTCAAAAGTCAAGAATGACTCTTCAGAGTTCCACCCATTATCAAGCCTTAAGAGAAATTGAGGAAAATCTAGTTGCTATCTTAATACAAATTCTCATCAAACTATATTATCAGTGGTGTGTTCTAGCTTTCTTTTTCTCACACTCTTTTTCATACATTTTTCATGATACTGTTCAAAATAGTTAACATATTGTGTTTTCTAAATTTTCAGCAAGAAGTGTATGTATCCTCTATCTCATACAAAAACTTATTATAATCTGCACTTCTATTACTTTTTCTTTTTAGGTTTTCTAGTAATGATAAAGCCCTAATCTCTTTGTTTTCATCTTTTTACATCAAACATCATTACATTCCAGGAAGGGTTACAATAGTTGCTTGTATTTCACTTTCAAAGAATAACTCAAAGATAATTATTAGGTTACCACACAACTGTCGAGTAACAATGCCAGATGTGTTTGTGATCATGTGGGAAGGATCAATATGAATAAGGTATTCTGACAGGAATACTCAAGAATTATGCAAATTTAGAAGGCAGTCTGAAACCTGTCCTCTCAAGCAGCCTGCACAAGTAGTGCTTTAACCAAATAACATCAAGGCATGCATGTAATTTTCAAATAGTGGCCACTGAAAAACTGCTGCAAAAAGAACTGAAAGAACAATACTTCCATAACCGAAATCATGCTTTTAAGAGAAGTTACCAAATATTCTAGGTAAGGATCTGAAGAGTTTTAAAGAAATTAAGATTACCCATAAACATAAATCACAAACCCTTTAAAACTGACAAGTTAACCTTCAATAGAAATGCAGTCACATTTTGGAGCAATCATTTCAGATCTAATCATGAAAGTAATAGAATGATTTCACCTTTCCTTTTGCAAATAAAAACTTAACTCGTAATAACCTTGCCAGAGAAGTAACGGATCTATAAAGAAAACTGAAAGAATACCTGAGAATAGTGATGGAGTTGCTGTCACAAAAGAGTTTACCAGATTTGCAGCCAAGAAATGGCCAAAACACCTTCCAAACTCGGGCCTTCACCTAGTGGCAGGAAGCAGACACAAAGAATGACCATTGTAATGGTCCTCTCACCTCCTCCAGACACTGTCCAAGATCAGAAAGCCAGTGAGTGCAAAGAAACGACTAAAAGAAAGATTCCATGGTGGCAACTAGTCTAGGGTTCCAAAAAAAATGTGATCGGTGAGAATGATAAATAGTTTGCCCTAAACATCCCAGGAAAACATACAAAATCCTTTGCAAAGGTTGATAAACATTTGGAGTCCGAGAGGACAGTCATTGATAAGTCAAAACTCATGATACCCTTTGAAATCCGGAGGCAGACTAAAGATAATCATGCCGACCAAAAAAAACTCATAAAACATTTACTAATTGCCAAGTAAATTGTCGACCAAATGATGCCTTCAAAGATATTTTAACATGACCACATTGCTAAAAAAATGCCGATTATATCATGCCTTGCATTATTGCTTCCAAATGTCGATTGCTATTGACATATGTGTTTTCAATAAATCAAACCAAGTCACTTCCAATGTGACAAAGAAATTAATCATTTAGACCCGATGTAAATACAAATTAGAGAACAATTTGAATACCTTTACCCAAGGTTGATTGCCACCTTATTAAAATCCAATGCCAAAAGATGTCCAATGTCAAATACGTTCCAAAGCCTTGTGAAGTGAAATGAAGGCTAAAAAAATGCAAAGTTCACAATGCCATTCTTCCATGCCAATTACCTTAAACCAAATGCCCATGAAAAAATATTTTATGACAAATGCCCAAACCATTATCAACTGGTTAAGGAAACCCGATAGGGTTTTCTTAAAACTGAAAAGTAAACTATATCTCATAGACCCAAGAAACATAAATAACTGAAGGCAATACCTAACTGAATCTGAGCAGAGAAGCTCACCTCCAAAGATGTTCAAAAAATAGAATGTATAAATGTCATAATGATAGAAAAACTGAATAAGCCAACATCTTATAATTCTATAGATCACTGTAGCACAAATTATCAGATCAGAAACATGTCACATGATCAATGGAACAAAGAACCTATAACCAGAATACCTCAACCAAGATCTACACATGGAGTCAAGATATTAGTGCCACCACATATAGTATCAAAAGCGAAGTAAATATGCCAATCAGAAAAGTAGATCAACTGAGTAAGTAACCATCAAGATGCCAGAGCAACACATATTATCATCAAGGACAAATTAGCACAAGACAGATTCAACACAAATGTGTAGCAAAGGATATAAGCTTGTGTTTCAATATTGTAAAGAAACTAAGGTAGAGGAACAACTTCCTATACTACTCTTGAGAGGATAATAATTCAAAAATTTTATAGATCTTTGACAGTTACAAAAACTTAAATATAAATAAACATAAATATCATGCATACCACAACACAATGATTTACATGGGGAAAACCCTTTCAGGATAAAAACCTCGAACTTCAAAAGCCGCCAATTATATTATTCAAAAATCATAAATATTATAATATACTTGCAAAGAAAGCTTCTCACAAGAGTATCGCCAACTAGAGATCCAAAGGAAACATGACCGCTATCTGACTCTCCAAATACATCATAATACATAACCATAATTCAACACCCTCATAAAATATTGTTGTCTTCTAAGGCAAGTCAAGCCAACAAAATATCAACCATCAGATCTAAGACCTTATTAATTTTAAGTTGACTTTTGGTGCTCCTTAGAGGGTGAATTTTGGTTGTATTTTGATGGTGTTCTTTGTGTAAGGAAGCTAAGGTAGCGAAAAAACTTCCTACACTAATCTTGAGAGGAGAATAATGCAAAAATTTTATAGATTTTTAACAATTACAGAAACTTAAACAAAAATATCATGCATACCACAACACAGTATTTTACATGGGGAAAACCCTTTCGAGAGAGAAACCCCACACTCCAAAAGCCGACCAATATATTATTCATAAATCACAAATATTATAATATACTTGCAGAGCAAGCTTCTCACATGAGTATCACCAACTAGAGATCCAAAGGTAACACAACCGCTATTCGACTCTCATAATACATCACAACACATAGTCGTAATACAATTCCCTCATAAAATACGGTTGCCTTCTAGGGAAAGACAAGACAACAAAATATCCACTGTCAAATATGAGACATAATGATGAATAGTCCAGATTTACAATAATAAAGTGTACATAAAATTTGGCTCCTAGGGGCACTCCCCTCGAGCCCTTGCTGGGGTACGTAGCCCTGTGGACTCGAGCTAGGGGTATGATCCCCTCAAACTCCTCATAGGGTTACCCCCCGCACCCCCCATCATCATCGTATGAATAGTACCTTAAGTATTAATAGTAACTTATGTAAGTGCAAGGTTGAGACACATTTTCCAAACAAATCTCCCACTTGTCGAACACCTTATAAATGCAATGGGAGGTTGTAAACCTAATCTCTTAGTTGCTAGGGGTCGAAAGGACCATAGTCTTTGAACACCATATAAACTTCTCTATTCTCATAGGTTTAGGTAAATAATCAACAACGTTCATCAAAAAATTTCCTTAACCAGATTTACCTACCATCTTCAACCATATCTCTAACAAAATGATACTGTACATCAATGTGCTTGGTCCTAGCATGAAATTTTAGGTCCTTGGCTAGACATACTGCACTATGATTGTCGTAATAAATTGTCACTATACCTTGTTTTATTCTAATATCTTAAGCCAAATGGATTCTTTACAATCATGAGTAGCTATCATATACTCTACTTCAATAGTGGACAAAGCAACCATATCCTATTGCTTACTCATCCAACTAATCATACCACCAAATAAAGTAAACACATAAGCACTGGTGAATATTCTACTATCAACATCACTTGCCTTGTCTAAATCCACATAACCATGAATATCAATGGAAATCCACATAACCATGAATATCAATGGAAATCTCATCTTCAATAATATTACAATGATAACACAAGGAATAATTTGAGGTGTCGTGCAAATATCTGAAGATTCTTTTAACTACATCTCAATGAACTCTACCAAGATTAGACATATATCTGGAAAGAAATCTCACTTCTTGGGAAATTTCTAGTCTAGTATAAAACATAACATGCATCAAAATTCCAACTATGCTCTGGTAAGGTACTCTGCTCATTTCTTCCATCTCTAATGGGGATGTTGTACAACCTAAAATAGATAACTTTGTTCCAGCTAAAATAGGAACACATAATGGTCTATAATCCTACATATCAAACCTCTATAAAATTGAATTGGCATACTTACTTTGACCAAGCCATAGTTTTCTATTTACTCTATCTCTTTAAATTTCCATCCCAAAAATGTGTTTAGTTGCACCAAGATCTTTCATTTCAAATTTAGCAGCAAGTTGAGATTTCAGTTCTAAAATCATACCTTTCCCTCTACCAATAAATAACATATCATCAAAATATAATGCAATAAATAGGAAACAATCACCATCAGTTTTATAATAAACATAATGATCTGATTTAGAATGCTCAAATACCAAACTCAACACATATGTATCAAATTTCTAGTGCCAAATTTTAGGACTATAGTTTAGGCCATACACAAATTTCTTCAATTTACAAACCAATTTAATTTTACCTTTCACCATGTAGTTCTTTGGTTGTATCATATAAATATCCTCCTCTAAGTCACCATGAAGAAAAACAATTTTCACATCCATTTTTTGAAACTCTAAATCATACGCAACAATAATAGAAAGCAAAAATCTAATGGATACCATTTTTGCAACAGGAGAAGATATCTCACCATAATCAACACCCTCAACTTGAGAGTAACCTTTTGCAACCAACCTTACTTTGTACTTCTCAATACCTGCATATGAACCAATATTTTTTTTGAACACCCATTTGCAACCAACAGGTTTTCTTCCTTTAGGAAATAGTTCAAGATCCCATGTACCACTTTTTAAAGCTATTATTTCTTCATCTATGGAAATCTTCCAGGATTTTGCATCATTCATACCTAATTCCTCTTCTACCGATTTAGGGTCATCCATGTTAGTATTCAAAGGAAAAATAAATCTTCAATCATCAAGTGAATACCTTTTAGGTGGTTTTCTCTACCTTGTAGACCTTCAAACAAGATGACTTGGAGATTCTTCCTCCTCTTCTGAAGATTCAGAGCTAGATGATCCCTCCTCAACTTCTTGTCTATCCATGGGCCTTGATTCAACTTTCTCAAGTGGAGAAGTAAATTGAATCACATCTTCTTGTTTACTTTAGTCTGGTTGTAATGTAATAGAAGAATTAGTCTCTCTAAAAATAAAACTTGTATTATGTATTACCTTTTGTGCAATAGGATCCCAAAGCTTGTATTCTTTCACACCATAATTGTATCCATTGAAGATACATTTCATAGACTTGTTCTCCAACTTTGTTTTCTTCTCCTTTGGCACATGTTCATATGCTTCACAACCAAAAATTCTAAGATATCTTAATGAAGGATTATGACCTAACCATGCCTCTATAGGTGTCTTATCAATAAGGCCTGATGTAGGAGATCAATTAATTAGGTAATAAGCAATGACAATAGCTTCAACTCAAAACCTTTGTTCTTGACCAGCACCACTCAATATACTACTAGACTATATGTCGGTGTCTTGTTCATTCTTTCTACAAATCCATTTTATTGTGGAGAATGTGCAATTATCTTTTGTCTATGAATACCACAATCTTTACAGAATTTATCAAAATCATTAGAGAAAAATACACTGGCATTATCAATCCTCAAACATTTAATTTTTTTCTAGTCTACAACTCAACCATTGCTTTAGATTCTTCAAATCGACTGAAAAATTTAGACTTACTCCACTAGTAAAGAAACAACAATAAACTACTAAAAAAACTAATAAAAACTACTTATAAATGACTATAGTTGGTCACGTGACTACTAGTAGTTTATTGCCTTTCATATATAACACGACCAAAATGATGACTAAACTATTTTTAATTAGTTATTGGTTGTTTTGATTGATCAATTTGGTAGTATATTTAGTCAATAATTTAGTCATTCATTGTTGCCATCTGATCACTTATTTAGTCACTTTTTTCCATTGATATATTTAGTTGTTGATTTAGTCATTGATTGTTGTAATTTTGTCACTTATTTAGTCATTTTTTATTCATTGATATATTTAATTGGTCACTTATTTAGTTGTTGATTTAGTCATTTATTGTTGTAATTTGGTCACTTATTTAGTCATTTTTTATTCACTAATATATTTAGTCATTGATTGGTGTTAACTTGTCACTTATTTAGTCATTTTTATTCACTAATTTCCATGCATTGGTAGTGTTTAGTCATTAATTTTGATCAATTTGGTAGTATATTTAGTCATTTTTATTCATTGATTTCACTGATCATATATCTAGTCATATTTATTCATTGTTCACTGATTTTTGTCAATTGGTAGTATATTTAGTCAATTTAATTATTAATTGATGTCAATTAGTAGTATACTTAGTCATTTTAATTGATTGATATTTGAGGATTTAAGCATAAAACACATAAATAAAAATCAATCATCAATTGCACACAATAAGAAAACCATTGAGAAGGCAAAATAGGTGAAATTTATTAATAAAAGAAAGGTGTTCTAGTTACAACTAAAAAATAGAGTATTACAATTGTTATTTTCAGTCACAAGGCTGAAAATATGAGTTACAATATTGTAGAGAAATGACTACAAGAAATAAATTTCTCCAAAAGACTTTTGCAATGGTGGAAACACATGCTTGAACCCCTTCAATACGAGCACATGCCCCTTTCATCTCTTAAAAATTCTACATCGTGGGTAGTCTTCCTAGAGCAAGGATTAATGTGTAGAATCCAAGGAGAGTGTTAATCGCGTCCCATATATGAAGCTCTCTCGACCTTCAACACAATCAACAATTACTTGGCTAGAATATTTCTTTGTTTATATGCAATGTGCCATCTATTATGAGCAATAGGGTGCTGCCTTTTTTTCCATGAATGAAGTTGTACCTCAATACAACCAACAAAATTAATATTAGTCTCAATTTAGAAAGAATGAAGGTGCATTGTATATTGCAAGTTTACAAAAGAAAGTCCAAACACATCAAAAAGATAAATCAATTAAAAAATTGTAGCCTTGTCAAGTACAAACACCTTAAATAGAGTGTTCAACATAGTCCTGAAATATGCATATTGAACCCTTGATTTAAGAACCTTGTTCAAAATTTAAGAAAGTTGATATGCTCATATTATAGAATGAAGTTGGCATATTATAGAATAAAGGCTATCAACACTAACCATAATGGAACAACATTATCAATAGAAATTTATTGGAAACCAAGCCCAAGAATGCCATTAGACTTGGAAAACAAAAATTTCAACCCTGGTTCATGTGTTGTCTTAGTAAAGACCTGCACCATTAAAGAATCCATTTATACATAAATTCCAAAATAAGTTGATGAGAAAAGATCTTTGATATCTATTGATGGTGAAAATGACACAAACAACATTAAAACAAAATATTTCTACTCTATTTCTCCTGAAAAAGAAAGACAACATATATCAGCCTAACTCCCAAGGTCTTGGTAATTGGTTCTCAACTGTCTAGTGTCACTCAATTGGTTCATGACTCATTTTACCGAACTGTTCTTAGTAAATAAAGGGGGTTTCAAACAAAATAAAAAGATAGATCAAAGGGTAAACCAGTAAACATGAACAAAACTCATCTAGCATTCGGACATATATCTTCAACAATGAATTTTTCCAACCAATCAAGAAAACCAAAGCATGATACAATTCATAGAATAATTCATACCATTGTATGCATCTAAGGTGCTTATTTTAATTCCCCTATCACAACTATTTCAAAGATTCTAAAAGAACACACATTCATTCATCGCCAAGATCATAGATCAACAGACTTCAACAAATTTAATTCAATGATAATCTAACAAGATAATCCTTAAATCCAGCTTCTTCTAATGACTTTCATCACATAAGAAACAATCATGCTTCAGCACAATCACTGGCAAATAGATAGATTATAACTCATTAGCCTTATCAAGTAAAACTTAATTCTAACACCGTGTTGCATAAACTTGTAATTTTATTTAACTGTAAAAAATCAAGTAACAATGTATCTCTATAATCACTATGAAAAATTCTATCTCCTAATATTAGGTGGCCAATTCTATTCTCTATCAATCGACCTTTACAATATGATACCCAAAGAGTATTTATAGATATACAAAATCTGAACTCCACTTCTATTTTAAGTCGACCCACCCTTTTAGGGTTTACAATTATCCTTGGAAACTCAGTTAAATTGGAAGAAAAGAGAATAGAATAGAAGAAAGTAATGCGTTTCAAAACTGTCAGTGTTGCATGCAACATGCAAAGAAAAAAAAAAACCATGCATGCATGAGATTCAGGCATGTGAAGTTTGCTCCATCATATATTCATCATAGCTGGAGAAGACTTGTTGTAATGTGTTTGATTCAAGCCCATCCACCCAATTGTCTTCAAACTTGATTCGCTCCAACTCTGCTGCAAAAAACCCTCGCATATCCTTTAGCTTTGTCAACTCTCTCTTGGCTACTCTTATTTCCTCTTTGATGTCCATCAATCTATCTACTAGCAAATCTTCACCGACATCTCCTCTTTGCATAACCTCTTTAAGTCTTTCAGTCCATTTCTATTTTATTTGACTTAAAGGTAAGCCTCTTTTTACAAGTACCTCAACATTTACCAAAATAGCAACGATGGCCTCTAACTGCTCAAATTGCTCATTCAATTCCTTAACAAAATCTTGCACCTCATTTCTATGTTTAAATAAGAAATTTGTTCTAAATCGGAGTATACAAGAGGTCTTTTCCAGAAAATCTTTATTGTCTTCTTCTAATATCGACTGTTGTAGGAGGGTAGTCTTAGGCAACTTATTGACCTCTTTCAATTTCTGACTGTATACCTTGTACTCCTCCTCTTTTCCTTCCAAAGTTTTAACATATTGTTTCATTTCTTCCATCAGATCTTCAGTCGCTTTGTAGACCTCAAAACTGTCTTCTAGAACTTCATTTATTTCTTGATTCAACTTACTTACCCATCGATCTAACATTTTTTCCTTGCCCTTCACCTGTTCCAAATCCTCTACTTCCTTTTTGCTCAGCAAAACTAGGGTCTCAATTGCAGCAACCTATTGTGACCTTGGAGCAGAAATGTTCTTGAGAAAAGCATGCAATTATCTAGTTGAGCCTTAAGCTCATCTTTCCTTTGTTTATCTTTTAACATCCTAGACTTGGTTGAGTAGGCTACCACATCAATTAGATTCATTTGCTGATCTCGTAGGTCTCCCCAAATTTATAGTGCCTAGTTGATAATCTGTTAATTGCATATCCCCTGCCTCCTTGTCTATCATACGTATGGCACACTCAGCCACAATTTCTCCCTTTTTAGTCAACCTAGTAGAGTGCAGGATGTTGGCCTTCTTTTTAGGCTTTTCTCTTTCAATTTCCTTCATCATATCCTCCCAATTGAGAGGTTGAGAAGGTGTCGATGTTCTCTTTTTGAGGTCTAATTTCAACCAAGTCAGAGCTCCTGGAGTAACAATCATCATGGTTGAAGAAGAGGAGGTAGTAGCTAAGGGAGGTTGCACATTCACCTGAGGTTAAGAATCAACCTTTTGTTTATGTTTTTGCTCTTGTTCTACACTCATTTGTGCCAGCTTTTCTGCTTCTTCCTTATCTCTTTGCTCTTGTACTCTCTCGTCTTCTTCCTCCTTCTTCAACCTTTCTTCTTCTAATCTTTCTTTTTCTAGTCTCTCCTTCTCTAATATTTCTTTCTCTAAAGCTTTAAACTTTTCTACCTTTTCTTCTTCTTCTTGTTGCTTTTTGACCAGCTCTTCGGCCTCTTTCTCCTTTTGTAATCGTTTTGCTTCTTCTTCCTTTCTATGAGATTCTTCAGAAAGCTTTAACTTGGCAACCATAACTTCTCTTTCCCTTCGGTGTCTTTCCTTCTCTTCCTCAAGGTCATGAATATTGTATTAATTCTAACTTATCATTCTCCTCCTTAACCTTGAGTTCATGCTTTTGTTGCCTCTGTTGCCTCTCTAATTCATCAGCTTTTGACTTAGCCTCAATTTGTTGTTGTTGTAGTATGGCATTAGCTTGTTTCTTGGCATCAACCAACTTTTGCTTTTCTATTGCTACATCTTGCTCTTCATCAACCTTCCTGACTTCTTCAAACAATGCCCACTGATCCTCTTGTGTCATTACCTGTTCAGTATCCTCCTCTAGAGGCCTATTTTCTTGTATTCCTTTATCTAACAGAGTTTCATCTGAATCTATTCCAACATCATGAATTTCTACCTCCACTTCTTTTCCCTTTATAGTTTCAACCATACTATGAAGAGTCCCTTTTTGAACTTCTTCACTTTGTTGTTTTGCAAGTGGGAATTGAGTAGAAGATTCACCTAATGTAGGTGTTGAAACAACCAATCCCATTTGAGCATCTCTTCTTGTGTCTCTACTTCATCAACTATTGCTTCAAGCTCTATTTCTTCAATGTCTGGAGGAAGGAACTCCAAAGGCTCTTTGGGAGGTGTCTTTGTTTTGAACCTTTTATATCATTTCCCCTTTTTAGGAGCTGGTCCTTGAGGATCTTTGGTTCTTAGAACCAACCATTCAACACTTCTATCCAAGACTGCTCACCCTATTTGTTTAATTTCAATGGTTTCCTCACTATCCCAATCAATTGGATCCAAAATTTTAGTTCCAATGTTTAAAGCTTCATAAGATGGATCCAATACAATTCCATCATCCACCAATGTGTCAGGATTATCATTTTTGATTCCAAACTCTGACATGAGTGAGACAGGTAATCTTTCATAATAATTCTTCCTCAAATCATACTCATCCTATCGGTCACTCCATAAATCTTCTAATAAATTGAAATGCTTGTCAAACACAGAAGGCAACAAGGCATTCATCTTACCCTTCAGGTCAAAGTGCTTACGAGGTGTATATAAACCTAGCTTTAACTGTATCAATTCACTACAGACCACCTTTGCCCCTACCAAATGCTGACAATTGTACTCACCCAACTTCATGGGGAACTTATGGCATCTTGTCGTATGTTTCAATCCAAACCGGGCATTAACCCCAAGAGCCTGATATACAAATTCCATTAAAACTATCTTGTTATTGCAACATCTTGGCAGCAAATGTGGATGACCTTCAAAACCAGCTAGCCTGAAATATGTAAACCTGGGATATTAAATGTACCAACATCCCCATTCAGTGATAAATTCCATGGCCTCTTGACTCAGTCTATACCCTACATCTCCATTCAGTTGGTTAATGATCACATATATGAATGCATCATTAACCCTTCTAAATTGAGTCTCAGCAACCTGTAGAGACAGCTAGTTATAATGCTCCCACACCTTCTTCTATCCATCTAACACTCCCATTATCCCTACTCTATTCAGACCCAGGAAGATACCTAATCTTGTTGTTGCATACACAATGTAAGAAGTCATGAAAAAGCATTTAGTCTCCCTAATGTTGGTCAATTGATCATGAATAGCATCTGATACAATCATCGGCCAATCAAATTAATGGGTGCCATTTAAAATTATCTAGATGAAGGGAAACATCCACTCCTTGAAATGAAAGGCATCCCTCTTCCCAAAAGCCCTAGACAACATCATTATTAAATTTGATACCTCCTTGTAGAAATCTGCCCTCTTTGGTTGGTCTGCAAGCTTGGTTAGAGACTTATTCTCTATTTTTAACCACTTTTTGTTCAAGTGAGACTTGTTGGATTCCTTATACTTTCTATATTTCTCTAGGGCCTCTGCCTCTTTTAACTGCACCAAGTTCTTAGGATCCGAGACACTAAATATACTTTGAAACATATGAGGAGTAAGATCAATGATTACATTATCTTGGGAATCCATGCATTGTCAGTTAGCCAAATTGTAAGCTCCTATAGCGGTCAAGATCAACTCCGAGCATTGGATTGATAAAGGAAATAGAGTGATATGGGCCAAGCCGGAATCAACAATTCTTTGTGTCCTCCCTATTATATCTTCAACAAAGGTTTATGAATACCGCTCCTCAAAATTGTACTGGCCCAAATTTGTGTCGGTGATGTCTGACCAATTTGAATCTACTTTGCTTACTTTGACAACATGACTCCTATGATTATACCTCAAGGTATAAGGTAACTGTTCTGGCTTGATCTTCTTGGGTTTAGCTGCTGCTTTTGATGTTCCCACAGACTGATTCCTTTGGACAGCTTCTCCTGATGTTCCCGACATCCTTTTAGCTTTCCTACAAAAAAACCTCTAGTTAGATCTTTGAATAAACATCTCAAAATATGTCTTAAAATCATACCTTTCAAGCATACATCGGAGGCAGAACCAGGCAGCAAACATCTTAAACAATCCTCTTTTAACATACTATCTGGCTCGGAGCAAAAACTGTTATTGACATTCTGCTAACAAGAAGCGGGCTCAGAGTCAGAAGTGGAATAGTGATCGGAACCGGAACCGGAATGGAAACTGATTCGGTTTCCTTCAGATTTTATGTTTTTATATTATGTTTCGGTTCTGCTTCCGCTTTCGCCAAAATTAACATTATCATGAAATAAATCTTCTTACTACAAGTAGAGTCAAAGATGGGATGGAAAATGGAATTGAAACTAATCATAAAACATATCCAAAAATCTAAATCAATTCTGATCCCACTTCCGCCTATGTTAACCATGACGTCATCAACGATTTTAACAATTTAATGCATAACTTCATGATTAAAGACTAATGTCATATTAAACGAAATGAGGCTTAAAATATAGCATGAAAGGACCATGCCCATATGACCGTGGGGACGACTATATTTTTAGGGCATCATATTTAATCATTTTAAACACGATCACTGAAAAGCATAAAACCCTAATCTAGAAAACGGAATATAAAAACAAGGGCGCAAAATTAACCCCTCCTAATTTAAGCAGATGAATGCGCAATAAAATCCTAAGTAAAAACAAGATTCTATCAACCCTAACTCACTGTAAAACTTAGATTTAATCTAGCTTATTGGTGAACCCTAATTAAATCTACATGTTTAAAACCTAATGCAGCATGACATGATCATGACAAAATGTGAAAACGATTGTGCTGTAACTCACTGAAAACTAGAAACAAAAACAAAAAACGAAATTAAGAACAACAAACAAAGAAACAAAGAAAAACAAACACACAAACCTACTAAAGAAAGTGAACTTTCCCAAAATCAAAACAATCAAACATGAACAGAGAACACAAAAGTAAATAAAACGAGAATAGGAACCCTACCTTGAACGCAAAACTTGGCATACCTTCTGAAGAAATTTGCAAGCAACTACCTCCTCCTCTTTCAATCGATTCACTCAAAAGAACTCCACTGCAATGCGACTTCAGTAAAAAGTCAACGACCAAGAAATGGTAGGAGTGGAATTGGAATGGAAATTGATTCAGAAACTTAAGGAATTTCCTAACTTCATTACCGTTCCGGGTCCAATTCCGCCGACAAAGCATAAAACAAGACCAAACACAAAAGTAAAATAATAAGACTGAAAACATAAAGCTTAACACAAGGACTTAAACTAAAACCAAAAGTTCAAAAGGCGGAGATGGAGACGGGATGGATTTTGATTTTGCAATCTTGAATAAATATCGACTTAATATCCACTCCGGTTCTGGCTCCGATGAAGACAAACAAAAGGTCAAAAAGAAAGACTATTGGGATGGGGATCAGAACGAGTTTTGAAAGAAGTTTCAGAACCCGATTTGGTTCTGGTTCTGCTTCCAACAGACTAAACAAAAGAAAAAAAAAAGTGTTGGAAACAAAAGACTCCAAACTTTGTTTAAAAACAACAAAAGATTAAAAACACAAAGGGGGACCCATTTTGACCAAGGCAAAAGATGGGGTGGTTATGCAAGGCATAACAATATCCAATTGGGAATCCTTAACATCCAAAAATTACTAACTTGATGTTTCACAACAAGTTTCCCAAATGTGACATAATCTTCCCCATTCACTTTACAAGCACCACCCAATTTAACTTTTGAAGGCACAAACACATAAGGTACTTTCTGCAGCAGTAATTTTATAACTAATGATTAATAACAAAACTTAAGGCATCCATTAAACTTGCAAGAAAACAAATACTTGAACAAATACATAGAAGCATCACCAAATGGTTCAAAAATCTTCATCAAGATATGTCCAAAAATTTGATGTTCCTAAACAAGTTAATTAGGTTTATTCTCTTAGAATTCATCAAAATTAGAAAAATGGATAGCAAGTCATGGGATTTGATCATGGGAAAACTTTGCAGTTAAAATGGTTTTTACTATGTCAAACATCATTTCATTAGTTTCAATCCCACCTTTTTACCCATGTGGTTACTTCCTTATACAATAAGAATCAAACTATGTTCATTTTATTGGTTTTGATCCCTTCAATCCACCTTTGCAACATCTACATGATGTAAAGATTGCCAGTGAATGGTTGAAACATATCAGAGGTGAATGAAGGAAAGCCTCTCATAAATTAAGGAATGATTAGGTATTGAATGGCACATGGAGTTAATCTAAAAATGTTGCAATGCCCATCTGACATCTTAAAAGGTTACAATAATGTCAAAATTCAAAATGGTACAAGGAGAGAGAAAAAATCAATACCTTATCTTTGGTCAATGAAATCAAAGGATCAAGTATGTTGGGAGGATCCGTATCAACCACCATAACTATAAATTTATGTTCTAAAGTATAATGTCTTGGTTGTTGCAACACCCTAAACTCATTCAGTATTAGCAAAAAAGAAATCAGATATTGACCCATAGCCATATTAGATCTCACAGGATTCTCGTTCACAAATAATAAATGATATATATTAATTATTTAGCAGCTTCCTTAATATCCCCATGTAAGTAGACTAAACTAAGTGAGGTGTAGGGTTTGAATTAGAGTACCATCTTCTTGGTATGTGCTTGACTTTGATCATGACTTGTATCTTAATAAAAATAGAAATCTAGTTGCACTATAAAATCATTGTTAGAAAAATAACCACAAAATCCTCTTTAATTAAAATAATCCTTCTAGATATTTCAAGAAAAGATATTTCAGTTAATTTCTCAGAGAGCTAATTTCACTATCCAAATAGTCATCAATCTATTTACTGTATATAATTTCCTATAATTCAGAATTTGAATGTGATGAAACTAACCATAATTACCAAAGATTTGACACCAAAATGTAGTACAAAATGAATTGTTTGACAACAAATGTGTTTTAATAAACCATATATAACCTTGATATATTAATTTAAATAACAACGAAAGATCAATCTAGAGATAGCAAGATAACATTCATTAATTTTTTTGATGAATAAGAAGCTATCTATATTAATAAAAAGATAAAGTTACATATTCACAAAAAGGGGTGGGTGGTAAAAAGGCACACCCCAAAATTCACATGGGCAGTGCCAAGAAAAAGCCAAAAACTATCAACCAGTCACATGGGTTGAGTCCGATAGTCCAAGATTAAAAAACATAGCAATGAAAAAAGACCATTGAGCGGTCAAAGTAGTGCCAACAAAGCCGGGAGGGTATCTATCATCCATGTTTTTCCCCCAAACATCAGCGGGGTCTGGAGTGATGTTAGGAGGAGCACCCCAGCCATCGTCAGCATCTTTTAACTCTTTATCTTCTTCCTCATGCCAAGGAAAGATTGCAAGCGCTAGACACATAAATATTTTACCAATATCTGGCCATCTAGAACCAAAGGCAGGCACACATCATTAGAGGGCCACCCAGAACTGCCACTGTTGCTCCTCGAAGCACCACAATAGGGCTAGCCCATGACGAAGGAGAACGGGCACATCAAGGAGGGCGAGAGTCTCATCGAGTAGCAGGCTGGGAGTGGGGACACATGGAGCCACTCTGTTGTCAGTCCCAAGAAGGCAGTCGATCGTGGGAGGAGGTGGGCGAAGCAGGACCTAAACAACAATACATGGGGCATTTCCCTAATGGTCTAGCAGAACTTGGAGGTGAGAAACCTCTAGTGCAACCTTGTTTGCTTGCACCTATATCTGTAAAATCACATTAGAGAAAATAATAGCTTTAGCATATAAAGATACATTAATATCTATTTGAGAATGAGAAAATATGTAGGCATTTTTGTCTTTCCAGATATTGAAGAGGATTTCCACCCTAAAAGTGTGCCAGAGCTAGGTAAAATTAGTAGGGATCCCAAGCGGGTCTTCCAACAGAACCATATGCCAAGAAAAAGGTTTCGACCTAAATGACTTAAAGAAGTCATGAATCCATGTCCAAAGTTGCTAAGCTCTGGGACAAAACTAGAAAATATTCTTAAAAGTCTCAACTTGCCCACAAAAAGGGCAACGAGGGTCCTAGACCCCCAAGTGAACAAGTCGACAGCCCATAGGTAAGCCTTGGAAAATAATACACCAAGAAAAGTAGGAAAGCTTTGGACTAACACTTGCAAACCAAGTGGCAAAAAATATTTTATGCCAAACATGAGCAGAATATTGGAGTAGCCACCTCTGGTTCAAACTGTGAATCATTGGAAAATGGGGTGAAAGCCACCTGTAACCAAGCTAAGGCTTGTAGTTTCTGAAAAGGGTGTCTCAAAACCACTTCCAGTCTTTCCACCAAGGTTTGGTCCCATGAATACCAACTTTATGAAGAATTTATGTTGGAATGGCACTCACCAGACCATCATAAGTGGCAAAGTCCTAGTTTTGAAGTTTGTATTGGGCACAAAAAGTTTCCCATTGCATGATATGCATAATGGATCTATGAAAAATCTGTTGTAGGGTTTGAATACCCTTTTTGTGAAATCTGAGTGCTTTAAGCCAAGGGGACTTAGCCAATGGCTAACCATTATGCTCAAAAAGAGGAGACTACCAAATATTATGTTGATTGAGTGAAATCCCATCACTAAATCCAGAGACAAACCACTGGAGCCAAGGCTTAACAGCCTCCCAAGCATGCCAAATACTTTTGGCCATAAAAGTCCCAACAATTTGGACTAGTTCCTTCATAACCAGAAGGGTCTAAAATTCGATCCCCTTCCAAGTGGGTCTATGAGCAGGAAAGCCAAAATGAATACAATGCCTAAGAATAATTTTCTAGGCCTCATCCCCGGTAAGGGCATGGATAATCCACTTGACACACAGAGCAATTTCTTTTCATTGAGTAGAGAGTAGCCCAAGTCCATCAAAATCTCTGGGGAGGCAACAAAAATCCCAAGCAATACAGTGAAAACCCTTGTGGGTTTCAGAAGAGGCCTAGAGAAAATCTCTGAGTAATTTTTCAAGCTTGCCATAAGTAGCTTTGGAAGGGACCCAATAGGAGGAATAGTACACATGGGTGGCTGCCAGCACTTTAGAGCACACCTAGAATTTTCTAGCCAAAGAGAAAGGCTTGGTAATCCAGTAAGAAAGTTTTTGTTCGACCCAAGAGAGCACAACTTGCCAAAGCTCAGTCAGGGAATCCTAGAAAGCAAAAGGAATTCCCAGGAATCAAAATATTTATCCCAGCCCAATCCTCTTCCAATTATACTGTTGAAGCCAAGTAGGAGTGAGCAGAATAAATTGTCTATAACACAGAGTCTTGCACCACTGGATGGCAGAGCCGGAAGCCAGAAAAAAGATATTGAGGCAATCAAGGATAGCTTTAATTGTCTCTTCTTCCTTCGGGAGAGTGAGGAAGGAATCATATGCAAATTGTCCATTAACAAGTTGAGCCTGAGAATTGGGAAGAGAAATCCCCTTGACACGCCACTGTGAAATTGCATTGGCCAAGTGGTAGCCAAATCCTTCAGCCACAAGCACATACAAAGGGGGCAAGAGGGCACCCCTGTCGGATTGAATGAAAAATACCAAAGGAAAAAGATTGGCAACCATTAATGGTGATACAAGCTGAGGCATCCGCAAAAAGCATACGAACAACCTGAACCAAATTGGGCCCAAACCCCAAAGCTTACAACATTGCAAGAATAAAAGGCCATTCAATGTGGTCGTAAGCTTTGTCAAAATCAATTTTAATGAAAACAACTTTCTGGTTTGAACGCCAAGCCCATTCCATACCTTCCCAGACAAGAATAATATTATCTAGAATGAAATTGGATTTGATGAACCCAGTCTGCTCTGGGCACACAGTCTGAGGCAAGAGATGGCATATTTTCAAATCCAAAGTCTTGGAAATGATCTTGTAGGATACATTGAGAAGCGTGATGGGCCTCTAGTTGTAGATGTCCTCTAGATCCCCAGACTTAGGTATGAATTTGATATTACCTTTATTTATTAAATTACCTAGAGAGTTGGCATGAAAAGCCTCAAGGTAAACATAAT
Source organism: Sequoiadendron giganteum (assembly GCA_007115665.2). NCBI lineage: Eukaryota > Viridiplantae > Streptophyta > Pinopsida > Cupressales > Cupressaceae > Sequoiadendron > Sequoiadendron giganteum. The sequence goes on along the minus strand of CM021101.1, from coordinate 740,009,270 downwards.
ACACATATTGCTCAACACAATCCCATAGGGCTTTGTAAAATTCACAAGGGAAGCCATCGATCCATAGGGCCTTGTCATCGACCATGGAATGAACAACTTCCTTGAGATCGCAAAAATTTCTCTGGGCTAAAGAAATCCTATTTGGCACAACAAAAAGATAGTCTTGAAGGGTTTGTTGCTGCATAGGCGTGGGTTCCTGTGCAGTGAAAACCTGCTCATAATGACGTACAAAGGCCTGGAGAATGTCAGGGAGCTCAGAGAGCACTTGAATACCATCCTTGATTTTTTTGTTACCCGAGGATGAGTGTTTGGCATGAAGTGCCAAAAAAACATCTTTGGAGGCACGATCATCGATTTTAAGCCAATGCAACCGAGCTTTGATTTGCGCTCCTCTGGCAACATAATTGTCAGCCACTTTCTTTTTTTGTCTTAAATTCACCACCCTGACTTGTAATGATGGCAAAAATGGGTTGGTCGCCAAAGCCTCAATAGCCGAGCGCAGGTTGGCAGTGATCACTTCATAAGATTGCCAACAAAAAATAGCCAATTGGTGCCCATAAATGCACATAAATCTAGTTGTGCGAGTGATGGCATCATTCCACCAAGTAATCTAGCCTATTTGGTTAGTTAGTCCACACTCCAAATTCCACACTCTACGAATGTGGACCAGAGTGGGCTTGTGGAAGAGCAAAGACGTGTTCAAAAATAATTAATTTTTAAACGTACAAGGTTGATAAGACTCCCATTCAATGCGAAAATAAATAGGGAAGTGATCAGACAAAGTCACATCCACTAACGACTTCACTGGAAGAGAAGAGTTGTCAAAAGAAAAAAAATATTGAGCCGAGATCATGGCACGATCAAGGCACTTAAATACTCTATCAAAGTCCGCCTTGTAATTACACCAAGTATGCCAGAGGGAATGAGAATGGCGGTGACCAATATTGGGATAAAAAAGCCCCAATTTGTTGTGCATGTAAAACCATGCCTCTCATTTGCTAGCTACCCATCTGAATGGCAGGGTGCCATCCTTGTCATATGCCATCTCAACCATATTGAAGTCCCCACAAAGTAACCAAGTGGCAACTGGTAAAGAATCAACAATCCAGTACCAAAGCAAAGAGTGCTCCACAACATCCTTAGAGGCATAAAAATTAATAATCCCAAAGGAATGATTATCAATGTTAAGAATAATCTAGATGAGCCAATGAGAGGGACTAGTCCCATGATCAACAACACAAGCATGCCATCGCGGGGAAAAAAGGGTGACGGCTCCACCACACCTAGCCTCATGCAAAGTGCAAAATATTTTACTATCCGGCCAAATAGAATGGCAAGCCGAAGCAAGCAAGAACCCAAAAAATTTAACCTCTTGGAGACAAAGCACTTCGATACCAAAATACTTTTGCAAAGTATCTCTAACAAAATGCTTTCTGCAGAGATCTGTTAAACCTCAAACATTCCATGAGAGGAAGTTCATGGATGAAACTCCTCCATATTTTTGAAATTTGATTCCTCTTCATTCAGAGAAGAGAAATGATTTTGCAGAAAATCCTATGGAGCTTAACCAATCTGAATAGGAGGGGAAAACCTCTACTTTTCTTGCACATATTCACCCTCTTCACATGGTGGAGATGGGCTACAAGACCACCTTTGAACTCCCAACATGGGAGGGATATTCAATTGAGAATACATAACAGTAGCAGGCTGAGGCATTGCATTTGACCTGGGCTACACCAAAGAATTAACAACTCTAGTAGGAGCATTTGTCCCCTTCTCTGAAGGGTTTGAAGCAGCCTTTGGTGGTTTAGAGGCTTTAGAGGCTGACCCAAAACCAATTGACTTATTTTTTTGGTTTGTAATCATAGTCCACTTTGTTTCAACCTTAGCAGAAGACTCTTCTTGATGAGGCTTATTAGTATCTCATGATGGGGAAGGTATACGAGGCACTACCAAAGGGTAGTCCTTAATCTTGTGGTCAACTGGTTGGCACCGATAGCATGTGTTAGGCAAGTTAAAATATGTGAATTTTTGGGTGTGCCTAATAGCTCCTATTTGAATATCAAAGGATTCTTTCAAATCCTTGGATAGGTCAATTTCCACACAGACCCACTTCTGGGGCTGGGCCTGGAAAAACCTATCTGGCTCAATACAAATAACCCTTAATGGCTTGAGTTTTCATAGGGCTTGACTTCTTTGCAATACCAGATAGGAGAGTAGAGCTTCTAGTAGATCTAGTCTCTAAGGACAAGCCCTCTAATGAAGAGAAAGGAAAGAAAAAGATGAAAACATTCAAAATAGGTATGTCTATAGAAGAAGTGGAGAATGCATTGATTAAGGATGGTAATCTTAGGCCTCTTTATGAATGGTATGACACCTTTGATAGTGTCAGTCAAAGACCTTTGTAGAGAGCATGGGTATATCTATAGAAGCTATGAGAGAAACTAGAATAAAGAGAGAACAAGCTGAAGCAGGAGGGCCAACTAGAACTGAATCTGCTAGTTCAACAACATCCTCTGCCTGAACTAGATCTACAAGAAGCTCTACTCTCCCATCTGGTCCTGCAAAGAATTCAATCCCTATGAAAGCTCAAGCCAATTCATCAGGGAGAGAACGAAAAAGGAAGAAGGACAAGAGCACAAGAGTTTATGTTGTTGTTTCTGAAGATGAAGAGACTGAATCTGATGAAGAGATAAGAGAAATCAAGCAAAAGGGCACAAAGGAAACAATAGTCTCTAAGGACAAGCCCTCTAATGAAGAGAAAGGAAAGAAACAGATGAAAACAGTCAAAACAGGTATGTTTATAGAAGAAGTGGAGAATGCATTGATTAAGGATGGTAATCTTAGGCCTCTTTGTGAATGGTATGACACCTTTGATAGTGTCATTCAAAGAGTTCTTGAGGAAGCTTCAATAAAGTACTTGAATAATTTCAATATGGCTCTTATTGAGATAACTTTTGCACTACCCAAAAGTCTATATTAAATTTTAGAAATTAGGAGTTCGATCGCCAAATCACCTTCACACTTGAATCTTCCACAAATTTTACCAAACTTCACTTCAAAGCTCTCCAAACTTCTTTTTCTCAAGGTGAAATGTGACAAATGAAGAATACAAATGACCTTTTAACATTCTCACACCTAACCTTTTGTTGCAATAAATTATTTTTCCCTAACTCATCTCGATACCTTGTTTCCATACACTGTGAAAGATAACTCTTCTGCAGACCTTCAAATCTACATAAATACTTTCTCCAATTATTTTAGTAGCATCTGTAGATCATCAATGCAATCACTGCACTCATCCATATCCCAGTATCAACTACTGACAAGGGGTTTGAAGGATTTTCTTGAGAACTCCCCCTAGGCCAGAGGCCTTAATCTAATTCCTGGAGGAATTATTAGAATCTAGTGCAAGTGTAGAATCATTTCCTGCAACAGAGGGATTCTTCTTCACCCATATCTTCTTCATTTTATTCTTGATCTCACCTATAGCGACTTTCCCTTTTCCCTTTTCATCCTTTTGCATGTTTCTCCTTTGATTTACCGAACCCTTTTTACTTCTATGAAATCTAGCAATGTAATCGGATTTGTTGCAATTGTAGCACACCACATTTCTTTGTCCAAACCAGTTGGTCCAATGATTTTCTCTTGATCTACAAAGTTTAGCAATATGGCCAAATATATTGCATGTATAACATCTGGCATCTCTATAAAGGTTTTTCATCATATTTCAGCATTCATTTGACTTATGACCATACTTATTGCAGTGAAAGCACTAAATAAAGAAGATGGACCACTTGAATTCATTCTAATTCTACATTGAGAAGCCATATGACCAAATTTATTGCAAAAAAAGTAGTAACCATTGAATCTTTGATCATTAGGTTGTCTTACCAGATAACTTCCATATTTTTTCATCTAATTTCCTTGCCTAAATCTCCTTTGTCTAGATCTGGAACTTTCTCTTTCCTCATATCCAATACATCTCTTGTCAACTTCAGTCCTCTGACTTTTAATCAACTCATCAAGCTTGGATGAGATAATCTTAAACTTATCCTTGTATTCATTTGTAGTAGCAAGTTCATCTCTGAGGTTAATAATATATCTTTCAATCTCTTTTGCATTATTCCTGGATTGTTGCAATTCAAGTGCTAGATTAATGAATCCATCATTAATTTTGTTGCATTATTCAGATTTCTCTTTCAAGGACTGAGCAAGCTTCTCTTCATTCTTCTTTTTGTATTCAATCTCCTTGGTCATTCTCATCATAATAGATTCCATCTCATGCTTTAGGACTATATTATCTCTGGTAAGCTTTTCACATTCTTCTATCTATTCCTTCAGGGCTTGACTCAGTTGTTCATCTTCGATGCTCTTGCTATCTTTTTTCTTAATCTGATCACAAAGTTCCCTTCTCTTCTCCCTAGACTTATTGATTTTATCTTCCAATGACTCAATGAATTTCTCAGCATTCATGATATTTGTTTGCAATTCCCGAACTTCAGATTTTGACTAATCAAGATCATATAGGGCCACCAAAACTTGTTGCTAAAGACTGCTTGAATCCATTGAATTAATTTCCTAGATCTTTCCCAAGCTATTAAACTTCTTCTGAGGAACTAGGCTTTGATACCAATTGTTGGAATCAAGGAACACTAAGAGGGGAGGTGAATTAGTGTTTTTCACTTTCTAACTTTATTAATTTGATCCTTAAAGCACTTATAACATTCAACCAAAATAAATATGCATGAACATAAGACAAGCAACCACAACACCATAACAAAAGTATTTTTATATGGAAACCCTATTAGGGGAAAAACCATGGTGGAGGTCAATCCACAATATTATGAGTATACTCAAAAAGATGTTTTACAAAATGGGAATGCACTTGCATTCAAGCACATTGCCGAGAGCTCACTGCTCAAAATAGAAAGGCTTACTGTCTTACAAAAGTATTTGGATAACATCCAAAAGATTTGAACTGAGAAAGTAGCATCTGCTAATGTCTAACTACAGTTCTAGTCAAGCTCATCAATTGAATTCTTGACCTTCTAACTAATTTTGCTCTTCTTCTCTGACTACTTTGACTCGCATCAAAAATCCTTTTATGCACAAGTGAAATTGTGCATAATTGCTCTACAGTCCTTCTGATATTCACAACTCACATCAACACACTTTGCATCTATGCCAAAATGATATAATTGATCACTTAAATATATCCGCAACTAAAGATTTAATCGCTACATGTCAACTCCAACAAAAATATGAAAATATTTATAAACTGTTGGCTCAATCCATAATCAATTCTAAATTCACACCAACCAAAGTTGGCAACAACATAGTGATGAAAAAAATCAACATGTTCGAACACAAAAACACTTAAACAATTACTCCTGAAATATTCCCAATGGCTACATCCACCAAGTCGGCCTTCATGCACTATTAAATAGAAAATTAATCAACCAGATCTTCTAACTTGCACACGGATCAATACAAGGCTCTAAGATTCAAGAATAATAGAGATCATATACCAAACAACCTTTCCTAAGATCCACAACTCAAAAGGATGACATAAAACTACATGTGAATCGATGAGCACAATTATGTCGGATGCTCTGTTCTACTTGATCAAATGATGACATGTGGATCAAATCACTAACTAGGGTTGCCATCAATGACAACACCAAATGACATTTGTAGTGTCTCTTTCCAATAGGTTCAAGCTCTACCTTCTACTTTGTCGGGGGGTGTGAACTCCCTACAAACGAGGTGAGAGATGTAGAGGAAGAGGTGGAGAAAAACATAGTAGATACCATCAAAGTGTTCAAAATTTCTATGGGTATTTGAAATGGCAGGATGTTCAGAAGGGACATGAACAAGGGTGGATCTACTGAAGGAGTGATGAACACCTTTAAATTTTTGGGGTCAGGCGCACTCACAGTAGGGACTGAAGGTGAGATGGAACTAGGTTGAACGAAAGCAGGAGAAAGGAGAGGGGAAGATATTGTAAGAGGCCCTGATACTTGGTTGGCCATCTCCTCATCCTTATTTTGCAAAGAGGTTTGCTCAGTCAAGAGAGCCTTTTGCTGACACTTATGCTCCCACACAAGGTGGTTTCTTTGGCTCTTCGAGCTAGAAGCCAAAGGCTGGGAAGGAATATAAGGCTCTTGCTCAGCCATAGGAGTGTCCACTACAACTATTTCCAGCAAAGGACCAGACTCATGAATAGGAGCATAAGGGATGATTTGAGAAGTAGCAGGGGGAGTTCGCTCAAGTGCTTCAGTAGCGAGCCTCTTCCCATTTATTGTTTTGGTAGAAGAAGCAATGGGAGGCTACAGAGGCCGATATATAGAGGACTCCCCATGTGGACTCTTCCTCCTACCATAGAAAATGGGCCTAGGCATTGTAGGCAAGATAGGAAGCCCAAACATGGGACGCTTAGGATTTCATCAAGAAGACAGCATAGGGTTATCATGCAGATGCAAGACAAAACCTAATGGTGTTGTAGTAGGGCAAGAGGAAGCATCAGTATGAACAACAAAAGAGGAAGAAGGAGGGTGTCAAGACCACTTCTCTTCTTCTCTTCTACATGCCCTGGTGGTGTCACTGTCAACTTTTAAACACACCCTATGTGAAATAGCATAAGGTGACAGAGGGTATCTCACTTTTGACCTTAGGCAGCTTTTTTTGTAATTTTGATATGTTTGATGCAAGAGGTCCTTTCTAGGCAGGAGAGGACCAACGGGTGTAGACCAAAAGTAATCTAAGGAGTAACTACCATATGCAACCGGTGGTCTATAGCTAGTATCGTGGATCACATGTATAGAATCCTCATTTAATGAATTTCAAACATTTAGGCACAACCGAGGGAACTACATTCATAGCTACCAACCATGGGATACCCAACTTCATTATGAAGAGCTCATACCCCAAGATAATGTCGAACAAAAGATTCATGAATTTAGGTCTAGAAAGAACCGACAGGACAATACTACCTAGAGGAGGTACAAAAAGTCCGTCATGTGTGCGAATGGTGCTCACAGGTGCATCATATCCATCTTTATGCAGAAATTTCATTAGCATGATCTCCTTAGTTATGATATTCACTTGAGACGTCAGATCAACAAGAACACCTACTACAGTGTTTCTGTTGATTCATGTAAGAATGTAAAGAGGATATGGTTATTTGTTAAAGCCCATCAGAAATCCTATGAGGTGAGGGTTATACCTGTACCACTACTCACAAGATGTGTAGAGGGAATAGGTTGGTGCAAAAAAGAGGCCATTACGCACACTAGACGACACTTTCTCAGAGCCCCCGAAAGGTTACAAGACATGACAATGACCCAATTACAATTTCGTTACGCAATAATTTTGGAACCTTCCAACTATGCTTACTAGGGGTCACAAGTTGGGTTGTAAGGTAGAGGCCTCACAACACTCAAACCTAGAACACTCCTAGAATATGATGAAAGAAGGTTTCTGTAATACAAAATAGAACAAAAATGGTTCACATTAGGTTCACCAGAAATGTAAGAGAGGGGGACCAACCACATTCAAGGCTCCAAGTCACGGAGGGCCAAGAGCCGAAGGCTGCCCTAACTTACCTTAGTCTAAAGGGATGTTTCAAATGAGGGACGAGAATGATGAGAACTATAAGGTCCTACAAACACTCTTTAGACCCGAACTATAATCTGGGCTAAGTGAGCTGGCTTTTTGGAGTCAATTTTGTGCCCCAGAATACTCTCTATTTGAGGACGGTACTATAGTTATGGGACATCAGTGCGGCACACTAGCACTATGGAATTTGTATGGAAAGACAACAATGGACACAGTCAAACTACCAAAAAGACCTACTATCAACCTAGCTAGCTCAATCTGGATGGTAAAAACAAAATGAGTAAGTATACAAAGTAGACACCAAAATGATAAACTAAATAGACTAGAACTAAGGTGACAAAGATAATCTCACAAAGATATTTGTTTGCCAGCTAGCTCCATGCATTCTCTCACCTGTACACAATAAAGAGTGAAAATTGTTGGGGGCTGTATAGGGGTCTACCTCATTCAGACCCCCATTTCGATGTTTCCACCTCCACAGAAAACCAAGATAGCAATGATAGAGAAATATATGATAAAGGAGAAAAGAAAGTAGAAAACACAATAAACACTACAAAGCAGTGGAGTGCTACTCAACCAAATCATAGAGGAGAGGAGTGAAAACATTACCACCTCCACCAAAAGCTCACTAGCCAATGATGGAGAAAGAGAGCTTGAACAATCACCACAACCTCAATTGTGGTGAAGGGAGGTGTTGCAAAACCTCAAGCCTCTGTTGCAATGGCTTGTTCCACACTTGTTCTACGGAGTTGATGGAGTGTTGTTGTTGTTATTGCTATAGAGTGTCAAAGTGTTGGTTAAAGTGATGGAAGTGAAGTGAAAGCTTAGAAATTGCTCAAGAGATGTAGAACTACTAAGAGGCCAAATTGAATGAGCAAGATAGGCATTTCAAGGCCAAAATAGGGAAGAATGATCCATTTTCGGGTTGGTTGGTTGAAGAAGGACATTATAATTCATTCCTAATAGGAAATGTAATACCTCTACCAACTTCAGACATGGGAATCCATCAGGGATGTAAGTGCACCATGTGAGCATCCCCAATAATTATTCTTCTGCCAACACAAAAGATAAATGCCAAGCAGAACAAACATAGCTTGTTGATGTGGAATTTCTCCGTCGGATTTAGTTTCCTAAGGTGAGGAAGTATAAAAGGGGAATTTGCATAATGGGTACAAATTCACTCCTATACACACTGCAAGGCCTATTCTTCTAAGGGAGATAGATATGTCTTCTCCCATTAGTACACCATGTAATCATGAGGCCATTTATACTCCTAAATTTTTTTTGTGTTGGCCAAGTGACTCTTCCATCTACTATCCAATAACCCTTTGGTATCTATGATGAATTGAGTACCCAACATCTAGTGCAATTATTCTATCCTAGGTTAAATTGAGGCAGTGAATATTTATGTCACAATCAACATCACACTCTATCAACTCTGTAGAGAAAGTGTGGAACAAACACCATTGCAGAAGAGGCTTGAGTCCTCTCATTTTCTTACCCATTGTCTAGTGAGCTCTTGGTGAAGGTCGTAAGCTTTCTACTCCTCTCCTCTATGATTTGGTTGAGTAGAATAACACATTTTTGTAGTGCTTTAGTGCTCTTTACTCCATTTCTTTCTTTAGCATACTTTTCTCCATTATCATCATCTTGGTTGTTCGTGGAGGTGGAAACACCAAAATGGGGGTCTAACTAAGGCAAACCTCTATACATCTCCCCAAGAATTTTCCTATCTCTTGTGTGCAAGTGGAAGCATCTTGGAGCTAGCTAGAAAATGAACATCTTTGTGAGATCATCCTTACTATCCTTACTCTTGTTTATCTACTTTATCAAATTTGTGCATACTTTATCTATGTCCTTGTGTCACTTTGGCCTTTCGAACGTAACAAGCTAGGCTATCAGTCTATTATTTTAAGTCCAACCTTGTCTCTTCAGTGCTTTGGTCGTATAGATGCCAACGCACCTAAGAGACACTAGCATGCCACACTATCATCTTAGATCTATGCTTTCATCCTCAAATAGAGAGCTCTCTGAGAAATAGAGTTGAACTCGAAAACTGACTTACTAGCCCCATTTCAAGTCTTGGATCTATAGAGTGATCGAAGGACCTTATTGTCCTCATCATTCTCATCCCACATTTCCTAACTCTCCCTTAAGTTGAGGTAAGTTAGGGCAGCCTACTGCTCTCATCCCTCTATGACCTAGGGCCTTGACGTGGTTGGTCCCCCTCTCTTACATTTTTGGTGAACCCGACGTGAACCAACATCTACTCATTTTTTGGTGTTTAAGCTTTTCCCTCGTACCCTCTGATTGTTGTACTCCTAAGTGTTGTGAAGGTTTATGAGAATCACAACCTAGTCCATGACCTTTAGGTATATTGTTAGGAGAATTGTATGAAAACTTCCGATGGATAAGATGAAGGTCACTTCTAGTTCCTCTACAGGTCTTTTCTTTAGTTCCACAATTGGCCTTATTACCCAAGAGCAGGTGTCATGGGATGAGTAAATATTCTTTGATGAAATTGATCATGTCTCTACTCCTCCTACGTCTCCCACATCAACATCCATAGATGAGCATGAAGTCATCCATATCCCCTTTGATTATGTCACTAGTCTTCGTAAAGGGTTGGGTTCTTTGGGGAATCACCTGGAGAAAAGCTCGAAGTTGGCTAGGGCTACTAAAGTTATCGACGAAATAAAATACATGGTAGGAAAAGACTAAATAGGCATACAACTCCTAGCAAGTCTCACTAGTCTGATAGAAGTGTGTGCCCCTTTGAACCATAGTAAAATTATATAAGGTGGCCCCTTTGAAGAACATGATATAGTTAGGAGTGTCGATGCCTCCCACGTCTGTATACATGGTTGACATGGTCCCTTCAATCAGTATACCCGCTGCTCCTAAAAGTTTTGAAACTGTCAAAGTAAACAAAACCCCTCTAGGTTTTCAATTCACACCTCCTCTCACCTCCAATAGTGAAGGATTTGGTAGGATGATCAGTGGAGGCTTTGGTGGTGGTGATAGCTTCAGTGGCGGAAGTGGCACTAGTGGAAGTGGTTTTGGTGGAGGTCATCATGGTGGTTCTAGTGAAGGTCATGCTGGTGGTAGTCATGATGGTGTTTCTGGAGGTGGCTCTAGTAGAAATTCCACTAGTCCTATATCTTCTAACAACCCGATTCTGAACACTCTTCTTTAGAATATGGGGAAGATGCAAAACTAGCTAGAAAATATCTCCCAAGCTTCTGCCTAGCCTATCTTCTAGCCCTTCTTCAGACATAGCCCATTATTGGTAGCAATCCTAAACACTCCTTTCCTGCAAGGGATGGAGATTCCTAAATTTGAGAAATACAACAATAAAGGGGGCCCGCAAATGCATGTGTCCACCTTTAATGCCTTATGTATAGACTTCTTCCATCATGATGTGTTGATGGAAAAACTATTTCCCAGATCTCTCAAGGATACAACACTTGAATGGTATTGTTCCTTTCCTAACAATTCCATCTTTACTTTTCATCAGCTTGTGAACCAATTCCTATGATAGTTCCAAGCCAACATCGGACCTAAGATGACCTTCTCTAACCTTGTTTGATATAAGCAAGGGGATAGCGATAAGATTACTGATTTTATAGCATGATATCAAGTGCTCTTTTCACAAATATTATACCTGTTACCTTATTCTGATGTGCAGAAGGTATTCATAGGGAACTTACAGAGGCCTTGGCAAGAGAAGTTCACCCATATGAAATACCCTTCTTTCGTGCATTTTTGTGCAGCCTTATGGGAGTATCAATAGATGGTGGCTCAGTTTGGGGGACCTTCCTCATGCTCTCATCCTGAAGGGAAGTCCATCATGTTGATCTCTGGAAAAGGAAAAGTTGTTGTGAATGTAGTAGCCATTGTAGATGACAACAGCCTCAGATGCAACCAAAAGTTCATAAAGTTATCATAATCTTATTCCTCCATCTCACAAAGGTTGTTGAAGGATAAGATCACAACTTTTCCAAACCCTAAACCCATTAAGGAACCTTACCCTAGCTAGTATGAAGCAAACTCCTGAATCAATCGATGAGCTCAGCAATGAACCTTAGGTGCAACCTTTTCCATCTGTCGAGGTGAAACATGGAACTCCTATTAAGTGCATGTTTAACTCAGTGGATGAAGTTTCAATCCTTTCAACAATCTTCACGAAGTCATTGACCTTAGACCCACAAGAACTAAGTGAAGGAGACTTTGCTAGTCCCTCTTCCTTAGCCCTTGTTACGGGAGGGTCGGAAGCTCCTCCCCTTAACATTCCACCACTACAGGCTCGTCCTCCTTCCCCATATGATGATCTAGAGTGGGAAGCTAATGACCTCTTGGTTGATCATTATTAGGGGAAGGCCTCTTCTTTATCTTTAGATTAGATGTGTGTATGTGTTGTGATGTGTTTTCCCCGTAATTATGCTATGTGTGCCTGGATGACCCTTTTCACCCCTGTTGGTGCTTGGATACAAGTGTGGTGTTTTTTTTGTAAACCTTCTTCTATTCGTATCATCATTCTTCCATATTTTTTATTGACTTTTGATAAATTGGGGGCGATGCAAAGTGTTGGGGGCATTTAGGCTTCCCTTCCATGTTGATCCAATTTTTTATTTTTTACTTTGTCTTCTCATGCATTCTTCACATGGCCTGATATAGTAGGGCATTCACAACAATTCATTTATATACTATTATTATACTTATATATATTTATGAGTAGCTTTGACCCTAAAATATCAGGCTACCAATGTGCCATTTGTTCATGTTCTCTTTCCTTTTTTTTGTTCCTTTATCTTTCTATCTTCTTTGCTTGAGTTGTCCCTCTCATCAGTGACAACACCACCTCTACATCACTTTGATCTTCAGAAAACACATTTGTTACCAATGAATATTTTCTCAAGAGTCTTCACACTTATTTGTAAGAATTTCATTCTCAACCTAAAACCCTAATGGAACGTGTTTCCTTCATCATGGGTTTGTAAAGAAATAACTTGAGAATATTCCTTCGAGGTGGGAACAAATTTGATCTTCTCCTCACATGGGAGCATATTCTTCCTTTCGAATTCTTTATGAAGTGAACATCTTTCAAAAGGATTCCTTGATGATGAGTCGATTCAAGAAATAGAACACCAACTTTCAAACAACGTGTCCCTTGAGTGGACCCCCTTTCTTCATGCCAAGTTCCCGAGGGATCTCTTTGAAAGTTTTTATATCAAATGAATTCTATAAGGTCTAGCTTGGGGGCAACCCGATTTGAAAGGTTTGATAGTGCGTCCCTTGAGTGGACCCCTCTTCCTTTTGAAGGGTTCCCGAGGGACCGCTTTGAAATTTTTCCAGATTGTCGATGACCTACGTAACTGTCTTCTTGCTTGCCTACGTGAGTGCCTCCTGACATGTTCTATCTATGGGTAAACATGTTGCTTTGCAGGTGCACTTGTAAAGTCACTTTTTGACTCCGTAGAGTCCGCTTTCCTGGGTCTCCTTCATGCAAGATATCTTGTGATACACCTTCCTTGCAAGTCTATGGGCCTATAAGGCACTTATTTCCTAGGTATCCTTCATGCAATATATCTTGGGATACACCTTCCTTGCAAGTCTATGGACCTGTAAGGCGCTTACTTCCATGGTCTCCTCCATGTGAGATATCTTGGGATACACCTTCCTTGTGGGTCCACAGGCCTGTAAGGCACTTTATTTCTTCAGCTTCATAGTTCTATGAAGTTATGAAGCCTTTTTCTTGTCCCACACTCTCATTTTTTCTAGATCACGGTCTACTTCCTCGAAAATTCAGGTATACATTTCTAACTCTACTACTTCTCTTATCTACTTTACTGAAGCACTCATTAGTATTCATGCTTGCTAAAGTGGTGGAAAAATGTATAGGATGGAATTTGCACCCCTTACACAAATTCCCCTTTTACACATCCTCACCTTAGAAAACCAAATCTAAAGGTGAAATTCCACATAAGCCCATTGCCTTCATTCCACTTGGCATCTGTTTTGTGTGTCGACATAGGAATAACTATCAAGGACACCCGTGTAGTGCACTGATGTTCACGTGGTGAGATTACATCCCTAGAAAATTCTCACATCTAGAGCCTACAAAGGCATTACACTTCCCATTGGAAGTCAAATTGTAACCCCCTCTTCAACCAACTGACCCGAATATGGCCATTTTCCTTCATCTCTCCTTCAAATTCATCCCTTCTTCATTCATTTGATCTCTCTTAGCAATGACAATCTCTTCCACAATCACTCTACAATTCCTTCACAATCTCTTCAAGCTTCAAGCTTTGAATTGACTCTCAAGCAACATTTTTGTGCTCCATAGTAGCAACATCACACTCTGTCAACTTTGTAGAGCAAGTGTGAAACAAACACCATTGTAGTAGAGGCTTGATTCCTCTCATTTTCTCCCCCATTGGCTAGTGAGCTCTTGGTGTAGGTGGTAAGCTTTCTACTCCTCTCCTCTACGATTTGGTTGAGTAGCATAACACTATTTTGTAGTGCTTTAGTGCTCTTTACTCCATTTCTTTCTTTACCATACTTTTTCTCCATTATCATCATCTTGGTTGTCTATGGAGGTGGAAACACCAAAATGGGAGTTTGATTGAGGCAAACCCCTATAGAACCCCCCAACAATTTTCCTCTCTCTTGTGTGTAGGTGGAAGCATCTTGGAGTTGGCTGGTGAACGAACATCTTTGTGAGATCATCCTCACTATCCGTACTCTTGTTTATCTGCTTTATCATATTCCCACATACTTTATCTATGTCCTAGTATCACTCTGGCCTTTCAAATGTAGCTATCTAAGTTGTTAGTTTTTCTTTCAAGTCTAACCTTATCTCTTCAATCCTCTAGTCATATGGACACCAACACACCTGAGAGACACCAGCACGTCATGCTATCATCTTGGAGCCGCGCTTTTGTCCTCAAATAGAAAAATCTCTAAGACATAAGTTTTCCCTCAAATATTAACTTGCTTATCCCCATTTCAAATCTTAGATCTACAAAGTGATCGAAGGACCTTATAGTCCTCATCATTCTCGTCCCACATTTCCTAACTCTCCCTTAAGATGAGGTAAGTGAGGGAAGCCTTCTACTCTCAGCCCTCTATGACCTAGGGCCTTGATGTGGTTGGTCCCCCTCTCTTACAACACTATGCTCCAAGATTTGTTCCAATACCCTAAGGGTTTCTCTCTTTTCTCTTTCCTTTACTTCTTCATTACTCTTTTTCAACTTCTCAATTTCTTGTTTTAGCACATTAACTTGTTCAACAGTGATTGCGCCTGTATCAGTCTGGATGGAAGGGGGCTGGTATACTATTAATTCTATGCTTTGGGAAGGACCTACTCCCTTCAACTGCTATTTCAATTTCACATTTTCTATGAATAATCTCTTCACTTCATCTGTAGAAGTTGTCAAAACCAACTTCAGACTCCAAGAACACCTACATGCAAATGGATACCTATCACAAGGAAGAGAATGGATGGAGAAAACAAATAAGGGTTTGAAGCTCTAAAAAATGGAGAAATTATCTTATTAGAATAAAAAGGAATTAATGAAAATACAATGGATCAATCCTTAAGAAGGAGATCATGCAAACCCTAAAAGAAACCCTAATAGGAAAACATTTAATAATTATATTAATTATTAAATGTCACTTAATGCAAACTAAAGTGAAATCTTAAGAAGGGAATAAAGGTAACTTAATTAACACAATTAAGTTAAAACCTTTACTCTAACACCCCCCCTTAAGATGAGCAACGGTGCAACTACAAATATGTGCAAGAAAGCAAAGGTAACTACAATGCAGGAAAGGTAAACATGGGTCCCGACAACTAGGCCAGATCAGGTACCCAAATACAACCAAATATCTGTAAAGTGGAGAAATAGAGAAAACCTTATGGGAAAAACTCTACTCCAAAAAGAGATGTTGAAAGCCATGAAGAACATCACTGAAGTAGAAGAAGCTGCAAACAACTATCAAAAGATGACTGCTATGGTGTTGAAGAACCTCCTCTGAAGATAAGATGATCAGGATCAAGAAGACAACAATCTGCATGAGCGCCCCAAATGACACTACTCGAATCAGATGGAAAACAAAGGAAAACACCTGGAACGAAGATATAGATGGCACAAGTACCAATAGTCTAAAAAACACTGATCAACTGAGAATGGAAGATTCCTTCCAAGGTGAAACCAAGGAAGCATTAGCATGAATAGT
Source organism: Sequoiadendron giganteum (assembly GCA_007115665.2). Lineage (NCBI taxonomy): Eukaryota > Viridiplantae > Streptophyta > Pinopsida > Cupressales > Cupressaceae > Sequoiadendron > Sequoiadendron giganteum. The sequence goes on along the minus strand of CM021101.1, from coordinate 739,993,406 downwards.
ATAACACCCCCCCATAATGTTGAATTGGGAGACCCTAACAGATCCACTGAAATGGTGTGTAACACCCTGTAGTGCATGAAGGAGAAGATACAATATATGAACATGCACAAGAAAGAACTTGCAACTGAAAAAGTGGTGTGCAAAACAAAGCACACATGCATAAGGCTAGAATCATATGGATCCACTGTCATCATGGAGGGACACTCACCAGACAAAGGTGTGATGGAAAAAACAAAGGCACTACACAACCCCCCATGGCACTTTATAACACAATGCGAGTACAAAATATGGCACAACCTTATGTGCAATATCCCCAAAATACATGTACAATAGTGTGGCACTTTATCTTAGTGTGTTTACATAGAATATTGCTTACAAATGATGCTCAAAATTTCCACAAAGGACAAAAAACTGGAAATACATGAAGAACGACCAAAAAACGAAGCAACCCACGCAAACGAGAAGTTCCCAAGAGCAAATATGTCTAGGTAATTCACCAGAGTGTGAAAACACAAAAAACTGAATAAAATATACCTGGACGGAAATCTAGAAATATTGCATGGATGGAACTAAAGAGCTCTGAAATATGGTTCCAACGCCACTAAGAGCACAAAAAATGGAGAAACCGGTCAAAAGTTACGAGCTCGGGACCGAAAACAATTCCTTTGACTTCAACTGGCTGTAGAATGCACCAATAGAAAAATAAAGCAATGAGACCCACACCACTGGAAAGTTGACACAACCAGCTTTTCGACGATATCTCGTTTGCCAAAAAACGATATCGTATGCCCAAGTTATCAAAACTGGAAGAAAACAGCTCCAAAGGGGAAAAAAAACTAGTGCGGGATAAAATTTGATGATCATACGGCCATCACAGCGAAAATCCGAGCCTAAATTTGATGGCTAAATGGCCATCGTCGCATATGCACAACTGGGCTTATTACAAAAATTGTTTTAAAAAAAATAACAATTAAAAGAATTACAGTGTTAATTTTTTTTTTTTTTAAATTAATAAAAAAAAATAGGGGCCCACATGGGGGTCGCCGCCTACCAAGGTGGAAGGGCGGTACCCATGCGGTACCGACTACTGCAGGGGATGGGGCCCAAGGGTCCACCTCTTGCCATAATGGCAAGCAGCGGTACCCTTGGGTACCGTTCCTTTTCCTTAAAAACCTGCGATGCCCAAAAAAATGGGCTTTTTCACTTTTTCGAAAAATGAATTTTTTGATGATTTTCTGATTTGTAGGGAAAAAATATATATCAAAATTTTTTATTTATTTTTTTTTTAAATTTTGACAAAAATAAATGCCAACTTCAAACTCCAAGAACACCTACATACAAATGGATACCTATCACAAGGAAGAGAATGGATGGAGAAAACAAACAAGGGTTTGAAGCTCTGAAAAATGGAGAAATTATCTTATCAGAACAAAAAGGAATTAATGAAAATACAATGGATCAATCCTTAAGAAGGAGATCATGCAAACCCTAAAAGAAACCCTAATAGGAAAACATTTAATAATTAATATAATTATTAAATGTCACTTAATGCAAACTAAAGTGAAATCTTAAGAAGGGAATAAAGGTAACTTAATTAACACAATTAAGTTAAAACCTTTACTCTAACATCATCATTCAGATCAGTCTGTGCTTTCTCATATTCTACCAATCTAAGCTCCATAGCATTAACCGGGTCCCTAGTAAACATTGTTGAGTTCATTGCCATAGTAGTTGCCTCCAATGTTGATGTGTCTTGAAGTTTCTTTACCATGGAATTCCCTCTCATTTCTTTTACAACATCAAGCAATCTTGGTTTTTCCGTTCTTTTTTTCTTTGTCCAAAAGGCTAGGGTTTCAAGTCTTGGATTGTAACCTATGCCACTCATTCCCTCATCTGAATTGAATTAAAAACCAACATGGGATCTTCTCAGATTCTTACTTGATACAATCAGAATATATATTTTTAACTCCATCCTAGGAATAATTACTATATTGCTTTCTAAAACCAATTTTCTTGCTTCTTAGGGGCTAATAGTAATTTCATTAATCTTGAGTTCTTCAAGAGTCTAGGAAACAATCTGGTCATGTTGTGACTCCTTAGTGCCCATCTTATTAATTTGGAGTCTCTCCTCAAACTCTTCCATTTTCATCTTAAACTGAAAATCCTTAAACTCGGGAGTTTGAATAAATTCATCAGCTTCAATATATCTAAGGGCATCAATCAACCTTTCATCATCATGCACTTCTTGATCATTATGCCCATGTATGGTGCAGGAGCACCTACAACCTTAGTGCAAAATTGGTCATGGTGAAGTGAAACTAGGTTGGTCAGTAGGATGGTGAGAGTATTTTAAGTGTTTTTTTCATGAATAAGGTCAATCAAGACTATTAGACATGTATTTGGTTAAGTTTTGGTTCTTAGAGGTCAATAGTGCAGATAAATGCATTCTCGTATCAAAAATTGTCAAAGTTGATCTTGTAGCTTATGAAGGAAAATTTATGAACTTGTAAAAGGATACACAAGAATGAAGTTTTGAAGATGTAATAGGGTTGAAATAAATTTTTTATAGTGGTTTTAGTGCTCATAGGTGTCTAGGAGAGAAAGATTGCACACAAAGTGCATTATTGTCAAAATGTTGTCAATTTTTGCAGCTTTGAAGAAGCTGAAAGGTCTAGGAAGCTCAAAAGTTGGTTATGGACATTGAGGAGGCTATTTTTTGTTTCAAAAATGTAGTTAAGCCTCTCCATGGTTCGAGTTTGGTTTGTTGAAGACAATTTTGTGATTTCCAATACAATAGCAACATTAATTTTTAGAAATTTTCTATTTTTTTCTTCATTTTCTATGATGTACAGACCCGTCCAAGCTTCTAATGCTTTGAAAATATTTTTTATGTTGTAGAATAGTGAGTTAACATTCTAATGCTCCAAGTTTGAGGATCTAACACTTCTTTTTGTGAAAGATATCTTATTTTTACTGCTACTACCTACTTGTACAGATTCACTAGGTTGAGGGTTTTCAAAATGATAAACTGACCCATTCCACTTTTTGTGATTATTGTGCCTCATGGAATGGGTCCTCAAAATTTAAAATAGGTGCTCTTCAAGTTTAGAATGTAGAGGAGTTGAGTTGTTGAATGGGCAATGCCTTAGGGTTGGAAAATGTTGTTTTCCTTGTGAATTTGAAGAACCAAAGTAGGGTTTTGATGAACCAGTGAAGAACTTGTTGATCTAATGAAATTTTAAGTTTTTGTGGGGTATTTGGAATGTGTTTGATGCTTTTTGGTGGTTTGTAAAGGCTTGGGCATAGTACTTTCAAGAAACCCTTGGGTTTTAGCATGTAAAAGGAGGATTTCAGGGACAACTTTTTAGAATGTTTGTGTCTGAGAACTAACCATGGATTTTATTGTTTTAGAATATAAAAAATGACTTCCCATTGATTTGGAGTAAAAAAGTGTCTTTAGGAGGGACCTCCTTTGTAAATTGAGGCTAATTTGTGTCCTAAAAATAGGGGCAGTTTGTTGTTTCTGAAGGTTGTGTCAAAGAAGTCACTTGTAATATTTTGGGAAAGTTGTGTTGGGTTTGTGGCAAGTCCAAATTGATTTTTTTTTTTCCATTGTATGACCTTCTCTAAAAGAGATCTTCAAAAAAAATTTTGAGGCCTAGAAGCCTTTAGGGAGTGCTTGGTGATAAGTTGAATTTGTGTAAGCATCTTAATCTTGTTAGATGCCTCTTATGACCATGTGAAGGATCTTAACCTCTTGATGAAGTTGAGAGCCACCTAGTCTGCATCAATATACATACACTCTTTCTTTTGGTTTGTGTGCATCAATTTCAAGCTTAGGCAGTGGTTGATCAACTTCATCATCTTTAAAATTCAAAAGTACATCGGCTACCTCTTTAGTATCCCCTACTCCTGCACTTATTTCATATAGCACTAAAGGGGGCACTCCATGTGTCTTCTGCCTTTTAGGAGTTTGTTGCTTAAGGGATTCTTCTGATTTTATTATGGTAGTGTATGATAGGGGTTGTGTGATTACAATACCACTTGGTTTGATGGGCAGCTCGGAGGGTTTCGAAGACTAGCCCTCAAGTTTCTTTTCTGGTTCAACATGTAATCTTTTAAAGTTATCAATTATTACGTTCATCCTTTTGTTAGGATATTTTTCTTCAACATAAAATCTTTGGAATCCAGTGTCCCTTTTCTTCTTCTCCTCCTCAATCCTCTTTATGATTTCTTACTTCCTCTTCGTCTGAAAAACTTCAACAGTTGTAAAGAAATTTCTTATTACATCTTCTTTGTAATCCATTACACGGGTAATCCCATCTTTAGTGAGAAGTGTTTTCTTTATAAAATTAATATTCCCTTCAAGATCAAAGACCCTTTCTCCTCATGACTTCAATGAATATTGCATCTTCAAATAGTTCTACAGTTCTTCAAGAGTATCAGACCCTACAGATAGCTCCTCACATTGGGTTAAGTCAAGGAGGAATGTCCCCTTTTTTTGTCTTTTCATAACATCCTGCTTCATCCACAACACTTGACACATAAATTCTAAAAATGCAATTCAAATAGAAATAAATTTAGGTAAAACATGTGGAGCTTGAGGACACCCATAGACCCTTATTACTATTTGGTCTACTAAGAAGAACCAGTCACCCAAATTGTGAGTGTGTCCCTACTCTAGCTTCAATGCTAAAGGTCTTAATAATTGCATGATTTTATCAGGCAATCTTGGTGAAATATGACTAAGAGCGGCCATGACCTTTACTATGAAATCATCATGAAATATCACATAATCACTATTTTTACATCTACTATCCCAGATGTAACACCAGTTTTGTATACGTAACCTATTTCCTTCATCATAAGTCATTCCCAAACACATTATTTTATTCCATATTTTTTTATTTTGGTACAATATTAAATGACACAACAGAGAAAATTTCTTGAAATTGATGGGAGTTAAGTTCTCTCTTACTTGAAAAAATCCCTCATGTAGCCCTTTCTCAATTTCAACAGCAAAGGCATACTCAATGTTGACTTCAAGATTTTGTATCCTCATTGCCATCATCATGAGATAGGTTGGCATCCTCTCTTGAGTATCTATACCAAGCACTTGACACAAAGCAAAATAAGTTCTTTTGAAATATACTTGGAAGTCTTCTATGGAAAATGGCTCATTTTGGGAGGGGAAGATAGGTATCCTCCTATTGTTTACACCCTTTTTCATGTGTTAAGGAAGTTCATCACTCATGTAGGTTTTTCTTAATCTCCTATAATCCTCCTCACTTTTTTCCAAGTCGATATTAGTGATAGCTTTCTTTTTTAACATAAAACACTATAATTTCTTATTTAGTCAGCACCACTAATGGTGAACCATCTAACATTCTTATAATCTTGGTAGTTAGGTGATAATATTTTTCCAATACTTTAATAAACTCAACATCTACGAAGACACTTGGGACAATCAATTTGGCCAAATCTAAGGTCCAAGGATTCAAAACTGAGATCTTATCAACCCTTTTTTCATAGAAGTACCAAAATAGATCCCACCCTGAGATAGGGATAATTGGGTCTCTACATCCATTGGTTGTATCTTTAAACACCTTTTCAGATCCTTTGTCTATAGAATTAGGTAACACATATAAAATGGATTGTTGCAAGGACCTCTTCTTTGATTTAGAAACTGTGGACTCTTCCTTTTTACTCAGAAGTTGACTTCTTTTTGGGTGGTATGCTGAAGAATTTACCCCTACTTTATTTTTTAAGTGTCTACTTGTAGAAGCAAATCCAGTTCTTATACACTTGCTATAGAGGGTTTCTGTGAACTTACTCGATGAAATAATAACTACAGAGTTTTCCCTCTTGAACTCCCTTTCCTCTGGTACGCTGAGCTTTGTGAATGATTGCCAAAATTTCATTGAATCCCAAGTAATATTTGTTGTTGAGCTCAGTCACCTCACTATTAATGTGAATTCATGAAAAATAATTCAAAATCTTCCCATATTTTGAGTTTGAATGCATGTCATTGATCTTGGGAAATTGAATGGTGTAATAATTTAATTCTTTGACAACTTGTACCACAATACCACTTGGCCATTTCAAGATGACTACAGGTTAGTGCTAGTAGTACCGTCAACCTGCGCACACCCCTTTAGAATCCCACGAGACGACGGGTTAATTCTAGCGGTTGAGTGACTATTCACTGCCAGACTGCTCTATCATATCAAGACCTCTACGAGGTAGTAGTAGTAGTACCACCACCCCACACACACCCCTTTGGACTCTCGTGGGACAGTGGGTTAATTCTAGCGGTTAAGTGATTGTTCACCGCCATACCAAAGTGTCACTGTTTACCCTTTGCGAGGTTGTGTTTTACTTTAGTTGTTAACATGTTCTCACTTCCACCCCACGGTATTCATATTTGGTTGCCGCGGTATTGTGGTAAGCATTTTTACATTGACCTATATGTCCCACCATCCCACACATACCTCTATTGACTATTGTGGTAGTGTAGTATTGGATTTTATTATGAATGTAGTAATTTAGATATCATTTTATTGAAAAGATTGAACAATTTTCTAATTTTGTAGTTTCTCATCTTTAGTTTTCAATGTCAGTTAAACGTAAGAGATCCTTTCTTTTTTTGTAATGGGGAGGCTTAGTTCACCTAATGTTAAGATATCTATATGTATTATTAAATCACAGATGTTCATTATATGTTTGCATCTAGAAAACATATAGGACATAAAAGAAATTATATTCTAACTAAACAAAATTAATTTCAAATTTCTAACCAAAGTAAGAAAACTAAGAAGAATGATTGAACCTAGCTTTAAATGCACTTCAGATCAGCAGTGAACATCTCAGGTTTTGTATACAATGTACCAAGAGAATAATGATGATTACATTCAAAAATGTATCAGTAAAGCAACAATGAATAAGCATACATATACTCAGATATTTATTACATTCAATAATAAATTGCACCATATATATAACCAAATTTTAGGTGACAAGCTAACCTCTTAAGGTGATAAAACATCATCATAATCATCTGCATTGGTAGCAAGATCAGAATCATGATCATTTGTATTTGCATTTGCTTGATTTTCTTCCTCATCCTCATCTATGACATGTAATGAATTCTCTCTCCCAATCTCTTCATTGGTAATCAAAATGTCTTCTTCAAACACTCCATCATCATCTTCATCCACTTCTTCAAATGTTTCTTGTAAATTAACATATTTCCCATCAAGCATTATATCAACAACTTCCATGATTTTTCATTTTGAATGAGACTCTGTTTGAATGGAATACGACCATCCTAGGCTTATTACATCATCAATTAGAAATGATTTCTTAATTTGAAGAGGGGAAACATACGGCTTATCTGTCTCTGATAAAAATTGTCTTCTATTTGCACGTACAAATCCATACTCATCAAATTGTATTGCAAATGGGAAGATGCACTTACATTTTAATAATATAGGACTATTTTCACAAAAGTCCACTAGAATATTTTTTTGGATGAATCCAACATAAAATTTCTTCTCAATTTCGTGAAGAAATTCAGCACTAACAACACAATCACAATTTATCTTTCCTTTGTCTTTTTCTTCCACTCTTAAATGACTACCATAAGCCCACATTCCACTAAAATGTGTAGCCCATAAATGTGGAGATTATTAAAGATCACTTTCCTCCATTTTTATATCTTGACCTTCTTCTTTTGCATCCCTAACTGCATTAGCAATCCATTCTTCGAATTTTGGAAAACAATCACCTCCAATCAAATCAGTGTGACATTTGCGCCTTTGAGGCCGATGTTGCATCCAAGCTTGATTGTCTTCTTCATGTTTTATACATAGAATATTAACATATAAATAGTAAGATTGATAATATAAATGTGTAAATGCAATTGAGTAAATAAATTAGTGTTAATTTTTTTACCTATGCCACTTATCGAACGAAGATGTGTTTTGAAGAATATAGGCATGTACCACACTTCTTTCTTGATGTGATAGCTTCAAGCAACATACATTCCCTTCCAATACTTCACTTGCAATTGTGTCTTCTTCGTCATCATCCCATACATGTCGATTGACATTTTTAAAATCCTTCATATATTTTGTGCAAAATCCCATGGCCTCTTGCATTGAATATCCCTCAGATATGTTGCCTTCCAATTTTTCCCTCGTATGAACATTTTTTTTCAAAACCTTCATATATCGTTCTATAGGATATATCCATCTTGTTCTTATCGGACCATAATTCTTTAGTTCATATTGTAGATGTATCAAAAGATGCATAGAAATGTTAAAGATTGTTGGTGAAAACTCTCATTCCAATAGACAAAGGACTTCAAAAACCTCCCCCCTCAAACTATCAAAGTTCAAAGGATCTAATACATGTAAACTCATTCTCTTTAATATAAGGCCCAACCTTATAACTGCCAATCTTGGCCCCTTTGGAAAACTTAATATATTTACCAAAATAGGTAAAATATTCTCCATTATGACATGATAGTCATGGGTCTTGAGGCCTCTTAATCCATTAATGTCAATTTGGATTCTAATACTACTACTTACATATCTAGCAGGAAAGTGAGTCTGAGACATCAACTATAAGAATTTTGCATGTTGTTCCTTTGTCCAAACATAAGGAGCACTAGGTTTTCTATGTTTTTCATCATCACATTTTCAACCCAAATATTTTGATGAATCTTTAGTTGTTGAAAGTCTTCACGTGATGAAATAATATCAAAAGCACCAAAAAGAGGTTTTTTAATAGCATAGGCTATATTTTTCTCAGTATGCATAAAGTCAACAGTATGCCTAATGGCTATATCCTTCAAGTATGGTAACTTATAGAATATGCACAACCTTTTTACACTACTTTCATTACATGGATCATACCTACTACCAACAATCCCATCATTTTCAATAAATGACATTCTTTTTTGTCTATTCTCAACAATATAATCACCTTTATTAGCAATGGTGCTTCATGATTCTCTTCTTCATCATTCAACCATGTTTTTTGTTGACCATATGGATGATCCATTTTAAGGTAAGCACGATGTCCATAATTAATACACTTATGCAAACTTCTTGAGTGCCTCACAAAATCCTTAAAGTTGCAAGCAGGAAATCCATGGTATCCAAGAACACTGAGACCAGACAATGTGCCATATGCAGGAAGATCATGAATCATAAAAAATAAGGAAGCTCTTAAAGTGAATTTGATTGAATGACCATCCCTTAAATATTGAATTGCTTCAATTCATTTCCACAATTCCATTATCTCATCATATAATGGCTCTAGATAAGCATCAATTGTATTTGAAGTCACACTTTTCTTTCCTGGTATAATCAATGATAACATTAAGAAAAATGGTTTAGTTACTAACCATGGAGGCAAGTTATAATTTATTAAAAACACTGGCCAAGTTGATCATTTAGTACTTTGATCTAAGAATGGGTTTACCCCATCTAGAGCCAAACCCAACCTTATATTATGAGTCCTGATCTTGAGAAAAATCAGGCCATCTATTATCAAATTCCATCCACATCTTAGAATCAGGCACATGTCGTTGTTTTCCATTAGTGCTCTTATTTTGGGCATGTCATTGCATAAGTTCAGCAATATCTTTGCACCTATACATTCGAAGTAATCATGGGATTACCGAAAAGTGGCAAAGAATCTTTCTAGGAACCACAGCTGATTTCAACCCTTCTCTATACCTCGCTTCATGGCATTTCAGACATTCACTCTCACTTGCAAGATTCTTGTGAAATAATACGCAACCATTCACATATGTTTGGATGTTTTCATACCCTAAGCCTAGCTTACTTATTTCCTTTCTACATTGACTTCATTTTGTTAGCAATGTGGAGTCAGGTGGTAACAACGAACTTAATAATGCCAATAACTGATCTACACTCTCATTTGTCCAACCAAACACCACTTGCAAGTTAATAATTTGAAGGATTTTTTTTAAATGACTTAACCTATAATTAGCATACAATGGCTTTGAAGCATCCTCCATCAACTTGGCCCAATCATCGTTTAAACCCTCATTCAACAATCTATCAACTTCAAACCCTTTGTCTAACATTGTTGCCTCTTCATCTATGTTTGGTTCCACTTCATCTATGTTTGGTGCCACTTCATCTATTTTTTTTGCCTCTCCATCTCTCAAACTCTTCCATTCTATCATATCTTTGTAATAATTGACATTCCAAGGGCTTATTCCACTATGCCCATAACTTATCATATGTCGATAAATCTGACTTCCTTTTTTCAGCTTTCCACTAAGATAGTAATTGCATGGAAATGGATATTTTTCCATGTCACTCTCATCGGCTATTATCTCATCAAATGCATGGTATTTCAACCTTTGACGTTGATTTTTTTGTAATGTTCTACACAACAACAAAAAATTGTAGACTAAGAAATAAACAAAACAAAAATTAATTGAAAGGCATTTCCATAGAAATAGAGTTATAGAGAGCAAATAAAATAGATAGTTTGACTAATGAATTGTAAAAAATAGATTTTTGTAGTTTATATTCAAATTGATGATTACATTGCATTGCACATCTTTCAAACTCAAAGCATTACTTCACATTGCATAACTAATAACTAGATGTTGATAGATGGCAAATTTTCAATTACAATATAGTATTTACAAAGTCAACCTAAGCAGTTATGCAATTACTTCACATTGCATAACTAATAACTAGGAGAAGCTGCCAATTGCTTTTGCTTGTCATGGCATTCCATGAGAACACATTTCTTTGAGGCATTTTTTCAAAAATTTCATTGCCTTGTCTATGCTACCACATTTTTCATACATGTCTACCAAAAAAATTTATCAAATAGTTCACTACCTTGTTGCTATGGCTAAAATCCTAAAACAAGTTATTTTGAACAAGCTAAGGATGCTTGGAAAAACTCTATCAAAGCATAATAAAAAGAAATAGCATAGACAAGGTAGTGAACTAATTGAAAACATGCCTCAAATAAATGTGGTCTCATGGTGATCAAATTCCATGACAATCCAAAACAATTTGCTTGTCATGGTATTCATCATGGAATTCCATCACCATGAGACCAAATTTCTTTGAGGCTTTTTTTCCAAATTCCATTGCCTTTTTTATGCTACCACATTTTTCATACATGTCTACCAAAGCATTTTATCAAATCGTTCATTTCCTTGCTGCTATGGCTAAAAGCCTAAAACAGGAGATTTCAAAAAAGCTATGGTTGCTTGGAAAAAATATATCAAAGCATAATAGTAAGCAACAAGCGATGGTATCATGGTTTTTTTTTTGGCATGAAAATTACTGTGATTTTATTTGCATTTTTTTGCAGGATCTAAATGCATTTTTTTGGAAATCTTGTTGTTTGAAATGGAGAAAAATCTTTGTGGTCAGTTTTGTGCACTTTTTAATTGTAGGATTCTCACAGTTAGTGAAAAAGGTAGTGTTCATGAAGGAATGGAAAATATGTGTAGAGCCTTTCAATTATACTCGTACTCTGCAATGGCATTGAATCATTTAGCAAACCATTTTTTCTTCATAGGGCAGCATTTTCTTGTGGAATAGTTGACTAAGATAGCTCTTGTTTCAACTGACCACCCTCTCATGAAATCTCATTCATATTATAATCTTGCATGATCTTATCATAGTAAAGGTGATTATGAAACCACTTGTCAAGGAAAGCTAGAGGCCACAAGATTTTGTGGATAGGTTCAATTGAAGCTGGGAGATCTTAAGATTTCTCTCTCAAAATTTGAAAAGGTTTTGGAGGTCCACCCTGAGAACTGTGAGAGCTTAAAAGTTGTAGGCCATATATATGCTCAAAAAGGGTAGTCAAAGAAGGCTTAAGAAAGGAAACTCGCATAGATCCACACGATGCCCATGCATTTATCAAGATGGGTGAGTTATTAATATCGTCAAGCCCCAGTGCAACCTTAGATTCTCTTAAGATGTCAAAGTCTCTTCTAAAGAAGAGAAAAGAAGAAGTACCCATTCAATTGTTAAAAAGCATTGGGGTTCTTCATTTTGAGCATGATGAATTAGATTTGGATCAACAAAATTTTATGGAGGCATTAGGAAATGATGTTTTGCCTCTGCATAAATCTATGTTTTCAGTTTTGTGCATTTTTTACTTGTAGGATTCTCATAGTTAGTGAAAAAGGTAGTTTTCGTGAAGGAATGGAAAAGATGCATAGATCCTTTGAATTATACCCATACTCTGCAATCGAATTGAATCATTTAGCAAACCATTTTTTCTTCACTGTAGGGCAACATTTTATTGTGGAACAGTTGGCTGAGGCAACTCTTGTTTCAACTAACCACCCTCTTATAAAATATCATTCATATTATAATCTTGCACGATCTTATCATAGAAAAGGTGATTATGACACCACTTGTCAAGGAAATCCAGAGGCCACAAGATTTTGTGGATAGGTTCATTTGAAGCTAGGAGATCTAATAGTTCTCTCTCAAATTTTGAAAAGGTTTTGGAGGTCCACCCTGAGATCTGTGAGAGCTTAAAATTTGTAGGCCATATATATGCTCAACAAAGGCTAGAGGCATTGGAAATTTTAAGAAAGGCAACTCACATAGATCCACCTAATGCCCATGCATTTATCAAGATGGGTGAGTTATTAATATCATCGTAACCCAATGCAGCCTTAGATTCTCTTAAGATGCCAAAGTCTCTTCTAAAGAAGAGTAGAGAAGAAGTATCCATTAAATTTTTAAAAAACATTGGGGTTCTTCATTTTGAGCGTGATGAACTAGAGTTGGCTCAACAAAATTTTATGGCTCAGGTATTAGGAAATGACATTTGGGTTGAATTCATAAATAAAAGCCCCAGTACTAATTTTGCAGTTTTTCCTGTTCTCTTTAAGGATATGAAATTCTTCCATTGACTAGAAGAAGGTGGTGTTTCACTTGAGTTACCATGGGATAAAGTCACAACACTATTTAATCTTGCTAAGTTGTTTGAACAACTATATGATACTAAAAAGGAAAATCTTTTATACAAGCTAATATTGTTCAAGTTTCCTGATTATGTGGATGCATATCTACATCTTGTAGCCATGGCTTAGGCTCAGAATGAGATCCAACTAAGCCTAGAATTGATTGGGGATACACTTAAGGTGGATAAAACCTCATCAAATTCTTTATATATGCTTGGAAAAATGAAACTGAAAACAAATGATTGGCTTAAAGAAAAGAAACAATTAAAACTGCACAAAGTGAATCAAATGCAAAGAATTCTTATCTTGACATTTCACTTGGAAATTGGAATTATTTTATAGCTTTTCGCAATGATAGGAGGGGTCCAAAGGTGGAGGCACAACATCTTGAGAAGGATAGAGAATTGTATTGTAAAGTGTTGGTACAGAGACCAAGAAATGTTTATGCTACAAATGAGGCAGCAATTGTGCTAGCTAAAAGGGCTCAATTTGATATTGCAAATGAAATTTTTATATAGGTACAATAATTTGTAGCAAGAAACATCTTTGTTCAGATTCCTAATGTGTGGGTAAATCTAGCACATGTTTACTTTACACAAGGACAGTTTATGCTTGCAGTGAAAATGTATCAAAATTATTTGAGGAAATTCTAATTTGGCACTAACACCCAAATTTTGTTATATTTAGCTTGAGTACATTATGAAGTAGAACAATGCCAAGATTGTAAAAGAACATTATTAAGAGCAATAGATTGTAATGAGAGTTTTGAATTTGTGTTTAATGTAATGAGGGCTTCGAATTACCTCTGAATTCACTGCAGAGGGCGTCCCCAAATCCGATTTTTCTACATAGGACCTCGATGAATTCAAATTCATTACATAAAACTTTAAATTCCTTGCCCTTTCCCACCTTTTCAGAAGACTCCAAGTCCTCTCTGAATCCTTATTGCCCATGCAAGTAGCTCCTGATCAAAATGCCTCATGCCAGGCTAACAAATGAAGCGAGGTCAAGCGAGATGAATGAATCTACAATGAATGTGAATAATTGCACCAATACATCACACACATGAATACATCATGCCAATATTTGGCCAAACTTTTTTTTTTAAATTATCTACTTTGGATTTGATGACTAACTATTTAATCATTTTTATTTCTGTCACTAAATAATTTTTTAGTCAATGACCAAATTAGTAATTTATTTACTCATTTATAGTTGTGTTGTAAAAAATGAGTATAATTTAGTCATTTTTAGTTGTTGTGACTAAAATTTTTAGTCACCTAGTCATTTATTTTCCAAATTCTACTAGTGCTCTTTAGAAAGTATACCCATGTCCTTCTACTATAATCATTAATAAATGAAATATAATATGTGGATTTACCAATTGAAGGAACATTTACAGGACCAAACACATCATAATGAATAAGATTCAATACACAACAAGATTTATGAGAACTCGATTAAAACTAAACACGGTTTTATTTTCCATAAATGTAATGCTTGGAGAAATCAAATTCAAGATTACAATTAGATAACCCTTCAACAAGGTTTTTATTTTTCAAGGTTCTTTAGACCCTTTTCTCTAATGTAGCCAAGTCTATGGTACCATAACATAGTTTTCTCTATAGGTAACTTTGATTCAGAAGAAAGAGCACACTTAGGTACCCAAAAGCCATGACCATCTACTAAAGGTGAAACCTCACTTCTTCCACAGACTTTATTTTCACAGAAGTACTATTGCACTCACCGGTACATGCATCAAGCTTATAAAATGTGTCATATCTAACACCTCTAGCAATCACCATAGCACCTTTGGCCATCTTCCATCCTACATTAGAAAATAATACCTGCACACCTACATCTATTAGTTTTCTCACAGATAACAAATTTCATGCTAATTCAGGGTTGTGCAACACACCATTAATCCTTTTTATTCTACCATCAAGAAACTTGATTTTAACTTTACCACAACCAACAATATTTAAATAATAATCATCATCCAAGTACACCTTACCTCCATCAAATTCTTCATATTCAAAAAACCAATATTTATTAAAGGCCATATGGAAAGATGCACCTTAGTCAATTAACCATTTATCATTACCTAGATGAGATGCCAAAGCTACAATGAATGCATCACCATCTTCCTTCTCAGACTCAAAATAAGAATCAAATCTCTTCTTTTTCTTCTTTGTAGTCCTTATGAATATATCCAGGCTTACTACAGTTCCAACAAACAAATTTACAATTTACAATAGATTTGGTCTCCACTTGGACTTGGATTTATCATGCTTCTCATTTTTCTTACATTTTTCCTTAGTTCTTCCAAAAAAAATTAGGGCCTCCTTGGCACTAATGGATACCTTCCTCCTCATCTCTTTAGAAAGAAAAGAACCCACCACATCTTTAGTCTTCAATATAACAAAAGAGCCTAATTACCATGTTCTCACTAATGATATTGTGAACTACACATAGTATGGATACATATTTGATATTCTCAATAGGCATAGCTTGACCTTCTCTAGTGAATAAAGGAAAGCTTCTAAGGGCTACGATAGGTACTTCATCATGTTGAGCAATATTTAATGGGTTGCCCCATTAAATGGTGCAAAAATAAATTATCTTGCCATCAGATTTGCTAGTGCTTGTGGATTTGGTATTGGAATTCTTGGAATAAGATTTGTAGGCCTATGATTTGGAGGCCTAGAATATGCCTTAGATGGTGGGCTAAGACTTTTTCTTACTACTCTCCCTTTTCTTCTTGGTAGTGACTGTAGACACGTAAAATATACATGCACCTGATCCTGATCCTACTAACATTGTTTCATCTTGAATCATACTCTCATCTTATCAACACATTTCATCCCTTAATTAAATAAATCATTATTTATTTAATTAGGTCTTTCTCCTCTGTTAATTAAATTAATCAATTTAATTTAATTAATTCTTAATCCTCTTTAATTAAATAATTTATCTTATTTGATTAAATCCCTAAAGTCTTCTTGTTAAATTAAATAAATTAAAACCTTATTTGATTTAATCCAACATTATCCCACTTAGTTAAATAAATCAAATCATTTATTTAATTAAATCTTTCTTCACAATTCTTGATTTAAATTAACTCATAAATTTAAGTCTAAATTGTCACATCTCTTAATTCCTCATTAAATTAATCGACATTTGGTTAATTTAATCATAATCTATGTCTCATCCTCTAGCTTTTACCACTTGCACAATAAATCAATTACTTTGATTTATTAAATCTCTATTTTCCCTCACATGGAATAAAGGAGGAATATTCCCTCAAATTTGAATTCAAAATTCAAGTGGACTTGGTCCTTCCAACAAGGCATTCACTCCTCTTACATGTACTTGACCTTGAGCCAAGTGATATTAACTCCATTCTTTTCTCCCTCCAACATGTCACATTCAAATTTCAAATATGAATCTCATAGAATTTATCATGCACATTGACCAAAATGTGCTCATTCATCAACCATTCACATCTTGACAAGTGGCACTTGGCCATTGGATGTTGAATGGTCCCACATTGCTCAATTTCACTCTCTCTTCCATTTTGAAAATCTATAAATGAGACTCTTCCTCTCATTCTATCATCCACAATTTGAGTAGACTTACTATACTCAACTTCATCATCATCTACAATCTCATGCAAAGTTACTCTCTTCAAATTGAGAGCTAATTTTGTCCATTCCTCTCTAAAGTATTCACAATTTTCATGATTTCAAAGCTAGGTTATGCCAAAATCTCATCAAGGAGATTTGATCATCCACACATCATCAAAATTTGAACAAACGAGTTGGGAAAGGGCCAATTTCGACACATCAATTGACACCAATTCCCCCATGGGATCAAGAGTTTGCTTTGCTTAGATAGATTTGATTTGGTTTATTGCATTGTTCTTCATTTTCCTCTCTATTTAAGATTTGTAAATGAATTTCATGGGGAATCCTTGTTTTATCTTGCATATTGATCTAATAATGTGTTTGTTTGTTGTATTTGTGCAAATATAAAACCAAGGTTCACATTTTGGCGCTAGAAGGAGGGCAGATTTGAAGGATTTCATCACGTTTTTTGAAAAAATTTGTGTTTTTTAACATTTTTTTGTGCACATAGGAAACTACGCCACTGATAGTCACATAGTGCTATATTGCACCGCTTTCAGAGATGTGGTGCTATATTGCATCATACTATTTATAAACTACACTGCACCCACTTTCCCGCTTCAAATTTTCAAAATTTTAAACTTTGCCACGGATTTTAAAGTTGCAAACTACGCCACATGCAAAAACTCTGCCGCATTTGTGCTCTCTATTTTCTGCAGAGCTCCACACTCAGTCGAGGTACAACGTTATATTGCACCGCAGGATTTCTAAACTCTGCTGCATTTGCTAACTGTTCTGCACCTACAGATTTCTGATTTTTTTTAACATTTTTTGTGATGCAAAAACTTCCCGAGGTCATAACTCTTGACTCAGATGTGGGTTTTGGCTGAAATTTTACAGGCAATTTCATTATGAGGTGGCATGTGGTTTTCCAACCAATCATAGATAGGTTGGTGGCCATTTTGGCACATTTCTGGGGCTTGACACTTTCATCTTGACCCTCAAAATGACATTTTAGTGTTTTTTCCTAGTTTTTTAAAAGTTGTTTTTGTTAATAACTCAAAACCCATGTTTCCAATTTCAAAATGTTAGTTGGAAATTCATCCTATCTTAGTTTTAGAAAGTTTTTGGGAAAAAATAGGACTCTCAAAGTTATGCATGCAAAATTACCAAAAGAGGAAAAATCTAACAATTCTTCAAATCTTCTAAAAAAGGAATTTTTTTTTATCAAAAGTGAAAGAAGGAAAACGAAGGCCAAGGGTTCTTTATGATGTTATCATCTCATTGTATTAAGTGTTTTTAAATACTTTTGGGAGAACTTATAATCCCTTTCTAAGGATTTGATTACTTTCATGCTCTTAGGACACTAAAATTTATTTTTGGGCTCTCAAAAGAATACTACAAAAACTTTCAAATTTTGCAACAAAAGGCTAAAAAGAACTTTAGAACAACTTACTAGATTTGGTTTAAGGTTTAACAATTGAACAAGGAAAATCACACATTTGATTTGGTGCTATAAAAATAATTCACTTTTGCTTTGTGGATTTAAAATAAACAAGTGTTGTTTTGTTTTGTAATTATTTATTCAAAATAATATCATCAAAAGGACGTATGCGCTTCACGACAATCTTGAGAATTAAAAATTTATTTTGGTGATCTTAAGTTGAGTAAAGTAATTACCTCCACATTTCATTTTGGGATTAAAATTGAACCAATCTTGTGAGTGTGAGCGTGGTATATTGCGAGTGTTCTCCCTTTGTTTTTCAATGAAGGTCGATTGAACTACGGGATATGCTTGTTTGCTTTTGTTTATCTTAGCAGTCCTTCCTTGTGAGAAAAATTAATCACCCAAGGGAACGATCCAACTAGGAACACGCTAAAGCCAAGCGACTTCCAACCGGTATATAAGTGTGTATTCTCGAGGAAAGTTCGAGAATCATGAGGATTATTCCGACGAGAAGGGCAACAATGGTCTCTCATCGCATGGATAGTCCCCCATGAACGGAATGCTTGCATTAAAAACCCTTGTTTAGCAAAGGCCAAAATCCTTAACTATTTTTTGGTGCAAAAGGTCATGTCCTTTGAAGCCGCCCCACGTATACATGTGATTCTGTTGTAGAGATGAAAAGTATGCCATGGGAGATTCATGGGTACTTATGCTTGATTGACCTGAGAAGTGAGTGCACTGTAAGGGGGAGTCTGTGTGGTCAAGCATCTAATCATCTGCACTGAATATGCATAGCTGGATTCGTCCAAGTGGGATCCCAACAAATATTGTCTCTTCATCGTAGGATTGTACATACCATTGAAATCAAAACACTTTGCTTGGGTCTCAAAACAATTGAAAACAAACATTCATAAAAGCTCCAAAATTTCAAACCCTTTGGAGGAAACAAATACCCTTAAAAAAATCCAAGTTCTCTTGCTTGCCCTAGGGATTCTATCCTTAGAGGTTTCTAAGTGTTTGGGTTTAATCATCATTTGTTTTCACTAAAGTCAACCTAGGAAACTATGCTCTTGAAACCTTGATTTTCACATAAAGGACATTGAGGAATGAAAAGGAATTGAGACATAGACATTTTGTTTGAAAAGAATAATCAAGAAAGTGTTTGTGGTAAAAGAACCAAACCTAAGCAACATAAAAGACAATTGAACCACACATGTGCTTGGTCTCTTTTGAGTCATTTGGTTTTCATGCAAACATTGATCTTTTGGTTTGAACCACTTTTAGGAAAAAGCATGTTCTTCATTACCTTGGTCTTGCAAGTAGGTCCTCTTAGGTTCATCTAGGATCAAGTCAAACACTTCACCCCATCCAAACATTTATAAAAATTCCATTTCACCAACAAATTTTGGAACTTTAACATCACTTATGCTAGACTTTTAGGAAAAATTAACATCACCTTGTTTGACTTAACACACTTAGTCAAATTATCAGTCCTCTTGAGCAAATTAACCTCTAGGATAACACAACTTCCTAGGATTTACCAATCCATTATCACCTTTTTTGGCATAACACACCTAGCCAAATTATCCTCTTGTGTACAAGTTTACTCTAGGATGACACAACTTCCTAGATTTTACAAGTGCATTATCACTTTGTTTGACTTAATAGACTTAGTCAAACTATCATCAATCAAAATCAAATCAAAACAAGTCCTGAAGTTTAGCATTGATCAAAAGTTCCTAAAAGTTTAAACACCCATATCATTCACCCCTTTCATCCTTCATCTCATCATTGGTCCTGAACCCCTCAGAGGTCAACAAGGTCAAAACACAAGAGGAACATGGAATATAAACTTGATTCATCGATCATGAGTAATCCAATTCAACCAAAATATCCAAGCCTTACAATGCCAATTGATTTTCAAAACTTTCATTTGTACAATCCATACATGGGATCATTATCTTCTACAAACCTCAATGGTATGACAAATGTGAGTTTTCCCAATCTAAATTTTGGAACATCTTCTCCTATGGTAGATTTAAATCAAAATCAAAACTTACAAATCTATCAACCAAACAATCAAGGCATGATCCTTCCCCCTTTACCAACCATCAATCAACCGAATCCGAGCAACACTCCCTTCATAAAGCAAAACATCAGACCAAATCCTCTCATCCTGCCATCAACATCACAACAACAGATGGCAACCATCCAAGCAACCCCAACGGTCAACACAACCACCGTCCCTCAAGTGTCTCAAGGACCAAGCATCCCAATCCCACCATTCACCACTCAAACCCCGCCAATCAATGCGACCATTCCACTCATCACAACGGCCAACACCATTCCCAATCCACCACCACCACCACCAAAACACAACATGGAAAATTCATTATCCATCATGTTGTAAGCCACTCGACAAGCTGTCGGCCAAAAGGTGCTCTGAAACCAACAAGCCACAAAATTTGTGCAAGGGGCTCAAGTAGCCCAACAAGCACATGCTCAAGCTCAAGCCCATCACTAGGCTCGACAGGCACAAGCGTAATACTGGGCACAATTGCAAGAAATCCATCAACAAGTAGCTCAACAAAAAGACCAACAAAAAGAATTGTTGGCACAACAACAACACGACCAACAAAAAGTGTTGTTGGCTCATCAACAAATGCAGGCATTACTCACAAAACAAAGCTTGCAACAGATTCTCACCACAATTTTTAAAAACAATGATCAAGATCTATCCATCGACGAACACCTTGAAGATGTTTCCACCTCATTCGATGATCAAATCAACATACATCAAGAGCCATTTTTTAGTCATGATCAAGACCCCTCCTACAAAAATCTATTTCAAGGAGTGTTGATGTTATTTGATCCTATTGACATAATCCAAGATCCATCCACCAATGATCATGTTGACAATGTCTCTACATCACCTAATCTCTTACTTGAGGTTTTGTATATTTTGTTAATATTGATTTATTTTTATATACTTAGTATTAACCATCCTACTCTAAACTTATTTTGATCTTACTGTATTATCAACAACCTTCAAATATTGCTCTACTTATGCTTGTGACAATCCTATAACATTACTTTCTTCATAGTGTACCAATATCACTATGAACTGTCCTTATATCTAGACTATGTTGTCTTTAATGTTTCAAGATCTTTGTCCATTAATATGACTATTTTATTTTGGCTATGTTCTAAATTTTGGGTTTGTCCTTTTTCCCCTTGACTACGAACCATGACTATCTCTTGAAAACTTGTTTGACTATCCTTTGGTTATATTTTTATACCCTTCTTTTGATCTCTTATCACAATGAGACTAGTGATCTAGTCTTTGACAAGCTATTAACTTGTGCATTATTAATCCATAACCCACTATCATTTAAATATTTTCATGACATGACACCAACCTAAACATGATCATGGAGGTTATTTCATACAACATAACTACCCATACATGGACTATGTGTCCCTTCTATGATAAAACTTTAAACCATGCTTAGATGCCCCTTGACTATCATTTTGAAATGAATATCTTTTTGAAAAATATTACCTACTTCCCTCTACCATAACTATTATTTGAAACGTATCACAGTCATAGGGGCATGGTTGTCTCTTTGTCAGGTTTCCAATGGCATACCCTTCCTTATTGGCTATATCCATTGTTACCTTGCCTTAGTACTGTACTATCATTTGCAAATTTGAAATGATTATCATTTTTTTTATAGGTATGTCTCATAGTCATGAGAATTACAGTCCTCTTTACAAAGTGGCTGCCCTCCTTTGTGACTATCATATTTAGAATACTATCCTATTTTCTTTATTCTTGCCTTCTCTTGGAAATCCTCTTTAATGGTGAATGTCCTCTTATATATTTCTCATGACCAATTCTTAGAATAGGACTGTCATCTCTAGATTCACTATCATATTCATTAGCAATGTTATTGGCCCCTTCTTCATTATTTGGTCACTACTTTTCATTCATCTCCTTGACTGTCCTCTATTTGAATATGCTTACTATTTTGGATAGTCAAGACTTGTCCTCATTTGAACTTACCTTTTCATTTATTCCTTTAGCTTTCATGGTCATTACCTTTCATTTATTGTCTTGACTATCCTTTATACCATAAAGGGCTATCATTTTGAATTTTTTTTCTCATGGCTCTTTCTGTGACGCCCCACCAATTGTTGAGCATTTCACCATAGACAAGAAGACTGTTTGAGAACTTTGGATATTTTCAAGTATCTTTTAGCTTCAAGTGTTGTGCTTCAAAAGTCTTAACATCTCACAGGGAATTTAAAATTGAACTCTTAAAGAGGATTAATTCATAAGAATGAAAGGATTCAAAACAAAATTTAATTTGGTAGTTAAATGAATTAGGAAGAAATTTAAATTCCTGATTTGATGTTGTATAGATTATATGTCTAAAATTTACGATTGCTTGCATTTGACTAAATTAGAATCTATGAGTGATTTATGAAAGCTAATTTTTTATTTTCAGATCTTGGCAATATCTCTTCATGTAGCAAGTAAAGGATCATAAAACAACAATAAAATAAATCTGAGGAAAAAAATAGACTTTGAGAGAAATTCTAGAATTGTAGGTAAATGGGAAACAAAGGTTAAAGAAGACAATGCATAAAAGGAGTCTAAGTAGTTGCAAGACTGTTGAGATTAGGAAGATTGTCTCTTATTTAGTTAATCAAGTGAGTGACGATCTAATCAAACTCATAGCCAAGTTCGCAATGAGGGGTTCGTAACAAATTGAAAATTGGTTGATTAATGTTTTAAAAGGAAACATTAAATCTAGTTCGAATCAACTTGAAAGCTTTTAATACCTTTAATTATTTTAGCAAGTTGGGATTTAATATAAATAGTGGACTTAAGAAATCCAATAATTGAGAAAATGACCTTATTATTGTTGTTACTTCTAAAATTAAATAATAGTAATATTATCAAAATATAATAACCAATGAGCATATCATTGCTAGAGATTTTTGGGGTATTAGAGAATATGTTTTACGTGAATTAAATAATGATGATACTATCAATTATTAATAATAGAATTTCTATTTAAATTAAATAACCATAGCATTAATAACTTGTTGATTGAGAATGAAATAGTAAATATCATTATTGGAGCATAACGTTTATATTCTTAAATTAAGAATATTAGAATTAAGGTTGAAATTTAAAATAATATTAATAACTTTACAATTGACAATAGAATTGTTGCATAGTAAAAAGTATCGTATAATAATTGTTGTACATATTAGCATTATAAATGAATAAGTAAATAATGGAATTATCACCATTGAACGAGCAAACAATTAATTCTTTTGACATGTGAATTTAATTAAGTTCTAACTGACTTTTGGATCATTTGGAAGGGGGGTGTCAATTTAGTGAAATTAATTTTTTTATAATTGCAAGTCGTTGAGGAACGTCCCTTCACATTGGATTGCATGATTTGATATCATTTTCTTTCTTTCTGAATGAAAGATTTTAATGGCGTCCATGAGACTAAACAGTCTATGGGATCAGGACATGACTTGATCAATGTTCATGCCACGGTATTGGTATATGGGGTAATTGACTATGGTAGTTGGGTAATTGTCCTGGGGAGTGGATGGAATTAAATGCAATCAAGGAGTACATGTTAGGAAAGTGGTTTTAGCAGCCGAGCCGAGGCATCATCATGCGATTGGGAGATGCGGAGAAGTGGTGATAGAGGGGGACAAACATCATTAAGTGAGTATGAGGCAAGGAGAAAAGGAGGCCACGCCATTAATACAGAATGGGCGGCCCTCCATTTCGGGGGGATTGGAGCTTGCCAAATATGCAAGAGATCAATGTTGAGAGCAGGAGTTGCCGTGGTTAGACTTGAAAACGATATGAATGAATGAGATTTTAATGGCGTTCACAAGACCAAACAGTCTAAGGGACCAAGGGCCAAAAAGCTAAGAAATTTCTAGATTATTTTCAACGTTGAATCTCCTGCTATATGTTTTGACAAAAAACTAGCCGTCTTGCTGATCCTTTCTTCCTCAAATAATTCATACAAATTGTCAGCCTTTAATCTCCTTGCTATACCTCCCTTTGTTTTACCTCCAACTGCTATTATAGGAGCCACTCTTTCTCTTTCTGTCTTTCTTGTTATATATTCTGGGTGAAGTTTGGAATGTGGGGATTTTGAGTGCAAACTCTTTTGCAAAATGCCTCAACGAGAATCTGGTATTCCTAAACGCAAACTGGTGTCAAAAAATGGCTGAAAGGGAATTTGAAGGCTTGAGTAAATTGATAGATGAAATGACTATTCAATATATACTCTTGACCTATGCATTATTTCCTTGCTGGTTTTATTTCATTTCAAACCATTCTGTTGTATCTATTAAAGGAGAAGTAGTTGCTTCACGTCGTGCCTTAGCATTATTGTTCTTCACATTCACAAAATTTTAGCATAGTGCTTAGTTTCCAAAGTGCATTATTTGACACAATATTAATGTTAATATATATTGTTTTGGGAAAAGACTATTGGAATCTCGGAACAATCTTCAGCCATGTTAATCAACGGTTAGGAGAGACCCACAGGCAAAGGAAAATAAATGATTTGCTTGAATTTAGTAAGATGAAATAGTTAATGGATTGGGAAATCAATTGACAATCATTAAAAAGTGGAAATGCGTCAGCAAGCATTGAAACAATCTCTCGAATTCTGTAGTTTGATTCAGCATAATCCTTCTAAATTGGGTAGCTTGGTATCTTACACATTTGAGACACTTCAGTTTGGGCAGGTGTTGGGTATCTTACATCTTGCTTCAAATTATTATTGCTCAATTAAATATGTTAAAAAAAATTATAGGGAGGATGTAAAATTCATTTTACGCATCATTTAAGATTAATTAAAGAATAGTTAGATATTGGAAAACACAATGTATATAGCTTAATTACTCGCATGGGTTATGTAAATTCTAAACATTTAGTTGTGTATGATATCAAGCATTCCTTTATTTAAGCTCTGCAAATGAATATAATTTTGAGGAGACTTAATCTTAAATTGTACAAAAGGATTAATGAGCGAGTACCTTATTAAGGCTCTTTACTAGACAAACACATCATTATTATTAAATCAACTCATTGCACTACATTGTGGTTAAATACTATTTTTCCTCTTACTTTTCTTCTAGAGCCTAGCTAGTGAAAGAATAAAATCCTAGTCAACGTAAATGTTCACAATTTGAATGGAATTCATTTCTAGAAGCCACACAGTCAATCTTAAGGGTTGTGCTTAACATTTCAAAATTAATTTAATGTTATGGATCTTGACCATTATTTATAAGGCTAGTTATGCATTAGAAAGGATATGTTAGTAATTTTAGAAATCCAAAGGGAATTTTATAGCAAAGGAATTCCAATGCATGTTAATAATTAGTGGGATTTGGGAATATCCAAACATTGTTAGCCTTGTATGTAACTGTGATATCTTTTATATTTGGATAGATTAAATATGTCTTTGGAGGAAAGTTAGAACGTGTGGGTCGTATGATGGGAAACTCATTGAGATTATCCTTATGTATAGTTCAACTCATTTCTTAAGGATATTTGTTAGACATCTAATTTATGCTTTATCTGTGCTTATCACATTATTTTTATCAAATATTTTGTAAATATTTGCTTGGGCACTCAAATTTTAATCATCTATTGGACTAAGGCTTAACCGTTGATTCCAATGCATATAATGGATGTATCATTGACCCTAGTTAGAATATCTTATAGTAGAATTAGAATGAGTTTGGTTATAAGCTTAAGAACTCCAATTATCCTATATATTATTAGTCATCATGTTATTACAAATTATTATTTAGAGAGCCATTTATTTAAAGTAAACATAATAAATATATTGGAATTATTAGCTTCTCTCTTTTGGATTTAGTATTGACAATTGTATTGTTAGATTGTTAATGATTAAAAGATTATATCTTTCAATGTATAGCATTATGAAAGCACACACATAAGTTGTTATTCTAGTTTAAAGAATTAATAATTATATATAGGGTTATGTATATATGCTTATGATTGAAAATTGATGTCAAGTCATCATTTGAACCTAGCGGATTACCCTATTTTTGACCAACTAGGTAGGTGATGGATGAAATTCAAATTAGTGATAAAATAATTGAAGTAGTGCACTATTATAAGAGTATTTTGATCCCTCTTAATTATAATATACCTTGATCTTACCAATTCAAGGGTATTTGAATAATACATTGAAGGTATGTTGGTCTAATGATAAATATTGAAACAAGTCAAACCTAAGACATAAATAAACATGAAATTTTCTTTCTCTTGTAAGCTTAACGTTCAAGAGAATCTCCTTGGAATATCTTGCCTAGTGTATCCTTACCCTGGTCTCCATCTCGGCTTCACCTAAGTGGGTGGCAACCGACTATAAAACTATTTGGGGTAGTGGACCCTAGAAAGGGTTGTGTAGCCATTTTTATAGTACATAATTAGTATGGAACACCTGATACCTTTGAGTTGAGGATTGAATTTTAGCACATATATGTGCCAGTGTGTATATGTATGAATGAGGTTGAGTCCTCTGTTGAAACCTAGTGAATATACCATATGTGGGTGAGTCAAATGAGTTGGAGCAACTCAAGTTGTCGAACTATGGTGCCTCTACGAATTATATACGTAGGAAAGGCCATCAAGCAATGAGCCCCCAAGGCATTAGGTCGGGCCCCTAGGACTATTCTTCTGAGTCTTGTCTTGGTCTTTCCATTCTCCCTCGATATTATAAACTACCATTTGGGTTGTATAGTTAATCTATGTGATCATTGACCATAGCTGTAAGTAGTGAATTGTGTTGTTATTGACTTTTAAGTAAACAAAAAAAATAAAATTTGCAAAATTAGTAAAGTCGTTGTAGGTTTGTCAAGTTGTTTAGTGTGTAAAATGTGGGTATGACACTTTCTTACTTCAAACAATATTGTACCCTTAATGTTCATCAAGACCTTGTTCTTGAGTGATTATTTTCAAAATTGAAATTGATTATCCACTCATGAATAGACTATCCTATTACTTTTCTTGAAATACTAACTTGGACAATCATGACTATCCCTGAAAAGGATTGTTCTTTAAGATGAAGTTATTTCCCTTTTATCACTTTTCATGGGCATTTTCATGTCACTGTCTTTAGGATCTCTCAAACCATCAATCAACACCCTCATCTACATGCTAAAACCATCTTTAAAAACTACCCTTTTGTTTTAGTGTCTTTATTCTAAACTTCATGATTGTCATACTTAAAGAGGAATATCACATCATAGGTTTTCCCCTTCATTTATTGACTGTCCTCTTACCTATATTTATCTACCTTGGACTGTCCTCTTCATGCTTGCTCCTTGAAACTTATCATAGTCATAGGATGGACCTTAGATACCCACCTATTTTTTATATTTGATGCTTGCCTTGAGGATCCTTTATCTCATTTATTTGACCCATACATGCCTCATTGTTACATTTATCCTAACCAAACTATCATGTCTTCTTTGAAATATCTATGTTCAATGGTGACAGATTCTAACCATCCTCAAAACTCTTTTCTCTATGTTCCTAAAATGAGGGAGACAAAACAAATACCCATTCTTTACTTTTCCTATCCTTATCATGGAAAAATATGATAGGGTCTTGGTCATCTATCCTTTGATCAAGTTTGAATCTCTTTCCATTTGGCATGTACCATTGGTTCAAATTACTATGTGAATTATAGAGTTTAGTATTATTGATAGGTACGTAGTCTTCTCACTACATTTCTAAGCTTAACTAGTGTTAAGATTTTGGTAAGGGTTTTGATAAAAACTTTGCTTCAACAACCCCCTTTTATATTGTGAACCATGTGCATTCTCATAATACAATCTGAGATGTTTACAACAATAAAAATAAATGTCTCCTCTCATCCTTTCATTATGCCATACCATATAATTACTTATGAGTTTTGATCCTTTCCCTTTTGTGACATGTTTGTCCTCACCTTTTTAGCTATACATGTTCTTGACCTTTTGCTCTTTCCATCAACCATTGGCACAAAATCTTATTAACCATCATGATTCCTTTTTCATCTCAATCCCCATTCATTTGTTACTATCCATTTGATTCTTGTCATAACATTTATTCAATGCCATCTAACGCTATCATGTGACCTTATGATTTATTCATAAATACAAACCCTTTTATACCGAGACATCCATAGATTATCATTGACATTTATTTCTTTTATTCTTTCTATAAGTATCAAAGACTTATTGTAGATACCTAAAATTGTCCTAGCCTACAGACTAGCATTTTAACACTAATATTTGTCTTTCCCTAATGATTAAATAATGCTCAATTATTTTGAATTACCATCTAAAATCATATTTCCATTATTAATTAAATGACTCTATGTTATTTATTTAATTCATTCTTTATTCTTCTTGATTAAATAAATAAATCTCATTTATTTAATTATATCTTTAATTCTTTATTCTACTTGATTAAATAAATAAATCCTATTTATTTGATTATATCTTAATTATTTATTCTTCTTGATTAAATAAATAAATCCTATTTATTTAATTATATTTTTAATTCTTTATTCTTCTTGACAAATTAAGTAATTGCTTTAATTATTTA
This sequence comes from Sequoiadendron giganteum, assembly GCA_007115665.2. Taxonomy (NCBI): domain Eukaryota; kingdom Viridiplantae; phylum Streptophyta; class Pinopsida; order Cupressales; family Cupressaceae; genus Sequoiadendron; species Sequoiadendron giganteum. The sequence goes on along the minus strand of CM021101.1, from coordinate 739,964,649 downwards.
GTTATCCCTCTTCTCTCATTATTATCAATTCAACATGAATAAATTATCTAATTCCCACTTGCACATTCCTCAAATAATTAATTAAATTATTATCCTCTCATAAAAATCTAAATTTATCTTCCAACTAACACTTTCTTTCACTTCACTTCTCATGCAACTAGTTAACTCACACTTAGTTGAGTTATCTTCCACACAATTAATTATTTAATTATGTCATTAACTTAACATATTCTTCTATTTTAATTAAATAGTTATCAATTAATTATTTAATTAAATATCAAACCCTCTTCTAATATTAAATAATTATCTTAATTTTTTTAATTAAATCACTTACCATCCATGAATTAAATAATTATTTTAATTATTTAATTATCCTAATTTCCCTCAAAATATCGTGACTTAACTTATCTCAAACATCATCCATTAATAAATAAACATTTTTATTTATTAATCAATCTTATTTTTGCATGTTCCTAGTTAATTAATTACTTTATTTTTTCATATAAAAAACATAATTATTTAATTATGTCACTAACTTAACGTATTCTTCTATTTTAATTAAATAGTTATCAATTAATTATTTAATTAAATATCAAACCCTCTTCTAGTATTAAATAATTATCTTAAATTTTTTAATTAAATCACTTACCATTATGCATGAATTAAATAATTATCTTTAATTATTTAATTATTTTAATTTTCCCCAAAATATCTTGACTTAACTTATCTAAACATCATACAGTAATAAATAAATATTTGCATTTATTAATCAATCATATCTTTGGAGTTCATCAATTAATTAATTTAATGTAAGGGAATATTATGGAATTGATTTATGCAATAAAACCCACAATACTAATAAATGTGATTGCAAACAAGTTAATAAATTCAAATAAAAGTTAATCAAAACAATAACATAGTTAAATCTAAAAACGAGAACAACATTACCATCCCATTTCAGAGTAACCTATGTTGTGTGATATGTGAGATTGCTTCAACACAAGAGCCTCCATGATAGTTGCAAAAGCTTGATATAAGGTGATGACCTAGATGCTATGATAAATTCTCAATTGCTTAAGAATCAAAAGAAGATGGCTTGGCTATGAAAAGAAGGATGAAGGGTTATTTTATAAATTTTAGGAAATTAGATCAACAATATGGATTAAGAGGTCCTAATTTGAGATCAAGGGCTGAAAATAAATGAGAGGGATTGATTGCCCATACTACAACTAGATGCAAGATTTTAGTTAACTAGTTGCATAAGATATTGATTGAAGTATTAAGTCAATTGATTGATAGAAGAGTGATCAATGAATATCAATTGAATGAAAGAGAATTGTTAGTTAATGCATGATATAATTAATTATTGGAGAAACGTGCAAGATAAAATTGAGATAGAAGATGAGTTTGCCTTTTACATGATAACATAATTAATTTAATTAATTAATTAATTGAGGAACATGCAAATATAAGATTGAGATAGAAAGTGAGTTTGTTTTTGCATGATAAGATAATTAATTGAGAAACATGCAAATATAAGATTGATCAATAAATAAAAATGTTTATTTATGTCATGCCTATAATTTTTCACTACAAAACCCAACATAATTATTTTTTTACATAAGTTTACTACCCCTTCAAGTAGTATCATTGGCCATAAGGTGTCACGTTGTCCCCCTTCTAGGTCGAGGGCTTATAGATTGTAGACTTTAATTTCTTACCAAATATTTGGTGAGATGGTAAATTTTATAATGTCACCACCAATGAAATTTTTGATTGTTCAATAACTTTAGCATTATTCTCAATCCTACTTTGATACTACATTACAAAACCAATATTACTATGCTCCATGGGGTTTCAGGGATGGGGAGTACCTGATACGGCGGGACGAGTTTTCGGTATGAGGATACTTTTGGGTCATTTTTTAGAGGACGACTGATAAAAAAAATAGGGAAATTTTTAAAAATATAGAGAAATTTCAAATGTTCATAGTATAATATTGATAAAGCATTCATTCTAGACATTGTATAAGCTTAATACATATCATTAGACTTGAATTGAGATTTCACATGAGAATTGACAAAAAAATTAACAAAAATTCAAATGTTTTTCATTATCAATGTGCATGCATATCATATAAAAGTCTGATGATTATAACCAAAATGCCCAAAGGCTCCAAGTCTCAACTATGAAATGACATGATAAACATAAAACTAAGAAAATATATCGCTGTCCAAGGTCCCTAATCAGCAGAAGGTAGGTCTAAATCAGCATTTCCCTCACCATCAGAGCTTGAGTCTAAGTCAGTGTCAACGTCCATGTCAATAGAAGGACCTACCTCAATCAATGGAACCCCAACCAATCCCTCATGTGCATCCTCCTCCTCAATCTGCATAGCATCTTCGGGATTAACATCCCAACGTAAGGTTGGAGTCTGACGATATTGAATAATCTGGCGATCCTATAGCCGCAAAGCACTATGTACTACCACCAACTTCTTTGATCGTCTAGAGGTAAGGCAATTCCTCTTGATCGATTGGATGAAGCTATATGTGGACCAATTCCTCTTTGCAGCAGAGGAATTGGCAACCTGTGAAAGAAGGCGAATGGCAAGTAATCTCAACTCAGGTGCATCCTTCCAATGCCACGTCCACCATCCAATAGGGTCGGTTTGAGCTAATGTATAAAACATAAATTAGGTTAAGTTTCTTTTTCTCGTTTTAGAGCATATATAAGACATAAATTAGGTTAAGTGGCATGGGGTGTCCCTTGTGGGCCAGCCCATGCCTTTTTTTTCATTTTAAAAAACTTTTTTTTTAATAAAAAATGTGTTTTTTTTGCTATTGGGTCGTAGGGTACTTCTAGCCGTACCCGATACGGACGAGGGATGACTAGGAAGTTTCGGGTACTTCGAGAAGTAACCTACATCCCCTGCCTTTTGCCAAAAGTCCCTTGGAAGTGTTGAGTACTTGGAGGGCAAAAAGGGGTGGCTAGGGGACGTTTCCAGGTTGTCCCCGCATCCCCATTTCATACCCGATACGGGAAACGACATAAAAACACAGAGGACGTGTCCCCGTGGAACACAACAATATTAGTCTTATTGTCAATGTACCAAATTTTCATTTACTTTACAAACATATTATATTTAATAAAAATAATAATAATCCTCATAAAAAATTATATATAACTAAATTAATATAATTAAATTAATCTTAAAATCATAACTTAAATTATCTTTAATAAATACCTTTTATAAGAAAATCATAAAGGTAATTAAATTAACCCTAAAGATAATTATTTAAAATCTTTATAAAAATATTTAAATTATCTTTAAATGAATATGAGTACTTAAGAAGAAGTACACGTATATAGATTAGACTCAATTAAAGTAATTTTTAAATCTAGAGCAAGTTTATATGGTGGCTTCCAAATAAATAGAATAAGGAACATGGCACGCAGCTGCAAGTGAATTTTTTTTATTCCAAGACATATAGCTTTTTAATAGCAGTCCTATGTTTGTTTAGAGATGGTGCATGCGAATTATTCCATCGATTTTTTTTCGCTTTTCTTTTTTAGTATCATGGCTTGGAAACTAAACCAACGCGAGCTTTTATCATTTTTCTTTAAGAACTCCACTACTACGGCCTTAAGCCAGAAGTTGATTGAGCCTATATACACTACTACTTTTTATTTCATTTTGCATTCATTTAGTAAACTGTAACTTGATTCTTTTATGTAAGATCATAGATATACGCACTACATGAGATCCACACTTTATTTTATTTTAGTCTTATTTAGTGATCTCAGGTCTCATAAATGTTCATTTAATTTTTCAGCTGGGAAAATTAAAATGATGGGATACGCATCTTCCTATGTCACTCTAAAGGAGGTTTGCAGTAAACTTGCTAGAATCCAGTGTTCCCTACAACCCTTTCAAGGATATCTTGTGTTGGTGTTGGGTGTAACATTATGCAGCTATGTTTGGTCGATTACAGATCCTGGGGCTTTACAAATGTCCATAGGTCAAGAAGGTTTTAAACAAGCCGAACCAAAAAAATCTATTTTACCTATGCTTTCTTCGTTGCAGACATCAATACTTTAATGAAAAGAATATTGGAATTATTTCAAACAACCAGGAGGAACTTTTATCACCATAACCAGTTTGTTTTACTCTTGATAAAAATCCTAAAGAATGGCAGTTCTAACTTTTATTGTGAACCAGAGATAAATTTAATTGCAGCATTGAAACAAAGTAACATAAATTAGCTTACACTCAGTTTTTTTTTTTCCATACCAAGGCAATAAACAAAATGTAAGTCATTAGAGATCCATTTATTTCAGGAGTAACTGTAAATCAAATTTATTTAAAATTGACCATTTTTGTAGTAGGTAACTACTTCTATAATATTACACCTAAGTGTATTTGAGGTTCACATATCTAGTCTCTTTTTTAACCTTTGAGGACAGTTTCCTGGAGGGTTTCACTTTCTCCTAAGGAGGCACAAGTTTCTTACTTACTTCTCATGATTCAATCGATACTCAAATATGAAGCAATTAACCAACATCTAGTCAAATAGACCTTTTTCCATTCTTCCATTTCACAACAGAATTCTTCTTAAACCATATTACAACCAATGTTCAAGGATACAAGGATAACACACAAATAAATGAGGCTTGCTCTCCACTATATCGTAATGGCATCATAGAGCCTCGTGGACTTTAGCCATACCTCCGAGCAAGAAATTTTATAACTCCAAGATGATGAATGGAGTCATCTCAAATTTACAAAGAAGGATAAAATACCATAACAACAAAATTACATGTTTATGGCCCTCCATTCACCATATTCAACAATGATTCATATAACATGCTCACATCCTACAACAATGAAACAAGGGAGCATGAAAGTAGAACTTATATGTTTTCTTTAGACAAGGGCTGAAACTCTTTATCCTTCTTTCCTCTCCAATCTAGCCATCTTGAGCACTATCTTCCCAAAGAGATGGTCTCCTCTTCATTTCTCATTATTTTTACCCTCTCCATTCAAGTTCCCCAAGAGGAGAAGTGGGTAACACCTCACTCCTTCCTCTACCAATATATAGGAGTTTCACAAATTACAACTCTTGGATGGGAAGGTGTGCAGTGTAACTCTCCCCATCAATGAAAGTTCTTTCCCCATTAATGAGAACATGCATTTGGACAACCACTCCATCTTTCCACCCTATCCTCCTCTCAAAATTCGTCACTCTCCATTATGAGAGTTTTCAGGGGTCAAATCATGTTGTAGGGGCACTATTGTATGCCCACTTGACCCCTACCATTATGGTATAGACCCTAGGGGGTTTATTTTTGCACCCTAACCCAAAAAATTGACCAACAACTCTCATTAAAAGTCCACTCAAGGTTTCATCCGAGTTTCAAACTTAGCTAGGGGTTTCCAAGACCTAATCCCCACTTACACCTCACATGAATCCCAACTAAATGACTTCACAACTTTAGTCCTCCAATACATTAATTCCACTTGTTTCTAGGCCCCGAAGGGGGTCCAATTTGTATCCTCATGAAGTAGTCTTTTGATTCGTTCTTGATGGTTCTCCCTTCTCATGCTAATATTGTTTCCTTCCTGCACATTACCAATGTGATCGTAAGTATCAATTATGTAACACATAAATCTATTAGTGGAACATTCTCAGCTTTAACTATATAATAATCCATTTAGAATCTCAATTTGCATTCCATGGTATATGAGTGCAATCCACCTTCATGTTAGTGACAATAGAAAAAAAATGATATGCAAGAATATTGCCAAGAGATCACCTTGTTTATTATCCACAATATACTTAATCATCAATTCAAGAAAAAAACGTAGAACAATTTATGGTTTTATTAAGTACATACAAGGTGAGGTCTTACAATTTATTAATGGATGATGTTTGAGATAAGTTAAGTCAAAATATTTTGAAGGAAATTAAGATAATTAAATAATTAAAGATAATTATTTAATTCATGCATGATGGTAAGTGATTTAATTAAATCATTTGAGATTTAAATATTTAATATTAGAAGAGGGTTTGATGTTTAATTAAATAATTAATTGATAACTATTTAATTAAACTAGAAGAATAAGTTGGGTGATCCCACAATAGTGGTTTACAATTTTTGACCAAACTGGACACTGAAATTATTATTTTTAACTAAATCTTCACATTGGGGCACCTATAGTGGTTAAACCATGAGGAATTTGAAAATGATACAAACTAGAGTCTCATCACATTTTGTTTATAGATTCTAAAAAAAAAAATTCAAAAATTTTGGAATCAGATTGCACTTCTTTTCAATCTCCCACGAAAATCGGTTTTTTTCAGAAAACAACATTTTTAAAAAGTGACGCTCACCGTATACAACATAACTTTTTTTGTATGGAGGATAAAATTCTCATTTTTTCGAATTTAGATTTGTAACTACGATATCTAGCACTTCCATTTGGTCTCATAGTTTTTTATTGAATATTTTATCCTTAATCAAGTTTCAAAGTCAAACCAATCGCAATTCAGACATAGGTGGACTGTATACAACATAACTTTTTTCGGTGTGTATCAAAATTCAATTTTATTTTTTTAATGGATCAAGGACATCAATACCCAGTACAAACATATTTTTAAAAAAATTTATTTTGATAATCTACTATTTTTCCACATGTGCAAAATAGAGAGCTTGATTTTCGGTGAAAAACCTATGTTTAATAAAACTAAAAAAACACATACATAATAAAACTAAAACATATTAAATTTTATTCGTTGGATAGCTCGTTTTGAAGACTACCATCATCCAGTTGGGTTTGTGAAGTCTCCTCCATTTTCATCCTCAACCCGAGCTTCGAAGGACAAAAATCTGCTAAAATTTGGTGGAAGAGGGGGAGAAGGGCAAAAAAGGGGGGTTCGAGCAAACCCCCCTTTGCTCGAAAGGGTGAAGGGGGGTTCGTTCGAAGGGGGGTTCACTCGAACCCCCATTTTCTTTGAATTTTCCATTCATTTCTATTGAGAAATGTGGCATTATAGGGTTCGAGCGAACCCACCATGCAAAAGGGGGTTCGCTCGAACTAGGGGTTCGACCGAACCCCTCTTTTGGGTTCGTGTGAACCCCCTAGTTCGAACAAACCCTTTAAAACATGAAATTTTGAATGTGTACGCATTTTTACAAATTTTCTTCCTCATGAAAATTGTACACCACTATTATGGGTTTACCCAATTAAGTTAGCGACATAATTAAATAATTATGGTTTTTGCATGATAAGATAATTATGTCGCTAACGTATCCTTCTATTTTAATTAAATAGTTATCAATTAATTATTTAATTAGCCGATATGCTATTTATTGTGTGCACAACCCATCAGAATTGTTTCACACCTAAGAAATTCTGCCGGAAAATTGAAAAAAATACAAAATCATATGGCTGTAAAATCACGATCTGACAATAAGATATGGGTGAAAATCATGGTTTCCTATCCTTATTTGCACCGACATTGTGTTGTTGCTTGCAAAATTCACAAAATCAGATGGTTGTAAAATCACAGTGATGGGGTGATCAAATATGGGTAAAAATTTTGTGTCTCAACTTTTGCGGACATCAACCTGTGTGAAAAGTTGCCTGCTGCCCAACAATAGGATATCACCTAATATTTCAAAGCTAAGCATCAACAGCATGAAAAGATTCTAGTTTGTGACTCAAAATCAAGCAAATTTTGTGGCTCTAGAGGTTTATGTGCTTGATGTGAGTTCTTTGAAGAAGAAAAAGAAAGGGCTAGAGACGGAGCTCGCAACCCTATGGAATCAATACTTTGATTGGGTTTATCAGCACAAGGAGCTCAGATTGTATGTCAATGTCTGTTGAATTGGATTTACTTTTGTTTACCATGAATAGATTGAAGAAACAACTAAAGGGAGATAGGTTTATGTTCGTCTTATTTTAAAAACATTCAATCGTGGTAGGGTTTCATAAATTTTTCCTGCAAACTCCACCCATTTTTTCTCATCAACATCGTTGACAACATGATACAATCTATGCAAAACCTTAAGGTAAATCATTTGCCGTATTTTCATGTACCTGTAAATGCTTATCTAATATGCTTGGAATCATTAAATATTTTTGCAATCATGATTTTCTATTTGATCCCATTAAGGTTACATGGGTAATCAAGATAATGTAGTTTAGGGTCGAAAGGTTGTAATTCATAGTAGAATTGGCTTTGTGTGCAGATAGGAATTCAAAGTTTTGCAATTCATAATGAAATTGTGTTTGCGGGTTTGATTTTCTCAACCATGATTTTCTTTTTCGAGGCTTGTTAGCTTATTGGTGCAATGTTGTAGTCTAGGGTTTAAGGACTATAATTCATCATATTTAAATTGGATTATAAGGCACCATGTTTACTAAAATTCCTCTTGTATTATTGAAGATTGCATATGTACTATTTTCCAAACTACATGTTTTATAGGCTTGGGCTTACACTTTATTTTCCATATAAATCTATTAGGATCAACAACTTCGACATGCCACAATCAGTTAGAAGCTATCCTTAATCCTTCAATTATTCCCAAGCAGGAGATCCTTACAAAAGAGGAACACTTTTGAAACCAATTCTTATTGAAACTGGTAGCTGCTACCAATTTCCAGAATCCATCACCAATTGTTTTGCACACTCTTAAATCTAGCTTTAGGAAACCCAACTCATTATCCTCAATTTTTTTCATATTTTGCTTTTGTTTCATTTATTTACCTAAATATTGTTTTTATTTTATGATCATTCATTCCATTATTTTATATCAGCTGAAAGAATGAGAGTATCAACACAAGAAAAATCGAAGGCAGAGGAAATTTTACAAATCAAGAGAGCAGAAAGTGAAGTTGAATCAAGGTATCTATCAGGACTTGGCATTGCTCGGCAAAGGCAAGTGATTGTGGATGGGTTAAGAGAGTTTGTACTTGCTTTCTCAGGGAATGTCTCTAGCACAAGTGCAAAGGATGTGATGGATATGGTGTTGGTGACACAGTATTTTGACACAATCAAAGAGATTGGAGCACATTTCAAGTCTTCATCAGTCTTCATAACCCATGGACCTAGTGCAGTTCATGATGTTGCTCAGTAGATCAAAGATTGACTACTTCATGGATCACATGCTCATGAGTAACTATCCTCTTCTCCTCTCAACAAAGCCAGCAACAACAATCAAGTTCGTGTACATGATAAGGATTTCAAAAACATAGTGCCAAGCTTTTCAATGTCAATATGCATTTTACTATGCCTTTTACTGTGTTTATTCTATGTAAATAAACATAAGCAAAAATAAGCATGTTTTATAGATTACATTAGTACTTCATCTTTAAAATTACACTGTTAAGTCATCTTGTATGATGAAATACTGATTCTATAAATTCAGTTTATTATTTGTGACTTTGCATCCATTGTTTTTGGATGCTACGAATGTTATGCTTATCTTGTGATATACTTGAAGAAAATAAATTAATTTGGTTTGTATTATCTGATGGTCACTGTTGATGATGGAGATTATAAAAATTGGGTTCCACCATCCTTCACTTGAAATTTTTATGTGTGATTCATTTTTATATTTTCATTGGATTGAATATATTCAATGATCTACCTACCATTTTCAAATGCTAGTGACTGTGTCACAGAATGAGAGAAGCCCCTCTTATCTCTTTTGATCTAATTTGGTAAAGAATCATTTCATTGCAAAGGCTGCAAAATTTAGACTTTATTTGAGTTGAAATATTCTGATATTCTTCTTTGGGTTCATCTATGATTCATTTTCAATAATCTCTCTCGGGTCCTTTTTTCTAGAAGGGCTTATATAATGGGGTAAGCACAATAGATAAGTTTTGTTTCTCTAGACAATTACTTTTCAGCCAACTCAGAAGATCTGTCAGCTCAAAAATTAAAGAGTTTAGCTTACAACTGATAACCAAAAGACTATTACACTAACTATAACCACTATCCACAAAAGCCTATATAGAATATGCAAAAAAATTGGGGACATAACAAAATCCTTTGGCATAAGCAAGATAATCTATAGACAAATATAAAGGATATGATTTGTATGAACAACTATTATCCATACGCAGGAGGCATGCAATCTGAAAGAATCTTAGTTGGGGTTATTTGGTCTCTTCTTTCACATTGTATAGACATATCTCTAAACCTTAATTTTTTCAATGTTATATTAATAGTTATTTTTCAGTTGCATTGCAATAAACAGGTTGATAACTTTAAGTTAAAAGAACAAAGTTTACTGGACTAACTGTAATTTGTATTTAGGCAATAAAATCTATTAGGGTAATAAAAACACAATTGAATTTCTTTGATTTCTCCATGAGGCTGATTATTTTTGTAGAATTGAGTTATTTCCATGTACTCCATGCTAAACGGAATTCTTTCGAGATCGGTATTCTTAAATGTCTTTAAGGCTTTGGAGTCATTCAGAAAGCCAGACATTGTAATAATGTAATGGTCACGTCCAACAATCTATATGCTCATATGTAACATTGTAAAACCAAACATAATGCTTGGGTCCAGTAAAAGCAATTCAAAATTTAACTTAACCCAAACACCATAACATATATACCTTAAAGGATATTTGAACTGACTATATATATATATTATCCTACCCTAATAACGTATGCAGATCAACTTTTGGGTCCATTGTAATATGTATACCTAAAAGGAGGCTTCCTTGTTGGCATCCTGCACTATATTTTGTGTGCCTGACTCTTTATTATGAACTTCATTAATCTTCTTCAGAGTGGCAAGACTAGAATTTTATACTGCCATTCTTAAACAATGCACCTGATGGATGCTTTGCACAAATAGGTAGAAGTTTGGGGATGTTGTCTTTGTTTGGGTCTTTAGATAAGATGAAATATTGAGTTGACTATTGAAGTATTAAATATAGAGTACACAATAAGAAAATTTTATAGAAGGAAGAACATATTTTATAAGAATAAGATAGTGAGGATAATGATGAGGTAAGCATTGATAGGTTCAATGCCATTATTTCCAAAACTATGATTGCACTAGAAAGGGTTGTATGCTATTTTGTGAAATGAATTTAATTAGTCTTGTATTCGTATTCAACAAAGCTTCAGGTTTTGAGTTTGAAGGATTCACATTTCTGATTTATCTGATGGCTTTTTGTACACTACAGAAACATAGGCAATTAGCACTGAATTTTGCACCATATTTTTGTGTATTTTGAGAGCATTACTTGAACAATTTGGTTGGCACTCAAACCGGCGCAAACAGGCATGGTCAGTCCGGCACAGAATTTTGCACCCGATTGAGCGTTGGATTAAACGTCGTATTTAGCGCCAGAGAATCGTAGTGCCTAATATAGCATCGGGAAGTAACGTTGGCAATTGTGTCGAAATGGGCACCTAATTTGGCTTCCGGTTTGGCTTCCATGTCTACTCCCATTTTTTCTTCTAGTTTTGCTTCCAATTTGACTTCCAGTTTTGCTTCCAGGTTTGCTTCCAATTTTGCTTCCAAGTTTGCTTCCAGTTTTGCTTCCAGGTTTGCTTCCAATTTTACTTCCAAGTTTGCTTCCAGTTTTGCTTCCAGTTTTGCTTTCGGTTTTGCTTCCAGTTTTGCTTTTGGTTTTACTTCCAGTTTTTCTTCTGGTTTTGCTTCTAAGTTTGCTTTCGATTTTGCTTCCAGTTTTGCTTTCGGTTTTGCTTCTAGGTTTGCTTCTGGTTTTGCTCCCAAGTTTGATTTTAGTTTTACTTTCAGTTTTTCTTTCGATTTTTCTTTTGATTTTGCTTCTGATTTTTCTTCCGATTTTGCTTTCGATTTTGCTTCTAGTTTTGCTTCCAAGTTTTTTTCCAAGTTTGCTTCCAAGATTGCTTTCGGTTTGCTTCTAGTTTGGCTTCCATTATTGCTTCCTTTTTTGCTTCTAAAAATGCTTCTTATTTTTCTTCTAGGTTTGCTTCCAAGATTGCTTCTAGTTTGGCTTCCATTGTTGCTTCCTTTTTTTCTTCTAAAAATGCTTCTTGTTTTGCTTCCATTTATTAATTTAATATGTTTTATTTCAATTTAATTAGTTAAATATATCATGCCTCTTAAATAACTCATATGATCTTATAGAGTAAGTAATTTAATTATTTAATGCATATGATTAAATAACAATATAATTATTGTAACATGATCATCATCTATAATTAGAACAAGTGAGTCAAATATTTATAATTTAATTGAATTTGACAACATCCATCCTAAGCAGTAAATTAAAATCATCATACTTAATAAATATCCATCCAAAAATCATCGACCACTTTTAATATATATAAATTGACAAGTCAATATTGATAAGATCATCATCATATATAACTAAAACAAGTGAAATTCAAATATGTCAGTACATCAAAAACATGTCAAAATGATACATGTCCAACAGTCGACATAAGTGAAAATGATACATGTACAAATGATATAAATAAAATTCATAAATTATGTAACTCAAATTGATACAATTCAAGATGATACATGTCCAAATGATACCGTGAAAATAATACATGTCAATATGATACAACTCAACAATATAGTACTGTAGGCCGTGAAAATGATACATATGATAGTAACCATGAAAAGAGTCATCATAATGATATATCAGCAATGATCCATGATGTAGTCTATATGATCATGAATGTCACTAGTTACTATCACCAACTGTCTCATCATCATCATCACCATTTTGATCATCATCATCCTCTGCCATGTGATTTGTACCGACAAAACCAATATTTTGTGGATCTATATCATGTTGAGGATCATCTTGATCTTCTGGAAGACCCGTGTTCTGCAAAAAAAAATATTATAAATGAAAAGATATTATTTATTTCATGCAATAATTTATTTTTCTGTTATATATCTAATATTACAACATATGAGACGAAACCATAATCATATTAGATTGTATCAAAGTGCACAAACCATAATAAAATTTCAAAAAAGTTACAGCTAATACTAGTGAGTTAGGAGACACTTCAGCTTTTACAAACAAAGCCAATTAGGCTAGCAGACTTGTGCATCAGGCCAGCATTTGGTGGAAGAGGAAGAAAGGTGACTGGAACTCAGGAGGCCCACCATAATGGATTTCAGTATTCAACCATGAGAGCAGAAGAGAGAGCTGATATCATGTATCAAAACATTAAGCATGCATTCTTCCAGCCAGTGGAGAAGGAGATGATTACTTTACTTCATTTTTATTTGCATAACCATATCACGACATGGGAACCAAGAAGACCAAGGATGTCCAATTTTATGTGGAGGTAATGGATGTGGTCCAAACTTTAGGAGGGGCAAGAAGGTCAATGTATGATCCTGATGAAATTGAGGAAGAACAACAAGAGAGGGACATAAAAAATAAAATCAATACATAGTTTCAAGGATTTGTCAAGCGAGTAAGAGAGCTATGGGAGCAGCCTCATCTAAAAAATTTTGAACTAGAGTTTGATATACCATTATAGAGCTTGGTTTTCATGGAGTTCCTTTCAAAGCCTTTGCTTTTAATGTTCCTACGGTAAACTATTTGGTAGATTTGGTGGAATTACCTTTCTTAGTAATCACTATTAGTGAGATTGAGATTATTAACCTTGAGAGAGTAGGACTGGGGTAAAATGAATTTGATATAATGGCTATTGTTTTCAAAGACTTCAAGTGGGATGTACTCCACATTGACGTCATTCCTCAATCTTCACTTGATGGCGTCAAGGAATGGCTGAACTCCATGGATATAAAGTATTATGAAAGCAGAATGAACTTGAACTGGCGGCCAATTTTGAAGAGTATTACTGATGATCCAGATAAATTTATTGAAGATGGTGGTTGGGAATTTTTGAATATGGAAGCTACTGATTTTGATTTTGATAATTCAGAAGATTTAGATCAAGGATATGAACCCTCTGATGTAGAAGAGGAATCAAAATCAGATTTCATGTAGCCACCATGAAGAGTGTTACAAGCCAACAAGATGGAGGGAATTCTTATATAAGGATAATTTTCAATGTTTTAAGTATCGGATTTAATGCCAACTACAATGGCAACATTGAAATTCCCTAGCAGTATTTATGATAAGGAAATTTCATTTAGATGCAAGGATTCAAAGCACATCAACCATGTGGTACAAATGATTAAATCCTAGAGACAATCTGTAGCAATGAAAGAGTCTAAAAAGGCAGAGAGAGCTACACTGGTGACTCAGGAGAAACTTTAGCTTTCAAAAACAAAGACAATTAGGCTGGCAGACGTGTGGATTAGGCCAGCATTTGGTGCAAGAGGACAAAAGATGACTGGAACTTTGGAGGCCCATCATAATGGATTTCGGTATTCAACCATGAGAGCAGAAGAGAGAGTTGATATCATGTATCAAAACATTAAGCATGAATTCTTCCAACCAGCGGAGAAGGAGATGATTACTTTGCTTCATTTTCATTTGCATAACCATATCATGGCATGGGAACCAAGAAGACCAAGGATGTCCAATTTTTTGTGGAGGTAATGGATGTGGTCCAAAATTTAGGAGGGGAGATCCTGATGTCTTCCAAGAGGCATAAAGTCAGATGAATTAAGTTCACCTACATGTCTTCCAAAGTTTACTTCCAATTTTTATGGCTATTTTTCTTGACTGTCAGAGTTTACTTACAAATTTGAAATTTCTTTCTGGTCATTTTGATGAGGATATATTCAGCCAATGTGTAAGAACCTTTTGTTTGTATCACAAGCATATGTGCATTGCAAGAATTCTGATTATCTATGGTCTACAACTATGTCATCTCACTTATTGGATCTTCTATTTTATATTTTTTATGGCCTTCTCTATTTGAGGTAGCACCTGACAATCCTACCTCCTTTCCTTAGCTGAGAAGTGGATTTGAATTTGGAAATAGTGCACTTTAAAACTAGAAATGGTTTAAGGAGAGCTATTCTATCTTTGTTGTTGACACCCTCAATCTTCAATAAGGACTTAGATGCATGGACTAAAATGCAAGCTTTCAAACTTAGATTTGAATGTGCATAATTTGATTCATTATGGTTTTCACAGGCAGTTGTCTTTACATGACTATTCTGGATTGTCAATACATGTAATAGTGACTGCATCCTTATCAAGTTTGGCTACCCTTATTTAGAATGCCTTGGTCTTTGGACTCAATACAAAGTTGTGCATTGTTATTCCATATTTGTAACATGTAGGAAATTTAAGTGGTACAACATATAGAAATTCAATACTGTCATCCAAGGAAAACTTACAGATGGTGTATCAAGAACAACAAAAAATGCTTTTATTAGGGTTAATGCTTTCTTCCCCCACGCTATTGATATTTTCCCCAAAACATGTTTTTTTTAATTATTTCAACGCATCTCAAAATTCAATGTATTGATTAACATTTGCTACGCATTTCAGTTGTTTATGCAAATGATGCATATATTTTAACTCGATCAGTGTTGTTACTTTGGTAGTTTGACTTCTATGACAACCAGCCATTAGGCCATTGTGTGCGGGAGCACGTTTTTATTTTTAGTTATCTTTTTTGGATAGCTCTACTGAGTGTTGAGGACATTCCATTTATCTTTTGAATGTTAAGAAGTCAGAGTTTCAAGGATTTTTCAAGTGAGTAAGAGAGCCATGGGAGAAGCCTCATCTAAAGTATTTTGAACTAGAGTTTGATATACCATTTAGAGAGCTTGGTTTTCATGGAGTTCCTTTCAAAGCCTCTGCTTTTATTGTTCCTACGGTAGACTATTTGGTGGAGTTGGTGGAATTACCCTTCTTAGTAATCTCTATTAGTGAGATTGAGAATTGTTAACCTTGAGAGAGTAGGACTTGGGAAAAAGTAATTTGATATGGCTATTGTTTTCAAAGACTTCAAGTGGGATGTACTCTGCATGTATGCCATTCCTCAATCTTCACTTGATGGCATCAAGGAATGGCTGAACTCCATGGATATAAAGTAGAATGAAAGTAGAATGAACTTGAACTGGTGGCCAATTTTGAAGACTATTACTGATGATCCAAATAAATTTATTGAAGATGGTGGTTGGGAATTTTTGAATATGGAAGCTAGTGATTCTGATTCTAATAATTTAGAAGAGTCAGATCAAGGATATGAACCCTCTGATGTAGAAGGGGAATCAGAATCAAATGAGGAAGGTTCGGAAGATGAATCTATTGTGGAGTCAGAGGAGGATGATGAAGAAGAAGAAGATTTTGAAGAGGAGGAAGGTAAAACATGGGATGAATTAGAAGCCCAAGCCAGAAACCTAGATAAGGAAAAAGGAGACGAGTCTAACAGTGAAGATCAGGAAAGGCAGCAATGAAAGGTAAAAGGTACAAGGAAGTCTCAGGCACCTGATATTAGAGATTCAAGATGAATTCCTACCAAGAGGCATAAATTCAGATGAATTGAGTTCATCTACATCCTTCTACTATTTATTCATGCACATAAACGATCATCTTGTAATCATAAGATTTGAGCTCTATTTACTCATCCTACGCATCAATAAACAACTCAACACAAGAGATGAAAATTGACATATTAACACAACAATATCCAACTAAGTTATTGAAACTCAACTATTGATACCTCATTCTCCATCCAGATTACAAAATCGTTCCACTTTTTGTTTTGTAACATTATTTTCAAATTTCTTTGGATGGCGGCCATATTTCTCCTCCTGTCAAAACATGGCACATGGACTAGTTAAACTAATTAAAATGCAATCATTTACTTTTTCCAAGGAAATAAAAAAAATATATCATTTAACATATTAAATATACTTACAAATGTACAGATCAAGGCTTGTAAACCTTTCTAGCCACTGTGATGTGTGGCACGAAGTTTCTCAAGCCTAGCCTTGCAGGCCTTGTCTTGAAACATATACTAATTCAATTTAACTATGCACAAATAAAATTTAAATATCGTTTAATAAATTTGATATAATCTTATGAGAAAATTCAAATACCTGTGTACTCTCCTCACTGGACTTCCTCTGTGCATCCGACTTCTCATATGCTTTTACAAGCTCTTTCCATACTTTCACACTTACATTGATTGGCCTTCTTTTTTGCCTTAGCTCAAGAGGGATATTTTTTATCTTCTTTTTTTGGTTGCACTAAAATCTCTTGCAGTTTTGAGACATTTGTAGGTTTATCTTCTTTATAGACCAACCTGTGCCAAATTTAGTCTCCATGTCATGGATAACTACTTTTTTTAGTTGCATAGGTATCTATGAGAATGGAAAATGTAGATGGTCTTTGAACCGTTGAAGGCATGATTCCTTCAACCTATTCACAAACATTTTCCCAACATCCGTCATTCGGACTTCCCTGAAACCACCTCGTATTCTATCTTCGTATTGTAGCTACCAATGCAAGATTGATAACATGGCATGGTGGAAGAAGTATGTGTCCTAGGAGTTGTTGGGACATTGGAAGTCTCTCTTCCCTATTCCACATTCTTAGAGTTTACTCTCACTAATTTTGTCCTAGATCTTTTGCTTGATCTAGGACTAGTTGGGGAATCAATTGATTCCCTTTCACACAATTGATTTGTTTGCAATGTTTGAGGGTTGTTACCAGATTGTTTTTCTATGTATCTAGAAAGCATTGTCTAGTCCACATTAACCAATTTGTTCACTTCCTCTACCCCCAATATGGAAGCCAATTCCTCTTTATCTTTGTCAATCTCATGTCCTTATATATATATATTTAAATTATATTTCTTCTTTTAAATTTAGAAATAAAAAACTAAAAACTACAATTCCTCTTTTTCTTTGTCAGTCTCGTGTCCCTATATATATATATTTAAATTATATTTCTTCTTTTAAATTTAGAAATAAAAAAGTAAAAAGTAAAATTCAAAGAAACAATGGAAACATTTACAAATCTATAAAGGGACAATGAATTACCTCATTGTGGCCAAAGTATGCTGACAATGCTCGCTTCCTTCTATTTCTTGACATTTTGAGGTGACCTAGGGCAAATTATTTTCGTCCAGTCTATGGAGGCAAACGAAGTACACACTGTCAGGTATGAAATTGTTCATCCAGTTTGTGGTATGAAAGTTTTTTTTTGTGGGAAAATATGTTCATTGGGTTTGCTTAGTGTTGATAACCTAGGGAAAATATGTTTGTTGGGTTTTCTTAGTGTTGATAACCTTATCATGAAAACTCTTTCATAATGCAATCTTGCACAAATTTTTCATGGCATCAGTGACTATGGCACGACTGGGAAAAACCAAGTGGTTTTTGCATTTATTTTCATCAGTTGCTCAGCAATGACTGACCCAATTCCCAGATTTGTCAAGTAGTTCACTATTTCCTTGATACCCAAATTAGGGAAAGAATACAAAGGCATCCTGGCTTCGTGCTATAATATTTTGAGCCAAAGCTCAAACGGGTAGGGTAAATTTTTTTGTTGGTTTCTCAAAGGTTTTACAATTTATAATGATGGGACAATTTAGAGGTTGCATGGATAGGTTAGGCCACGAACCAGTAAACAAGCACAACGAATTCAAATGCAATACAAAGAGTAGTAAACAATCACGAATTCAACCAAGAAAAAAAAATGGTAACCTTACCTATGGTGTCGCAAACTAAATCAAATTTCTCATCAGTTGCTGGTAGTGCCCTGCTCTCTTCCTTCGCACAACATTTTTCCCTTTTTTGTCGTCTGATTTCTTCCTTCTAGCAACCGATGAAGAGAGCAGGGCACGGTGTTTTTCCCCTTTTTGTCGTCTGATTTCTTCTTTTGAATTTAGAGGTTGCCTGGACAGGTTAGGCCATGAACCAGTAAACAATCACGAATTCAAATGCAATACAGAGAGCATTAAACAATCATGAATTCAACCAAGAAAAAA
Source organism: Sequoiadendron giganteum (assembly GCA_007115665.2). NCBI lineage: Eukaryota > Viridiplantae > Streptophyta > Pinopsida > Cupressales > Cupressaceae > Sequoiadendron > Sequoiadendron giganteum. The sequence goes on along the minus strand of CM021101.1, from coordinate 739,945,727 downwards.
TAAATTGTAGCCTTACCTATGGGTAAGTGCACCAATCTGTGACACAATTTTGGCTCTTATAGATGCCACTTTTTTTTCTGAAATCAGCAAAATCTGATTTCCATGAGAAAATGAAGATAGTTACGCTCAAAATTTCAAAATGTGGAAAGAACAAAAGTTGAAGTGCTCTGAGTCTAGTTTCTAAACTACTATTTTTTTTTAAATTAATGAAGATTAAGGGTCTCAAAAAGGGGGGGGGCAAACAGGTCCCATTTTAATAAAAAAAATAGCATAGAACTTGAGGGCTCCCCCCTTTTTGATTAACTTTTTTTTAGAATTTCAAAAATCCAAATGGTGAGAAATTAACTAACACAATGTAGTTTATCCTCCTTCTTTAGGATAATTTTTTTAATGAATATATAATATTTTATTAATTTTCAAAGTGGACACATCCTGAAAAACTGAAATTTGAGCGTGCTCCCCCCCAAATTTTTTGCAAACTAATCGAAAATTGATTTTATTTTTTTTCATCATGTGTAGAATGGAGTCTAGTTTCAAAAAATGTAATTTATTTCACATTCTGATGAACATGTAAAAATCTATCCTAAACCTAGCACATGTTGGTTTTTGACCAAAAATGAAGGCATTTACAATAGAAGCCATTAATTAACACTTCCAAAGCAGGCCATTTGGTGAGCGCCAAATGGCCTACTTTGCATAGAACTAGAATTTCCCCTCTTTGGTGAACAACTTTGATAATGCTTAGAGTGCACAGTTTATGATCGTAGATGGATAGTCGAGGTTTTACCTTTCATACCTTCTCTAACTCGTTACCATTACTGGATAACTCTTTATCCCTCTGAAGTCTCTATCTTTCAAGTCTCACTCCAACACCCTTTCTCACTCTCCCTCTTTGGTCTTTTTTATCTCTCTCACTCCATCTCCCTCTCTTAGGTTGTTATCTTTCTCTCTTTGTCTCTCTCTCAAGTCTCTCCCTCCTACCCCCTCTCCCTCTCTTAGGTTTTTCACTCACTCACTCCCTCTATCTCTCTCCCATTCCCTATCTCTCACTCACTCTATCTCTCTCCCTCTCTCTCTCACTCTCTCTCAGGTATCTCCATCCCCCCTCTCTCTCACACACATACACACTCCCTCTCTCTCTCCCACTCCCTCTCTCTCACTCTCTCCCACTTTGTCTCTCTCCCTCTCTCTCAGGTCTCTCCTTCCCACCCCCTCTCCCTCTCTCTCTCAAGTATCTCCATCCTACCCCCTCTCCCTCTCTCTTTTTCAAGTCTCCCCATCCTACCCCCTCTCCCTCTCACAGTAACTCCCTCTATCTCTC
>CM021101.1:739917062-739944306 GCA_007115665.2 Sequoiadendron giganteum | reverse complement strand
AGGGTTGAGGGTTGAGGGATTAAGAGGGTATGGGGGTTGTGGGATTAGGGTTTAAGGGTTAAGGGTTGAGGGTTGAGGGATTAAGAGGGTATAGGGGTTGAGGGATTAGGGTTTAAGGGTTGAGGGATTAAGAGGGTATAGGGGTTGAGGGATTAGGGTTTAAGGGTTGAAGGTTGAGGGATTAAGAGGGTTGAGGGATTGAGGGATTAGGGTTTAAGGGTTGAGAATTGAGGGTTGAGGGTTGAGGGTTGAGGGATGAAAGAGGTATGGGGAATTGATGGATTAAGAGGGTATAGAGGTTGAGGATTATGGTTTAAGGGTTAGGGATGAGGATTGTGAGGGTATAGGGGTTGAGGGATTAGGGTTTAAGGGTTAGGGATTAGGGTTTAAGGGTTGAGGGATTAAGAGGGTATAGGGGTTGAGGGATTAGGGTTTAAGGGTTGAGGGTTGAGGAATTAAGAGGGTATAGGGGTTGAGGGATTAGGGTTTAAGGGTTGAGGGTTGAGGGTTGAGGGATTAAGAGGGTATAGGGATTGAGGGATTAGGGTGTAAGGGTTGAGGATTGAGGGTTGAGGGATTAAGAGGGTATAGGGGTTGAGGATTAAGAGGTATAGAAGGTTGAGGATTAGGTTTTAAGGGTTGAGGGTTGAGGGATTAAGAGGTATGGGGTTGAGGATTGGGGATTTAAGGGTTGGGATTGAGGTTGATGGATTAAGAGGTATAGTGGTTGAGGACTAGGGTTCACCCAGGGTTGAGGGCGAGGTTAAGGAGTTAGGGTGAGGATTAATATTAATAAGTTGAGGATTGAGTTTAAGGGTTAGGGTTGAGGTTGAGGATTAAGAGAATATATAGTGGGTGAGGACTAGAGTTTAAGGGTTAAAGGGTTAGGGTTGAGGGTTTAATAATGTAGAGGGTTGAGGGATTAAGAAGAGTATCTTAGGGTTGAGGATTAGGTTTAAGGAGTTAAGGGTTGAGGGTTGAGAGTTAAGGGAGTATAGGGATTGAGGATTAGGGTTGAGGGTTGAGGGTTGAGGTATTAAGAGGGTATAGGGGTTGAGGGATTAGGGTTTAAGGGTTCAGGGTTAAGGGTTCAGGCATTAAGATTGTAGAGCGATTGAGGGATTAGGGTTTAAGGGTTGAGGGATTAAGAGGGTATGGGGGTTGATGGATTAGGGTTTAAGGGTTAATGGTATAGGGTTCACAGTTTAAGGGTCCCACACCCTCTCTCTCTCCCACTCCCTCTCTTAGGTCTTCCCCCCCACCATATAACTGAATAAATTCTTTCCCTCTCAAGTCTGTCTCTCTTGGGTCTCACTCCCTCCCAAGCTACCTACACTAACCAGTGTCACTCCAATGCCCTCTCTCACAATCCCTCTTTGTCAGGCCTCACTTACCTCCCACCCTAATTTCTTAGGTCTCTCCTTCCCATCCCCTCTCTCCTACTTTGACTCCCTCTTTGTCAGGCCTCACTTACCTCCCACCCTAATTTCTTAGGTCTCTCCTTCCCACCTCCTCTCTCCCACTTTGAATCCCTCTCCTTCTCTCAGGTGTCTCCCTCCCACTCTCTCTCCCTCTCTCTTAGGTTTCTCCCTCCCATGCCTCTGCCTCTCCTCTCTCTCTCTCGTCTCTCCTCCTACCCCCTCTCTCTCTCTCTCTCTCTCTCTCTCTCTCTCTCTCTCTCTCTCTCTCTCTTTCTATCTCTCTCCCACTCCCTCTCTAAGGTCTTCCCCCCCCCACCATATAATTGAATAAATTCTTTCCCTCTCAAGTCTGTCTCTCTTAGGTCTCACTCCCTCCCATGCTACCTACACTAATCAGTGTCATTCCAATTCCCTCTCTCACAATCCCTCTCTGTCAGGCCTCACTTACCTCCCACCCTACTTTCTTAGGTATCTCCTTCCCACCCCTCTCTCCCACTTTGACTCCCTCTCCTTCTCTCAGGTGTCTCCCTCCCACCTTCTCTCCCTCTCTCTCTCTCTCTTAGGTTTCTCCCTCCCACATCCTATCCCTCCCCCTCTCTCTCTCTCAAGTCTCTCCCTCCTACCCCCTCTCTCTCTCTCCCAATCCCTCCCTCTCTCTCACTCCCTCTATCTCTCTCCCACTTTGTCTCTCTCCCTCTCTCTCAGGTCTCTCCTTTTCAAAACAACACATTTGGTGCTCTCCAAATTTGGCGAGCACCAAATGTGTTTTACCTTGAAATGGTAAAATAAGGCTTGACCCCGTGATTCAGGCCCACATTCTTGTGAAGTTGTCTGGTTCAGCGCTTTATCCGAGTCAAAAACACCTTTTTTTTATGCAGTTGACTTCATATTGTACCAATATATGCTTGATCCATCACCTTTTTACCACCAATCTGCATGGTAGACAATGTAGAAGAAGACATTTTGAAGTTTCTACATCATTTTACATTATTTGAGGTAATATATTCATTTTGGTAAATTGAAATGTTTATATTTAGTATATTTGTTTGTTTTTGACAATATAAACTAAATTTCCTTAATGATTTTATTAATCATAACAATTGGACATAGAATTCAACATTGAATTAGATGGGATTTGCATAAAAAAGTTCAATTTTTGTGTTTGAAGAATAAAAAAATTAAAAACATGGCATTTACTTAACATAAATTTACTTATGAATTCTATTTGCATTGCTTATAGTAGTCCATTTCCAGCATGGCTAGTGGAATTCACTGTATTTCATTATTTTTTAATTAATTTGGAAAACTTTTATTTTCATCTAATTTGGAAAACCTAATAGCTTTCATCAATGTTCATGCAAGTGTCCATTAATTTTTTTTTTCCATAAAAAATTCACCTTCATTGAACATGTGCTTAGATAAATTCAAGTGAGTTGACATAGTTGTTAATGCAAGTTTCCATTCATTCATACCATTTACCTTTCTAATAAATAAAAAATGGGATATTTTATGCAATTGAGAATGCTTATTGTCTTTCTAAGTTACCTCATTGCCAAATAAATAGTGAATAATTATAAGATATAGCATCACAAACCCTTCTTTGAATTCACATTCTTCATGACTTTGTTGACAATCAAAAATTTGGTTTTGAGAAAAATAAACACAAGAGTCTCTAGTTTTCATTTAGGTGGCAACAACTTATACCCTAGGTCAGTGATGTAGAGCAGGGAGACAAAACCTTCAACAATCATTTAATTAGATCAGTTTCAAACAATCTTCAACATCAAAAACCTCAATTCAATGTTGAACTGACCAATTCACATCTAAAACAAAACAAAGATCATCCACAAATAACAAGCTATGCTTTTCAAGATGACTACCATTCTAAACCTTTGGAAGATTTTAACAAAACCTACCATATGTAAGTCTATTGCTCGAAATATTGTATTCATACAACAGTCACTCCTAACAGAATGAAATAAACTCAATATTACTAGAAACTCTAATCTGTGAATTGTTCATCATAACCTTTATAAAGTTCAAGTTCAATAATGCTAGTCAAAAGGTCCACAACTTCAAAATCAACATTGCAGGCCTCTGGTGCAGGAGCACCTTGTAAGCTCAATTTTGTCAAAAATGTCATCTTTTAGTGAGCATGGTCAAATGCTAGGATTTTATTTAATGTTGAGTATATTGTGTTCAGTAAGGTCAATTAGACCATTTTATAATGTATTTGGAGCTAAGGGAGTTTAGTTGTGTCATAGCTTGCAATTTGGCTAAATGTGGTCAGAAAAGTTGCTAAAAGATGCAAAAGTTGCAAAGTTCGAGGGAGTTGGAATGAAATCAAAATATGTTTAATAACCTTCAATTCCTGGAAGGAGAGGTTGTTGGTTGATTTGTACCCCATTTTTTTTCAAGAAGAATGTTATTTTCTAGAAATTTACTGGTTTCTCTCACTTTTCTTGTTGTTGTATGGTCTCTACGGACTCTAAGATGATAGTAAATTGGTTGGATGTTGTAGATTAATGAATTAACTTTTATTTTCATCTATTTAGAGGTTCTAACTCTCTGTATAGTGAAATTTATATTGTTTTTACTGTTGCAACCTACTTTCACAGTGTTCTTGGATTGAGTGGTTTCATTATGTAATTCAACCCATTACACTTTTTCTGCCTACTGTAACTTGTGGAATGGGTCCTCTAACTTTTAAAATACATGGCTAACCTATTTAGAATGTTGTGGGGTCAAGGTTGGGTGTTTGGGATGATGTTCTAGGACTGTAGCAAGGTCTTTTCATGGTGAAAATTAGGGCTTCAAGTGGTGTTTTGAAAAAATGTGGGAAGTACCATCCATGTAATGTATTATTCACCATTTGTAGGGTCTGGTAAGTTTGTTTGGTGCTTTGTATGGGTCCGGCAGGTCCGGGAGATAGGAGTTTCATTAAAACCCCAAGTATTTTGCTTGAAATTGAGGGTTTGGTGTATTAGTGGTCTAGAGGTCTTGGACCTAGAAACAAATCAGGAAATTGGAGGTTTTGACACATAAAATACTTCTGTTTGAGGATTTTGAGTAAAGATGTAGTGTTTAAAAGGTACTCTATTTGTAAATTAGGCCAATTGAATAGCCTTTTCCAAGGTGGGTCTATTGGAAGTCAATGTTGGTCCAAAGGAGTTGATGTTGGGGTTTACCTATATTTTATAACATTCAAATGGGTATCTTAATCATCCCTGAGTTTTTCAAGTGTTTTGGAAAATCTTGGTGAAAAGACCCTTGAACCAGGTTACCTATGCTACAAGGGAAATCTTGGTAGAAGTTGGGATTTTCAGTTGAACATCTGGTTTTGCTTTGGAATCTGATTGATTCTCATTGATTTTTTGTATTGAGTGGTTTCCACCCCTCTCTACATCAAAAATGGTGTTTCTTCGTAAGTTAAGTGATCAAGTTGTGTGTAAGTCTGTTAAGAGCCTTCCTCTAAATCTTTGAACAAGTTCATTGTGGATCCCTACATGTACTACATCAGCCTCTAAGTACTTTGCCAACTCTTCAAATACACTCAAAATCCCTACTCTAATATCTAACCCTACAGACATCTAACTCCATCATGTATGAAAAATATTGTGTAGCATAGACATGTTTGAAAATTCCAAACAGCTCGTTGCCTTCTTTCATAAAATGCTTTGGTGTGTTTCATATTTAATGCAATGTAATCAGTGATATCAATATTTTTGTAAAATGCATTACTTTTGTTCTATGTGTGTTTGTGAACATGTAGCATTGAAGGTCATGCTGAGGAAACGACCGAAGCCTCTAACACCAAAAGAACGTGCAGCTAAAAATGTAAGGAGAAGAGAATCAAAAAATTTAGCTCGTGAAGCAAAGGAATTGCAGCCCATACAACCACAAATTCCCATGCAATCTGAGAGAGATGTCAAACTGGAAAAACAAAGGGCACGAATGAGGAAAGTTCGTGGAAGGACAAGAATGGATACATAAGTTGGGAGCACATCATCAACCATAAGTGAAGCTCAATGCACATCTCCAATAACATGTGGTTTTCCAAGTACATCAGAAATTACATCTCCAATTGAAGACACACCATCAAAAACATTGTGTTTTGAAAGTACATCAGCAAACACATCTCTATTGAAGGCACTCCACAAACGATATCTCAAGTTGGAGGTACAACATCGTTTACATGTCAATCTCAAGGTATGTCATCAATTGCACCTCCAATTGAAGGTACACGATCTATCCCCGATGTTGTTGACCTTCCCAATATTGACACAAATTTACATTTGAGAACTCCTCCTAGAGTTTTGCATAGAAAACCTACATTTTTTATTGATATTGATTCCAATGTTTTGAAATGGATACCTAATAAGATTCCAAATCATACATGTCAAAGATATGCACAAAGGATATGGAGTTTGTTTTTTGCGAAGCTAAGTGAGGGTGGAAGATGCCAACTATTTGTTGAAATGATGAGGCAACTCAAATTTACGCCCGCCATGAAGGCTCTTGGGCTAAGAGTTTTGAATGACTCAAGTGAAAATTCCATTGTAAAGAACTTGATGAGTGCATACGAGAGCATGGGTTCCACCTCACGCACGAAGGATAGTTGTGCCACACGACGTGTGATGACAACAACACTGTTAAGCAGTCAAAAAAGGAACAAGGTGAACCTTACAAAGGAAATTAAGTCTTTGAAAATAAGTAGATCATCTCTAATGAGAGCCAAAGGAAGGCGTGAAAGAGTGGAGGATCCAAATAGAAATGAGTTATGGGCATTTTCGGGTAGAGTGCCACGGAAAGACACAAGAATTGCTCAAGGCTTGAGATATTTAATTTTGAATTATTGGAAGGATAACGCAAGGACCTCTCCTAATCAAAGAGACGTTGTAAGAAGGAGAATTGGTAGTAAAAACCGTGAGCCACATCCAATGCATTATTTGGATACCACTCAAACCCAATTTTTTCCTGATTTTGTATAGGTGTTTCCTAAAATTAAAATATGTCAAAGGTATTTTGAAATGCTAAAGCCTTTTTATGTCAAAATAAATCACACATGCACTACTTGTTGTTGTAGGGTTCATATTGAGTTTTCTAACCATTATGATGTTTATCGACGTATATGTGCAGATATGCATACTGACAATGTTTTGCAGGAATGTAACATAATGCCTCCACCTAAATCATCAAGGAATTTTTTGTCTTTCATTTTATGTGAAAGAGAGGATGGTCAAATTTTTTACAAAAAATCATGTTTGGATGGCACATGTGATAATTGTGGTGGCATGCAAAATTTTCCAATTTTCCAACACATGGCTAGTACACACACAATTGGAGACAAAATTGTGGAATTTGGAAAATATAAGACAGTGGCATATAGTCTAAAAGATGGGAAAGAAGCAAAGAAGTGTGAGTTGGTCAGTGATAAGATTCTAGTGTATCAGTTTATGGGAATTTTTCGTGATCAGGTGGTCTATGATTATGCAACGCATACACACATAGCACAATGGTTGGACACATAGTTTAAGTTATGCAAGGACACATTTCCACTTCATCATATCGTTTTAGTTGTCGACTTCACTGAGAACTACACACTACAACCACAAAATGAGGTGCAATCACAGTAGTACAACTCCGTGCAGGTTGCTATATTTTTGCATATAGCATTCATTCATGCAAATGATAGTACAGAGGAAAATAGGAAAGTATTGAGGGAGTATCACTTTTACATTAGTGATGATCGCACACATTCTACAGAGTTTGTTCAATGTTTCTTTCATATGTTCTATGTTGATCTGGCTAGCAGGGGCATATCATTTAGTCAGCATGTCATATGGTCAAATAATTGTACATCACAATTCAAGAACGCCAGAAATTTTTACTGGTTGAGTAGGATGCATAGGATTAGTGGTGTTCAGCATATGTGGAACTTCTCAGAGGTCGGGCATGGAAAGTGGGAGCATGATGGATTAGGTGCATGTATCAAAAGAGCCCTAGCACGAGAAGAGTTAAAGTACAAAAACAGTGTAAAGTTGACAGATGCAAGATCAATTGTCCAGTGGTGCAATGGTGCAATGGGTCCAGGTAATGAAGGTAATTCTTTAGTTCATAGATTTTTTCATTTAGTAGATGACACTAACATTGCAAAATATGAGGATTGTTGTACACTAATAGGATCAAGCGAGCTACACTCTTTTAGAAGCTCCAATGCAAGTACATGGACTATCCATACAAGGAAGATGGCATGCTTTTGTTATGCATGTACACTTCAATCATGGAATGATTGTGAGTCAACAGAGTGGGTTGACGAATGGTCTATAAGAATTCTAACCCCACTTGACATTTATCAGCTCCTGACGGCTCTACAAATCATGGAGATGCAATCATCCATTGACTTTGATCATGTATCGGACCTACTAGAACCAAGTAATATATCTTACTTACAAGTTTTATTATGTTGCTCATTAAATAAATCTAACAAGATGAACATATCAATGCAGGGAACGTTTATGTGGTGATTGCAGATGAAGACAATGAAGAGGGTATAGATTATTACCTGTGTCATTGTATTGAGGCCAAAAAGAAATTGGAGTCCCCAGTTATAGACAGAGAAAACATAGAATATCCTACAGGTTCATTGGTTGTTACTAGAACATGGCTTCGAAGGTATCCAGTTAAGAATGTTGTAGTTTGGTTGTTTGAGGACTTCGACACGCATTGAAAAATTCTTCACTATTCGAACCTTGTCGTCGCCACCAATGTTCATTTGATCAAATATAAGGGCAGACCTGCGAACAAGAACTTGTGGAAAGTGCGTGAGTCTGACCACGAGGCAATACTCAACATAATAAAGAGTAAAGCAAACCCAGATGGTTCCCTGGATTGATTTGTAAGTATGCACATTGAATTTGTAAAGTCATGTTATTGATCACTCTTTTGGACCAACACCTTGCAATAAGGCTTTTTCACCATTATTGTTTGATGTCATATGCATTTACGACTTCCATTGATCCTTTTCTTATTGTGACTATAGGTAATACTGAAGTTTGTCAAAGTATATAAGAAAAGAACAACATCGGTTGGTGGTACAAGTGTTCAGTGGTATGAGAAACATCGATTGTTGGTGCATTGTTTGGTTGTCAATCTTCTCTTTCTTTTCCCTCTCCTAGATTTATCGGATTCTTATATGCTACATGTTTTATGTTAAGCCTCTCAATGATATATTTGAAATTTATACGTAGGGTCATTGAGAGATGATAAAGTAGCGAAGGGGCACATCACCATTGTAGGACCTTCAATCGACCTCCTTATCTAGCATGCATGAAGGTGATAGTAGGTCTTGTCAGCTGTATGACTGACATTATTTATTTATTGCTTTTAATGATTTTTGTGTGAGTCTATGTCTAAGATTGAGAGGCTTTTGTAGGTTTTTGGAATGCAAATAGCTGGGCCAACTGAGGTGGAATGGAAAAACAAAACTGGGCAGAAGCTCCTTTTGTTTCTTCTCAAGTACAATATATTTCATGATCTATGCTGGAAATGGGAGGATTATTTCCCCGCATGTATTGCTACAAGTATTGACAAATGGAAAGATTTTCAAGATGTTCTTCCATCACTATTGTAATATTTGTCATTGACTTTGTTGGGTCTCAAAAACACAGGTTTGAACCACAAGAGGTTGCCAAGTTCTCACAACGCTTTTGGCCAACGTACAAGGCCAATTGATGCAATTGTACCTTCTTCTCTTTAGGCTCTACTAAACCTAGGTGGGTGCACCTATGTGAATAATGCAGATTTAAAATATATTTCTTGCTCAAACAATTTATTCACAATGGCAAATGGAAGTGAATAGATAAAATACCGACTGCTACTCCTACTGCATAAAAGAAAGGATTTGAAAATGTTATTTTATATGAAATTTGTTTTCTGGGTTGTGATAGATCAGTGCCTTCTATCCACATGGGCAATGGAGTCAAAAAATAAATAAAAAATTGTGTTTCCCTCTCTGTCTCAATTCTAGTTGTTAAGCACTTTGAAAAATGAAACTATATGACTGGCATAAAACTTCATTAATTCATTACTAGCATAAATTGTGTTGGAATGTTTCTTTATCAAGTTCTTCTTTAATTATCCAAAAGAGATCCTTAAATCATTATGACTTATTCAAAAGACTTTAAATCTGACTTGCAGACACCAATCAACTAAATCACACAAAATGAGAGTGCACTTTGATAAATCAGAGATATACTTGATATGCTGATTTAAATATTTAAAGGATTTCAAGTTGGAGACAACCAAATAAAGAATCTAAATTATTGTATCACAACAACTAAACACAGTAAGGGTTTCACCAATTCAAAATAGTTTGTCCATTGATTCTACTTCAAGAAAGTCGGTCATTGTTTACATTCCAAGTCTTCATTTTCTGTCAAAATCTAACTATTCTAACTACTAAAGTATGTAGTTTATGGATTCAACTGTGTATTAGTTTTTGGAACTAATACACAGTTGAATCCAAAAACTACATACTTTAATGACATGGACTGTGGAAATCTAATCTCTTTGATATTCTAACTATTGTCCTCTCCTTGCTAACTGATTTTTCAAAATATTTATACGGTATATCCCAAGGGTTGTGACCCTTCACTTTCCTGTTACAATCTCTTGAATTCATTGACATGAATTAAAATACTTAATTGAGTTGCCTTATCGGCAAATTAAATATTTCGATATAGTCTCGCCATTTATTTATTTCTCATCATATAGTTTTTATTGAGTTTACCCCTTTTATCTTATCACTTTATGTGCTGGTGTGAAGTTTCCTTTTATACTTACCACTCTATTGCACTCAACCTTTTGACCGGCTATAGTATCGTGGTGATAGTCACTACTGCCTCCTCCACCATTAACTTCTTTGTTTAACGCCTTACCACGGTCTCACATTCTTCACCCCGTGGTATTACAGTGGCCTTCAGACCACTGCCTTAATGTCTATCTCTTGAACACCACGCTAACGCGGTCTCCTCGACGACCGTCCGCAATTGTGCGGTCACTGCTCTCATCCGCCACCTCACCGGTTGTCCCTGTTTCACTGTACTACCGCGACCTATCAGTTTTCTCCCCATGATTCCATGGTGACTGACTACTCACTACAATCTCCTACCGCCTTACCATGGTAAGTGTTTATCCCTCTGGCAGTATAGCAGTTTACCTGTCACGGTCTATTCCTTTCCTCTGCCAACTTCCACCGCACTACCACGGTCTTTGACTTTTCTATGTGCGGTATCACGATGCCACTAACTGTCATCTTCACCGCCTGTCTTTGTTCATTGCTTAACCACCTACTTTTTATGCTGACCGTTATCATGCCACCCTTCACCACTTACTGCACCACCGCAATCACTAGGATGAATGCCAGCGGTAGCGCGGTAAGCTTTGTCCACCGCCCCACCGCGGTGTAGCGGTAAGCGCTTAACCGTCACCGCTATACCATGGTGTAGCGGTAAGCGCTTAACCGTCACCGCTATACCATGAGCCACTTTGCAAAAGGCCGCAGTAAATGCTTATGAAGGGTAAATGGTAACGGTAAAAAGTATTTTTAGCATCATGGATGGGGGGATGAAATGATTCAAGCAGTTCACTGCCTTGTCTATGCTATTGCTTACTATTATGCTTCAATAGATTTTTTCCAAGCATCCATAGCTTGTTTGAAAGCACTTGTTTTAGGATTTTAGCCATAGCAGCAAGGCAGTGAACTGTTTGATGAAATGCATTGGTAGACATGTATGAAAATTGTGGTAGCATAGACAAGGCAGTGAATTGTTTGAAAAAATGCCTGAAAGAAATGCAGTCTCATGGTGATTATTGTCATTGCATTCCATCACCATGAGACCGCATTTATTTGAGGCATTTTTTCAAACAGTTCACTGCCTTGTCTATGGCTTGTCATGGCCTTCCATCACCATGAAACCAAATTTATTTGAGGCATTTTTTCAAACAATTCACTGCCTTGTCTAAGCTATTGCTTACTATTATGCTTTGACAGATTTTTTCCAAGCATCCATAGCTTGTTCAAAAGCACCTGTTTTAGGCTTTTAGCCATAGCAACAAGGTAGTGAACTGTTTGATGAAATGCTCTAGTAGATATGTATCAAAAATATCATACCATAGACAAGGCAATGAACTGTTTGAAAAGATGCCTCAAAGAAATGTGTTCTCATGGTGATGGAACGCCATGACAGTCCACCACCATAGGAATTCATCATGGCATTCCATCACCATGAGACCACATTTCTTTGAGGCATATTTTCAAACAATTCACTACCTTGTCTATGGCTTGTCATGGCATTCCATCACCATGAGACCACTTTTCTTTGAGGCATTTTTTCAAAAAGTTCAATGCCTTGTCTATGCTATGGCTTACTATTATGCTTTGATAGATTTTTTCCAAGCATCCATAGCTTGTTCAAAATCATCTATTTTAGGCTTTTAGCCATAGAAACAAGGCAATGAACTATTTGATAAAATGCTTTGGTAGACATATATGAAAAATGTCGTAGCATAGACAAGGGAATGCACTATTTGAAAAAATGCCTCAAAGAAATGTGGTCTCATGGAATGCCATGACAAGATAAAGCAACTGGGAGCTGCTCCTAGTTATTAGTTATGCAATGTGAAGTAATTGCATAACTGCTTAGGTTGACTTTGTAAAAAGATATATTGTAATTGAAATTTTTTCATCTATCAGCATCTAGTTATTCGTTATGCAATGTGAAGTGATGCTTTGAGTTTGAAAGATGTGCAATGCATGAATATAAACTACAAAAATCTATTTTCTACATTTCATTAGTTAAACTCTTTATTTTATTTGCTCTCTATATCTCTATGCTATGGAAATGCCTTTCGATTTCAAAAAAGATAGTTTTTATCTCTTATTATATAATTTTTTACGTTTTTTTTAAATCCCTTTTTTTCTCGATTTTTTCAAAAAATCTTATACTTTTGGTTTGCCGATTTATTCCCCAAAAGAATTTTGTTGCTATGACCAAAAAAATAAATACCAATTGATATTGTACATAGAGCTTGAACATTGGTCTACCATCACACAAATAGAAAACCAAAAGGAGCAGATATACAATGTTAAATAAGAGTGAAAGCACAACTAAATTTATCATTTCAAAGCAATTTTTCAAACAGTTCACTACCTTATCTATGTTATTGCTTACTATTATGCTTTTGATATATTTTTTCAAAGCATCCATAGCTTGTTAAAAATCACTTGTTTTAGGCTTTTAGCCATAGCAACAAGGCAGTGAACTGTTTGAGAAGATGCTTTGGTAGACATGTATGAAAAATATGGTAACATAGACAAGGCAAGGAACTATTTGAAAAAATGTCTCAAAGAAATTTGGTCTCATAGAATGCCATGATAAGAAAATGCAATTGGCAGCTACTCCTAGTTATTAGTTATGCAATGTGAAGAAATTGCATAACTGCTTAGGTTGACTTTGTACAAACTATATTGTAATTAAATTTTCGGCATCTATCAACATCTACTTATTAGTTATGCAAAGTGAAGTAATGCTTTGACTTTGAAAGATGTGCAATGCAATGTAATCAACGACATGAATATAAACTACAAAAATCCATTTTTTACAATTCATTAGTTAAAATATTTATTGTATTTGCTCTCTATATCTCTATATGCTATGTAAATACCTTGCAATTGTATTTAAAAGGCTTAATAGGTCAGTTAGGTGGTATTTGCAAAATCAAGTTGTGAATGAATGGTAATTAAGAGCAAAATTGGAAAATTGCCATCTTAGAAGTCTAACAAAGGGTGGTTATGGTGGTTGATCGGCTCAAGGGGTAGTTGGAAGGTGGTATCAAGATATATTGTTGTAATACACCGAGTTGAGGGTTGATTTTGTTCAATTTCTAATAAGAAAATATACTTTTGAAAATGTTGATCACTGGTTTTCTTTGTTTTCTTGAATTTTCTTTGCCTTGCACAGGATCGTACAAGTCTATCATGACTTGAGGCTTTGGATACTTGATTTCATACGTGTTTAATCTCTTTACATATATTCTGAAGGTTTAAATCCACTGTTGGTGTGTGTGGGATCAGCAAACTTGGTTATTGCTTTGTTTTCTGTGTTAGGGGTTTTGAGGGCAACACCATGACACATTAGCCAATCCACCTACTTTTCTGAACCTGTGGCTCAATGGATTGGCCTATACTATGATTATTTTGGTGTATGAATACTTTGGAGGCCTTGAGAATGAATAAACTAAGTGGGGTGTGAAGTTGTAATGTTGTTCAGGGGTGTTTCCACCATGAAAGTAAGGAACTCAAGTAGTGAATCTAAGAAATACTAAAAGGAATGGGATTGTGAGTGTCTTTTAAGTTAGGGAAGAGGTATTGTGGGGTGTTTGGACCTTTGGAAGGATTGGGGGAGGTCTGGAGTTATGATTTTCTTTAAAACCCTTGTTTTTGTGAAGATTTAGGAGGGTTTGTGAGTAGAGGAATAAAACAAGTTCTTGGGGATCTTAAAATGGGAGAATCCTGAGTTTGGTGAGCATCCCTAAGACTATTTCAAGTTTCCTTGGTTTGGAGGTGATTTTGTGAGGGGTTCCTTTGGAAATTAGGCCTAATTGTGAAGCCTAGAGCGAGGGAGGTGTATTGAAAGTTCATGTTGGTCCAAAAGAGTTACTATTGGTTTTGGCATATGTTGTGTAACCCTGAAAAGGGTATCTTAATCCACCTTTAAATGGTTAGGTGTTTTGGAAAGGTTGGGAGAAATTAGGCTTGGACCAGGTTTTGAGTGCTACAAGGGTGGATTGTTGGGTAAGGTGTTGAATGAAGAGTTTGGTTTGATGGGGCTTTGAGGTTGTGTAGATTGCTCAAAATAGGTTGTATTAATCTTGTTAGGAGCCCCTTGAAGGAAGGTTGTCAAACTAATTGGGTTTGAGCCTCCTTGCCTCTGCATTAGTGAGGCACAAGTAATTGAAGCATTCCAAAGGATACAAACCACCACGAATGGAGCTTATTTATACAATACGCTTTAGATCGGGCTTATTGATCATTCGATAGTAATTAATTAAGCATTAGATGTAAACAAATTCCATGCCTACAACATTCAAGCATACAACTTACATGATGTGCATGATAACATCATTCAAGAATGGCAGTAGGAAAATAAGAGTTTCTTTAGTCAAAAATCCGAAAGGCTATACAATGATATATATTGATAAAAGTATATAAATATATCCAAAAAAACCTTATAGGCTTAGTACAAAGGAGCCATATGGACATAAAATATCACATATATATATCAATAGTACAAAACATATGTTCCAAAATACCACATAGGCATACAACAAACACCACTAATACATAGTCATTTCCCACTAGGGGAAGGAAATAGATCCTGTGCTGCCTTCGAAATTCGGCTGGATGGAGTAACTGTCGCTTGTCTCATCTTTCGAACATGCTCACTACTCCTCCTCTCTTCACTTTGGACCTTCAACTGATACAATTAAAAGTAAAGATGTTCAAACATAGAAATTGAATTATGGAATGGCATATGACAAAATATATAATCAATTACCGCATACATATAGTCATCATGCACATTTACAACATCACCACATCCATGATCTGGAGTGACAACCACCTGTAGCAACCATGAAGATAGAAATTAAACTACATAAAATTATTGTGAAAATTTTCTATAATAGACCATAAAAGAGCAAATATAATGTCAAATCGACTAATCTATTCCATACCTCTCTTAATGGATCAGAAATAGCTATTGCTACAACAACTCCATGGTCCATCGTGCCACCAACATCACCAGGGCTATCTCTTGTCAACATCTACAAATGAAACAATATCTCAGGTATCATGTTGATCTAGGAGAACATAATGTGACACGATCAAGGAATACTTGAATGCAATGTTTGTGTTTCTCAATTTTTTAGATTTCTATATACGCAAAATTATAAAAACTAGCTAACATAGATTTACAACACCATTAATGAATAAAGTCTACTTAAGTGTACGTTGTTTGAGGATATGAATCGCGAGGTGTGGAGGAAGAAGGTGCACCAGGAAACTGTTTGAAATCCGAAGCATGTTATGAGACAAACATTCAAATATAACATTCAACTGTTCAAATGCAATAATAATATCATTAATACTAGTTGCATACTTGTGGACTCATCATCGAGAATGCATAAGGGTTTGTAGGAATAGAGCATCCCTCATGAGCAGTGCGACCCTGAAATTTCATCATATCAAAATTCTACTAATTTAGTTATTCTTAAATCTCAAAATATATTTTAATAAACAACATTAAAATAACTTGCTAAATTTTACCTGAGTGTCAATGTCGAATGTATCATTCATAATATCATATTTGAAAGCCATCGCCTCTGCAACTAACATAGGCTGTGTAGTTGCATCACGAGCACCCTGATAATCGTACGTGCAAACAGCACCACAAGTGCCACAATGGTGGGGTGGAGCTCGGGGCCTACACGTCTCCTCCACACTAGGCTCTACTAGAGGACTCGCACACTGTAAAATGGTCTAGGTGAGTGATCCAATCGATTTTGTCATGTCCAACTCTACACTGTCCTTAACAACAGAAGGAACAACGACATGCTCCACCATGGGTCTGCCCAAGGCTCTCGGTGCCAACAGTGGATTACGTCGTGCAGTAGGTCTATCATGTGTGGAGCCCCCACCTCTACCCTGAAAGTCTAAGATGTCAAAATAGTTTTTCATTTTATTGAGGACAAACTCGCAATAGAGTTTCCTCAAAAATTATTGCAGCACCTCATGGTTATTGCATGGAGGTTGGTCAAATACCATCCACCACCGCTCCCAAAATTTGTTTTTAATTAACTCATGGTGGCACCAATGGATGGGGAACCTCTTGCATGCATGGGACAAAGGTTCATTGGTTTTTGGGTCTTTAAATAGGGCACACAACTCATCTTTGCTAATTTTTAGTTTTTTGACATTTGCATATGACAAACCATTAGCATAAAATTGTCTCATCTCATGCCTCTTAGTTGAACAAAAATTCATTTGCTCACTCATTTCAACTACATGAGTTAAAATTGACTTCAATGATTCAGCAATCCCTCTCCGATAAGGGTGGGTTTCAACATGCTCGGTTAATCTTGCAATTAATTGTTGAATGTCTCTTTTATTGTTTTCAATTTGATTTTGAATATTTTCTTGTGTTCCTTGAGGATGCCTATGAATTGATGGAGTGATTTCAGGTTGTTCTTGTATAGGAGGCTCTTCATGAGGGGGTGATTGTGAATTCTCATTTTTTTGAGGTGGAGATTCATTCCCTGAGAATTAGAATAAAGTTTTATTATAAAAATCTATTTAAATTTGCATTCCAAATCAAATTCGAAATAAATAGAATAAAAATACACACCTCTTTGCAATCTTTGACCTCGCTGACGTGGTGGTGGCATCCTCATGGAAAATGGAAAGCTAAGGATGCAAACAATGGAAGAGATTTGGCGAGTGCGAGTTGCAAACCTGAAATCCTCTTCCTCAAGCCGCAGGTTGAAGATAAAATGAGGGTTCCAAACCTGATTTTTTCTTTTTATGTCTAAAAAGACATTTAGCGTGCGCCAAATGTCTTTTTAGCCATTTGGTGTGTGCCAAATGGATTTTTAGTCATTTGGTGTGTGCCAAAGGTCTTATTTCGGGGTTTTTTTTATTTTTTTTCAATTTGGCACCTAGATTGTGTCATAGATTGGTGCACTTACCCCTATGGTGTTGCAAACTAAATCAAATTTCTCATCAGTTGCTTTTAGCACACTGCTCTCTTCCTTCACATGATGTTTTTCCCTTTTTTGTTGTCTGATTTCTTCCTTCACGCGGGAAATTTTTTAATTTTCGATTTTTATTTAGTAGTCGGCGCATTAGTCGACGTTAGTTAAAGCCAAATTTAGCACCGACTTTTGGCCGTTAATGTAATCTTTTTGGGGTGCCTAAGGTGGTGCCAAGTGTTCCTAATTGAGTGCCTATCATTGTTGTATAGTGACTATTTTCATTGTTGTGTATCACAAGATCCAGAGTGTTGGAAATGATTCCAACTCCTACCTTGTTTTTGTGACCACCGTTGTTCCATGGCTCCTTCATCAACTCAGTGTGGTAGAGCGATTTTTATCGTGGTCTCGCAAGGTGCTTCATCCTTCTTAGTGGTAGTGCAATGAAAGCTTCTATGGTGGCACACAATTCTTCCTTCTATTCTTGGCGGTGTTGTGATGACTCCCGCAGTCCTGCAAGTCTTCTACCATTGGCGTGTGGTAGTGCGGTGACCACCGCTGTCTCGCGGCTCCTTCATCAACTCGGTGCAATAGAGCAGTTTTTATCACAGTCCCACAAGTTTCTTCTTCCTTCTCGGCGGTAGTACGGTGAAAGCTTCTATGGAAGAATTTTTATTCATAGAGGAGGCCATGGAGAGAGGACGTGGACGGAATAGAAATACTAAATTGTTGAGAGGAAAGTGGGTGGAAATAGATGAGAATGGAATCTGCATATATAATAGAGGTAAGAAGAGAAAGCAACCTCAGCCAAAGGAGGAAGGTTTTTATGAATTCACAAATGCTACAACATAAAGGAGATATCAATATGTCAAATATATGAGTAAAGTGAGGTTTTCTGCTGGATAGCATACTCATTGAAATGATATAATTGGTGTACTAAAAATTATTTACTATGTTGTGTATTATAGGGGCGAGACAAGGCCATGGCAACAAATCGTGTCATATCAAATGAGGACACAACAGATGAAGCGGGACATCAGGTACTCAAATTTTGACTTAACTTAGGAAAAAATGATCTGATGGCATTTTGTGATACGTCCATCTTTTTGCACAATATTATTGAAATTTATAATGTATTATCCAATATTGACATAAATTAATGCATGTTGTTGATTATTTTAGATGGAGATTGGATAAAATGCAGAGCCTGAGCGTTCAACTAGCAAAAGAAGAAGATATGTACGTGGACATGGACCTAAAACTATTAAATCATGTAGACGACAGTGGGTGGAAGAGGATATGACAATGGATACTGCAGACACAACAAATGATTGCACTGAAGAAGAGGTAGGCCAGGACATATATGACGAGCTTCCAGCCGGTAGTATGCCTCATACAATCGATTAAAACCAAAGAATAATAAATGAGTGTAGACTGATATTTTATAAACTATGTTGTCAAAATTGTGTTTTATTTAAATTATTGTATAAAAAAGGTAGTCTATAAAATAATGTTCCATTATTCAATTGATGTATATATGTTCATACAATTTTTGTTTTTTTTTTAAGCCATATTTGCATGTCTAATATGTGTAGAACAATTTCAAGGGCGGTATTCTAAAGATCTACATAAATTTATTTACGCAAACAACAGGGTTTTTCTACTAGTAGATCATAGGTTTAGAGATCGCCTAAAGAATCAATTTCATGGAAAATTTGAAAATAGAGGCCCTCCCATGATTATGGGTCTAGGTGATTGGCTTTAAAATTATGAAGATGCTGAATTGAAAGCTTGGGAGTATTTTTTTGATCGGGGTGATTCAATTCAAGAACCAGAACAAGTTCTAGAAAATATGCCAGAAGGAATGAAAAGGAAATCCATATTTTATGAGCTCCCTTACTAGAAGGATCTATTAATATCTCACCTATTAGATCCTATGCACGTCTTCAAAAATATCCTAGATTCTATATTTCAACATATATCAGGCAAAGAGAAGGACACCTTGTCTTTGAGGAGATATATTGCTCTTTGGCGTACCAAATTTGATAGAAAACATTTGTGGCCAAATAGGGAAAATGAAACATATGCAGAAGCTCCATGGATTTTGAAAAAACAAGAGGTAGATCAACTAAAAAATGGAATTCGTTCAATAAGGACACCTACTGGTTATAGGGCATCATTGGCTAAAGCTTTTACAGTTGATGGACATATAACAGGATTTAAAACACATGATTTTCATAATTTAATGAAGGTATTATATATCAACATTTAACATGTTTTGGTAACATTGATTAAGCACTAAATTCATTTTGATATTTTGTTGTGTGAGAAAAAATTACTAATGACCTTTTCATAAATGTGTTTGATAGCATATCATGCCATTGGCAATTAGGGGGGATTCTTGTCTTACAGTTGACTTAAGGAATGCCATAAGTCGATTGTCAGCATTTAAAAGGTATGTGGTTATATGAAATGTTCATGTGTGAGAGACATAGAGATATGATAGTGCATTTTAATTTATAATCAAAGGTTCATACTAATTTACTATTCTTATATTAGGTGGGTGACCTCAAAGGAGATCCATGAATCTGAAGTGCCAAAGTGGAAGAAGGAAATTGCAGAAATTATATGTGTATTTGAGAAGGAGCTCACTACAAGTTTCATGGACCTACAAGTCCATTTACCTATACACCTAGTCAATGACATTGAATTGGTGGGTGTCGTATCAATGAGGTGTGGATTTTTTTCTTTGAGAGGTATATGAAAACTCTTAAAAGATATGTCTGAAAAAAGGCACATCTAGAGGGTTGCATGGTTGAAGGGTATGTATTGAATGAATCATTTTTCTTCATGTGTGAATTCCATGGTAAGGATTTTGAAGATGGCCCATGCATCTAGGATGAAGAACGAGCATCAGATATTATTGATGGAGAAAAACCACAATCTAATGGTGTTGAAGTATAAATTAGTAAGTAAATTCACAATCAGTGTGGTTGTTTTTCTTGCAATCATTAATTTACTCTGTAATTTATTTTTCAAATTAACAGCATGACATTTAGAGTTTGAAATAAACATGTTGACATGTAATAGGTGTAGACGAAAGTTCTATACTTGACAAGTTCATTATGTACCACATGGACTTTATGAATGTAAATGGATTGATCTGTATGATAAAAAGAGAGAAGAAGTGTTAGAAGCAAGGAAATAGTTTAAGAGATCGAACCCAAGGAATACTCCACTTCCCACTCATTTGCTTTGGGAATGGGGCAAAGATTGCACACTAGAATGGTTTACTAAAAAATTCAAAATCAAATAGAAGATGCGGGTACAGATTCAAACATAACAGAAGATGAAATCAACATGTCTAGAGGATGTGAAAGAAAGGTATAGTTGGAATTTTACAAAATGTTGTTTCCTTATAGTTTTGACAGTATTAACTATTTTAATATTCGTCATTATATTTGTTTTCACTAAAATAAATGGTCTTTCACAGGCTAGGAAATATCCAGCAATGTGGGCATATGGTCGACATTATCGTGTAGAAAGTGTAGACACAAAGAGACGATCCTTCGATTGTGGCATCATGGTTGACTTCAATCAATCCAGTCGATCAAGCTCAAAAGATAAGAATATAATTGAAGGGAATCTACAATATGTTGGGAAAATACAAGAAATTATTGAGTTGGATTATCGCTCTTTTAAATGTTGTATTTTTAAGTGTAGATGGTATGAAGCATTTGAGAGGACATGAAATCATGATACCCATAGTGGATTGTTTTCTATAGATTCCTCATTGTTCCTACCGGAGGATAAGGAGCCTTATATTCTACCAATTCATTGTGAGCAGGTATTTCTTTAACACGAACAAGAAGCGGTAGTGATCATTAATCTATTAATTTATAGCTTATTGCAAATATATACATGTGTTTATTAATCAATAAAATTGTTATAACATACGTCTAATATATGTATATCGTTCATGTGTAGGTATTTTTCTATGAAGATATTTTGGACCCGAAATGGATATTTGTCATACATTATGATCCAAGATTAAGGCATGTATTTGACGATGCATTAGTGGATACTAAGAAAAACAATGATGGCCAACAAAATGAGAGAGGGATTAGAGAACATCGAAGAAATTGGCATCCATGATGATGTTGAAGATGGTTATGTTCAGGCAGAAGAAGACAACAATCCAGAGTTAGATGATGTTATGGAAGACAACAATATGGATGGTATAGAAAATGATGATCCAAATACATCTGGTAACACTATAGATGGTCTACAGTCAAATTTCAATGATGATGAAGATGATGCAGGTCAAGATGAGGATGATGATAATATTAAATACTTGAAAGAACATATGAACATTGACAATGATACGTTGGATGCCATTGTAGTAGACAATAATGTTAATGACCAAGAATTCTAAATTTTCAGAATTATTTGCAATCCATGTTTAAAAAAGGATGATTCTTATGGCCTAAACTTTGAAATGCTTTAGTAATATTATTATGTTGTATTCACCATACATTTCCCTTGACAAAGAAAAAATGTGCTTTCATTTAGTTTTACTGTATATCTCAGAAGTGAAATTGTTTTTACATAATGATGCACTGAGAAAATAATACATACAAAAAAATGCAAAGAAAATGTTTGAAATTTAACACGCAACCTACTATGTTGTGTTGAAAGCAATCAAGATTAACTGGGACAAGAAATAAAAATAAAATTTTGACGATTGTACTTAAAATTGAACAGGATATATGAAAAGTGTGGAAAATGATGGTGCTGAAATTGAAAACCCTGATTCTGATGACATTATTGTTTTATGTCATTAGAGATAAAGAGAACATACAATTTTATATACATAGAAAATGAAGATTCGAAACTAGTAAACTGAAAATGTAAACACTGTAAAAAAATTTCCTTAAACAATAATTGACATACTCACTTACAAAAAAGGGTGAAGCATTTTTTATTCAAACTCTATTTTCTTTAATAGACATAAAAGTAAAAAAATATTTACAAGTACAAGAATATATACATTGTTTCATAGACTTCTAAATTTTCAGAGTTATTTGCAATCTGTTGGGTCTCAAAAATGCAGGTTTTTAGACCATAAGAGGGTGTCAATCTCTAAGAGGACTTTAATCCTTAATACGAACCAATTAAAGTAAATTATTTGAAATGAATTTAATTCACACCTAACTAGAAACCAATCAAAGCATCCACACAGTAACAACAAATGTGCCCTGATAAATCTTGCAAATTTAAACAACTTGAAAGACCACTTTGGAGACAACAAAGCAATAAATAAGCATGAAAATCGATACAACAATTAACACTGAAAAATGGATTATGAGTTATAATGTATCTGCTCCATTATATTTCTCAAAATATAAACATACATAACATGAGTTCTTTTGATATGAATAATTGGATGAGATGGTCTAGTATCTATTCTAATGGATTGAAATGATGATGATATGATGATCAAAATCGGACCTTGGTTTCCCTATTTGTGCGGGAAGCAACAAGCTTCAGGTCCATTCACAAAAGTTACATCATTTCCTAACTAAAGAATAATTAACATAACATAGAAACTTAAAAATAGATTATTGTTGGATGCACCCAGTATGTTAATCAACAACAAGTGCCTATGACCACCTAAGATATGTTCAAGGCTCAAGCACCATGTTAATGTGTCCACAACAACCAAACTCTGACTACCTCCTCATATAGCTCATGCAAGGAACAATTTAACCTTTCACATGTGATCAATGTATTTCTCCTAGGCATAAGTGTTTGCATTTTGTACAGTGTCTATCATTACATTCTCCAATCTAGCAATCCTCTCGAGCTTCTTATGCATTTTCCTGAGTACCTCATCCTCATCATTGATTTCATCAAGGATTCCTAGCAAATATTCTGATATCTCATTTTTCCAGGTTTCTTGATCCTTCAAATTTGTTTGTTCAAAGAAATATAGCATGGCTATACATAGTGGCTAGCTGAAGTCAGTCAATTCTTGTGTCAAGATATACTGGAAGTTTTCTTGTGTATTCATGAGGCTCTGACATTCTTGGAGCAAAGAATTATTATGACCATCTTTTTCCTTGATATGGGATTCCATTTCCTTCATCCTATCAAGCAGTCTTCCATGCTCCACAAGGGCCTTGTATGTTCCATTGTGAGCACGCCAGACACCATCTGCATGTTGGCACATATCTTTGAATTTCATACAAAATTATCCCTGATGCTACTTCAAAAGTAGTAGCCTTCAATTTTATTTTTAGTTCTTCCTATTCCTTTTGAGCATTTTCAAATTTATGCTTCCATTGAGCAGTCTCAGACATGGCCTCTAAAATTTTTCTTTCATGTTCAATTAAAGGAGAGTAAAGCCTTGGAGAAGAAGGCAACCTATCTTTGTAGTTGGTTAATTCTTGTTTCAACCTATCATCTTCCTCTATCAGCCACAGGTTATCTCTTACTAGCTTTTGGATCTAGGCTTTGGTGAATTTGGTTACATTCACATTCAAGTCAACAATCTCCAAGGGATCTATCTCCCCTACTCTTTGCACCACAAGATGTCCAAAAATCTGATCATGTTCAACGAGAGAAGGCTTCTTGTCTGGGGGGTAAAGAGCCCAAATTTTCAAAGTGGTATTATCAGGATTGTACCCTGACCCTGTATATACCTTGTCACCTACTTCATCTGTTATTTTCAAAGTTTTATTCTTTCTCTTCAAAAATCCGTCAAACACAATGGCTGAACTAATATCCCACCCAGGAAGGAGCATAACTCTAGCTTCTTGCAATAATGATATTCCTCTCTCAGCAGTCATGTTTCTAATTTCCCTATCAACTTCATCTTGAGGCATAAGCCTCTTTCTCAAGTTCAATTTCCTTTAACCTTTCTCTTATTAGTCTTCCTTTATACTCATATATAAAGGACTTAAATTCAGGGGTCTGCACAAAAGTATCATCTGCAACAAATTCTTGACTTGCATGATGCCTCACATTATCTGATAGCTCATGAAAGGCTTCAAAGGTGATGACACTTCTTTCCAATGGCATCTCATATTGGGGTATAACAAGAGCATTAAACTATGAGACTACTTCTTCCTCCTCATTGTTATCTTCTTCCATGGATGGGGAACCAACTCAAAAGCTCACTTTAGGAGTAGGCTGAGATGATAATTGATCCAATGGTGTGATATTTTCTACTTGCCTCCTACAACCAATGTCCCTTCATCTTTCAAATGCCACAAGTGGCACATCTCTTATCAGTTCTTCTTAATGGATGATTAACTATTCAATTCTTTATGTGGGATCCTGTACCTCAGGGAAAGCCCCTACGTAGCCTGGGTTATTATTCACCTTCCAAGCCTCAACCATCATAACCCTACTATAGGAATTCATTCTCATCATGTTTTTTTTTCTTCACAATTTTTGATGACATCTTCTAAAAAAATTTGGCATCACAAATGAAGTGTTCAGGATCAAAATTTTCCCTTTTGTTGCCAATCGGAAAGCCATAATAATCTAGTTTACTGCTAACCAAGTCATAGCCTGAATCAGAGATAATAGTGAAATCACCAAAGCATAAAGTGGAAGGCATGAAAGTCTGCCTCCCATAATTCTTTAAATGCATGAAAGCTGAAAATGGCAATTGCCTTATGATCTCTAAATAAGCAACTCTGTCTGGCACAGTCTTAGGCAGCAAATAAGGTGCAGCTTCAAATCCATAAACCTTAATAACAATAGAATCCCTAAACATGTACCATTCCCCCCAATTGTGATTCATCCCTACTTCATGACCCATATCTTTTGGTCGAAGAAATCTTAAGATCTCTAGGGAGAGGTTGTAGTCACATTTGTGGCCTAGCAACTTGTATAGTGGTTTGACAAAATATTCCTCAAAATATATAGGTAGTGGGACCTCCCACACCTATTGTCCCACAAAAATTTCCACATTTATATTGGCCTTGAATTTTCATCATTATCTAAGTCTTTTATTCTTAATTCCTCACCCCATATCCCCATCACCTACCCTTCGTATAATATCATGTGCATGAAAAGAGAATAGTGCTTGAAATCAATGGCTTCACTGTCATTCTTGATGATATTGAGGGCATTATTGATGGCCTCCGATAAATACTCTGCATAATCATAGGATCGACAATTATGGCTCTAGATGTCTGTGGCTAAAACCATGGGAGAAATTGTCATGTTCTCAAGAACATCAATTCCCAGTACTTCACCAGTTGAGTAATAAGTGTATTGAAAGTATTCTTCAAACAAAGCCACAGAGAATGGGGTCTTATCTTCACTAGAGAACCTCATAGTTTGGTTACCCGCACCTTTAACCCTATGTAGAGGCAATTTCCACCTCTTGTAACTTGTTTCCATGGTGTGATATTCCTCCAACAAGTCTCTGATTCATAATTTTGTTTTTAGGGAAGCGTCTAACTAAAAAATCATGGAAATATAATCTGGCTTTATGACCATGAACTGTGACCCATCAGGCAAATGAATTTCTCTCATCTTTGGATTGTATTTATTTTCCAACACCTTGATTAACTCTACGTTCACAAAGACGTTGGGTACTACAAGTTTACCCAAACTTAAATTCCACGGGTTTGACACTAGGCTATGCCAGAATTTCTTCCTATAATGATAAATAAAAAGGTCGTAACCCTTATATGAAGTCCATACATCTCCCAAATTTTTTTGTTTATCTTGTAATGTCACACATGACTGGTTAAGCTATGCTATTCTTCTGGATTTTGGCCCAGACCCAGGACACAAATTGATTAAGTCTTGAGTCAATTGCCTAGCTTCAGTTTTATGTCTTTTTGCTTTTTGTTTGCCTGGGGTTTTTTCCATCTCAACCCTACTCATGCAATGCTTTCATCTAATTATTGAGAAAATAATTCGAGCTAAGTCTAGACCACTTACTTGGATAAATGTTGCAAATTTCAAGCTGCCTACCACCATCCAACTTGGTTCTCCAAATCCTTCAATTACAATTCACAGTGATTTCAACTTCTTTGAGGCCGTATTTATCAAATTTCAGGACACTTCATCCAACCCTAGTTCATAAATGGCAATCGCGCCACCTTTATGATCAAGTTCTTCATTAATAGCGGTAGTCTCATCAATATTTTCATTAGTCACATCAATCAGACTAATCATCATTTCATAACTGTCGAAGATACTTTTAATTAAAATGCATGTTGTTTCTTTGATATGTCGGTATGGCGGTGTTTTTCCCTTCCCTTCTATTTTTTACCGCCTTACTCAAGGCTTCTTGTTGTGGGGTTGCGGTGTATACTGCTCTACCGCATATGTTGCTAACCTTCCCGATGGTATAACGGTGTATGTTTTTGATCATTACTTGAAGAATGTTGATGAGACAATCTTATTTGTCTTACCGATATCTCAATGTCTCTTTGACATTAGATCTTATGTTCCTCCTATGTTGGTTGCTGGTGTTGATGAGACAAGTTAATGTCTCTTGCCGATATGCCACTATCTCATCCACAATTACTTCGTTATATACAAGAGTTGTGTTTCACTGAGCACTTGTAGATATACCTTCTTGATGTGACATAAGTGATTCTCTCCTCGATATTCCCGTATCTTGTTGACATTTCACTTTTTTACATCGTCAATGAGACATATAAATAAGTCTCTTCGACATAGGGGTGTCCCATCTACATTTTTGATTTGTGCTTTGTGCTAATGTCGGTGAGACTTTGGAGGGACTCTCATCAACATGGTGTTGTCTTGGCGATATGCTATGAGAAATCATAGGAGTATTTCAAAGGAGGAATACACTTTGATGCTATGATCAAGGGTTTTATTTGGAAGCTCACGTGAGGGATTTTATTAAATTCAAGTTTTTATGACAAGAATTCTATGCATATGGTGGATGTAAGAGATGAGTGAAAATGGAAGTATGCAAAAATAATTAGGATGGAATTTTGGCTACAACACAATCC